>CM042239.1:35113351-35489367 GCA_023566225.1 Romanogobio albipinnatus
GAATGCAGGAAAGAGAGCGAGAATGTGACCAAGAGATGCAGAATGGAAGAAAAACACAAGAAGAATTATGAAGATGTTTTTTTTCCCCTTATTGTTTTTACACCCAGAATTCCAAGGATCCTGCAAGTTTGATAATTACACTACTGGGAAAGAAATTGCTGGCAACTATTGTAATTTATTGTATTGTTTTACATTCTTTGTGTGTACTTTTTTGTCACTTACTCTCATTATGTTTATTAATTTAACAGATGCTTTTATCCAAAGTGACTTACAAATGAGGAACCAAACAGCACAATCAATTTATCATATAACCCAACAATATTTGCTGCACTGAAATGGCAAATTTCAAGAGTAAGTTAGAGAGCTAAAGCAGAAGTGAAATGCAAAAATGTACACTATACAGTTCAAAAGTTTCAGGGCATTCTTTTTTTTTTTTTTTAAAGAATATTTGCTCTTATGCTCATCAAGGCATTTATTAGATCATAACTACAAAAAAGTAATATTGTGAAATGTTATCACATTTTTAAATGACATATTTGAAAGCTTAATTTATTCCTTATTTACTCCAGTCTTCTGTGTCACGTGATCCTTCAGAAATCATTCTAATATGATGATTTGGTGCTTAAGAAACATTTCATTATCAATGTTAAAAACAGTCATGCTGCTTAATATTTTTGTGGAAACCATGTTACGTTTTATTTCTGGATTCTTTGATAAATAGAAAGTTCAAAGGAACAGCATTTTCTTTAAATGGAAATCTTGTACCATTAAAAATATTTTGATGTCACTTTGCAGTTTAGTGCATCCTTGCTGAATAAAAGTAAATTGGGGTATTATAGTGTAGATTCCAAACACGAATCTTGTCATAATGCTCAGCATTTAGCCACTCTAGTACATTTTAAAATATAATTTAAATAACGTTCATTATAACAGGCCAATACTGCAATGTACTATACAATATGCAATGCCCATACAACACCAATTCTCACTCCAAATCAAGCAATGCTCTGTCTGTTTCTCGGGTTCTCCCAGTTATCTGGATGCTGTTGCTGCCCCACAGCAGGTTTATTTAGAGGAGGTCTTTCTAGCAGGTTTAATAACCTTCTGAAGCCCTTTCCCAAGCGTGAGTGTTCTGAGGATTTTTCACTGGATGTGTGTGTGTGTAATTGAGAGCAGACGCTGAGGGGCCTGTGGCCTCTGCGTGTTTCCACAGTGATGTCAGCTCTGGCGGTCTGTGGGCGATGGGGAAATGTGCGGCAGAGCGGAATGTCTGGGAGGACGCACTCTCTCTCTGTAGGGTTGTATTGTTTCCGATATCTGCCATTATATCTCCCATTGTCTCTGTAGAACCCCAACAAGTTCATCTCTGACGCTACCACTTTTTACCTACTAAAACAAGAGTAGACTATTACATAACAATTGACAGTTGTTTGGAAAAGAGCATCTTGTCAAATTAAGGGCAATTATGTCTGACTGCTATGAGGCTGTAAATCTGCTCCTGTTAGGATATTACTTCACTGTAATATGAGACATTATTCCACCAAGCACAAGTGGGATTAGTGAAGAAAATTAATACATACAGCCAAGCTTTTGGTTTTCCCTTAATGTGACAAACCCCTTCAACTAGGCAGAGCAGAGCAGACCTTAAGGGGAACCAATAAACACTGGCTTAATTACTCTCTCTCTCTCTCTCTCTCTCTCTCTCTCTCTCTCTCTCTCTCTCTCTCTCTCTCTCTCTCTCTCTCTCTCTCTCTCTCTCTCTCTCTCTCTCTCTCTCTCTCTCTCTCTCTCTCTCTCTCTCTCTCTTGTTTTCACTCTGTGATTTTTAAATTTAAATATCTCATTAGGCTCTCTGTAGACTGCAGAGCTCAAACTCTAACATGGATTTAACACACATGCACACACACACACACACACACACACACACACACACACACACACACACACACACACACACACACACACACACACACACACACACACACACACACACACACACACACACACACACACACACACACACACACACACACACACACACACACACACACACACACACACAACATACAGTTGAACAAATCCATCCAGACATGCACACACTCCCAGCGTGCAGCACATATCATCTTCTGTTTCTGCCCTGACCCATTTCAGCATGCTCTGGATCATTTGCATGAGAGGATGCAGGAGATGACTGCCAAAACCAACATCAGTTATAGCTGTCATCATTTAGCAACCAAAACAGCTGCAGCTTTGAACGGCACTGCAGCAGCTTCAAACACGGGTCCCTTTAAAGCACAACTCTATACAGACTAAAGGCCAGGCTGTTTATAGACCACACATATCCCTTCTACCACTAACATAACCAGTATAATGACCTCTGCGGAGGATTACATGAACTAATGGTTATTGAAACGAAGAGTGATGCTTTGTTATGGATTTTAAAAAAACAATGGTGTTTGTCTATTTGTGTACATTAAAGACTGATCTCACTTTTTAAAAAGTAGGTGTAATGGTTTGTTTTGAACAAAACATTTCTTGATTTAGTAAGATCTCATCTCTAATCTGTCAACCATTGTGTGTAAGAGCAGACAGGTTATTTTGTGTTAGTCCGTCTGAAAACTGAAAGTTCTGGTATCACGTGTTTGACTTGACCAAGTTAGTGGCATTAATCCTTTGAAAAATACTCTTTTTTATTCACGTAGTAAAAAATAAATGGCTAGATATCTACAAGCATCACTATTTAAAAGCTGGGCTTGTAGTTATGAAGTGGTCTGTACTTACAGTATTTTGTACAGTACTGAAAACAACTACCGGAAACTTCATAGTCTCTATAAATTCTTCCCTTTCTGTAAAATCATTCACAAAGACTGCCACAGCATTATTCAAATACTGGCATTATTTTCAATGCTCGCCTAATATTGTTTAGATATTATCTCAGATAAATCCAGAAAGAAACCTCTCCAGCAAAACAAAAGGAACTGTGATTGATGTCCATCAGCCCTTGGACAGAATAAGCTGCAAAGACTTTTTGTTTGCTTGTTTAAAGTCAAAGGTCTGGCTACGTGAAACTAGACAAAACACTAGTGTGTCCCTATACATACCAAGAAATTATAGCAACCATCGGTGCTTTGCTGCATTTTTGAGAAAGAGTAAACGTGCATAAACCTCCTGTTATAATATTTCAGACTTCCAATGGTCAGCAGACCCACACTGAGATGGTTTAACAATGGTTTATTCTGGTACTAATTCATTACTAATGCCTCTTCTGCACCACTACAGAACATCAACCTGATCTCATAGAAAACATAACTATTTATCATACAAAAACTCACTATTATTAGGAAAGAAGTAAGCATGAAGGTCCACCCCTAAACACAACCATCAATGGGGTGTAAGCAGATCGTATGAAAACATACAAATGAGATCATATGAATTAGCCACCAATTCACTAAAATAGTTACAAATTGCCATGAGATCAACACTATGCCTGACAACAGCACAGTCAGGGGCGTAGCCGTCTTTTCATAAGTGAGGGGGACAGAAATGTCAGGTATAATACCTGTTTTTTTCTGACCTCTGTCTAATTGACAGATTTAATTGATCTATTGCTTTTAATTCAGTAAGATATCAAATACACTGCTGAACAATAACCACTAATATGTATAATATTTTCCCCTATATTTTATCCCAATTTTATGATTGGTTTATGCACTACAAACACTTGTGCATTAAAGGGTTAGTTCACCCAAAAATGAAAATTCTGTCATTAATTACTCACCCTCATGTCGTTCGACACCAGTAAGACTTCTGCTCACCAAGGCTGCATTTATTTAATAAAAAATGCAGTAAAAAAATAATACAGTGAAATATTATGCCAATTTAAAGCAGCTGTTATCTATGTGAATATATAAATGTGATCAAAGCTGAATTTTCAGCATCATTACTCCAGTCTTCAGTGTCACATGATCCTTCAGAAATCATTCTAATATGCTGATTTGCTGCTCAAGAAACATTTATGATTATTATCAGTGATGAAAACAGTTGCTTACTTAATTCACTGCTGAAAACACTGCTGCTTAATTTTTGTGGAAACCATGATAGTATTCAAACTTTTGTGGTAAGATTAAAAAAAGAGAGAAATTCATACTTTTATTAATTAAACATGCATTAAATTGATCACAAGTTATATTTATAATATAAATAAAGATTTATATTTAATAAGTGCTTTATTTAATGCAAATAAATGCAGTTAATTTAACTTTCTATTCATCAAAGAATCCTGAAAAATAAAATGCATCATGGTTTCCACAACATTTTTAAGCAGCACAACTGTTTTCAACATTTATAATAATCATAAATGTTTCTTGAGCAGCAAATCCTCATATTATAATGATTTCTGAAGGATCATATGACACAGAAGACTGGTGTAATGATGCTGAAAATTCAGCTTTGATCACAGGAAAAATTACACGTTTACTAGCTCAGTTACATAGTAAACAGCTGTTTTATATAATAAATGCAGCCTTGGTGAGCAGAAGATACTAAACATTAAAAAGGATGTCAGTTAGCACTGCATTATTCATATACTTTATTGTCAATAAATACCTTGAGATGGCTTGAAAAACACACACACATAATGTCGAAATCATGTGTTTGTCGTCGCGTTTCATCAGTCATAATTCTCTTTATTCAGCTGCTGGTTCAGCGCTGTGAATGCCTTTGGAACGTGATTACTTCTACGAATCCGTTTTGGACTTTCTGTGAGAGATCGCCCTCCGGCTTCGAGTATGAATTGGAGTGTTGCACGAGAGTGTTAGCACTCCATGGTGTTCAGAGCGCCTTATTTTTGGATACGAATAAAATGACAGGTCATGTAGATTTATTCACATTGGCTTCTACGTAATCAAACTTGCCCGTGTAACAGACGTAGGCCAGTAAGAGCGGTACGACTAGACGCCGGTTCGAATCCCCCACGGAGCGGGTCGACTTGGACCGGTGAGACTCGGTAAAGTGCGGGGGACGAATTTACGTTTTATTAAAGGTGCGGGGGACACGTCCCCCCCGTCCCCCGCGTAATCTACGCCCATGAGCACAGTCACATGTCAACAAGATTGTATGTGAAAGACATTGTCATACACTATTTTATATATTGGCTGAAAGTCCAATTGTATTTCTTTGCTATTATAGATGCAAGGAGTCTGAGATAAAGACAAAGTAGCATAGTACCATCCATGAGTGGGGACTTATATTCCATAAGAAGCAACAGATTGACCACAAAAGAAGGTATTTTTAGCAGAACGCTAAAATAGGAAACAGCATGTTATGAAGCAGGAAGTGGCATTTCAGGGAGAGAAGAGCAGGTTTCTCATCTAAATGGCCTCCATCAGCACAGCTCTTTACTTAAAAGGACGGGTAATTTAAAACATTAGAATGAGAATTAGAACAGGATGAGAGGAGAAAAGGCAAAACCCAAAGGCTAAATGTTCAATTGAGCCCACAGAGGAGGGAGGGAGAGGGACAAGATTTCCAATCCTCTTTGATGTGAATTCTTTAACTGAGGTCTGCTCAGCGACCGCTAGACAGCAGCTTAGAATTACCTTCTTTAGAGTCGCTCTGCTCTGGATGGTCAATGTAATTTTGAGCCACTTGGCCTGCTTTGATCCTCCATGCTTCCTTCACAGATCCTAAGAATCTAAGGTCTGACTGATTTCATCAATACCGACTGAAGCGCAGAGCTAGAAATCAGAGAGCGTGCTCATCTGCAATGAGCTGCCATGCCAGCTGACAGCCAGCGCTGTTGAAAGCACTTCCTTATGCTGACAGTCAGTCGCGGTGACTAGCTGCTTATGGGTTGAACATTTCATTCTCTCCTCTGTGCTCTCTGTTTTCTCTACTTTGGCACTTTAGAGGTTCTTTTCACATCGCTGAGCAGCAGTAAGTGCTTACATGACAACAGCTAAGCGAAAAAAGTGGAACATCCTCAGTTGATAAGATTATTTATAAGGCAATTACTTGGTTGGCAGCTTTCTGGAAACCCAGTACATTTCAAAAACCCATTGTTCTTGTCGGAATTATTTATTTGCAAAGTGCATATCAGTTTTCAAACTACAGACTAAAGTATATATTTCTGTGTTTATGCTCAAATGTATCACTTTTATTCCTTCCTATTTTGGTCTACAAAGCACCAGGTTGTTTTGGGGAGTAAATTGCGACATCCATTCTGAATCAATTCTGGAGATTAAAGAAATAGTCTGTGTTCAGTACAAGTTGAGCTCAGTCAATAGCACTTGTAATGTTGATTAGCACAAAAATTATTTTCAACTTCAACTATTTTCAACTTTAGTCTGTATCATTTATAATTTATAATGGAAATGAAAGGGGCAGTTTGATAAAATATGCACACAAATATGCACTCAATAAAAAAAATCATGTTAAATGTTTAACCTTTCTTGTGTGAACTATACCATTCAAAAGTTTTGAAAACAATGCATGCCGTTACTGCAAAAAAAACAAAAAAAATTAGGCAACACAACTTTTTTAAACATTGATAATAATAAGAAATGAGGTGGACATTTTAAAGGCAGACTAACAGGTCTTTGAGAGTCAGAATTCTAGCTGATAGACAGGTGTTCAAATACTTATTTGCAGCTGTATCATACAAATAAATAGTTTTAAAAAATCATACATTGTGATTTCTGGATTTTTTTTTTTAGATTATGTCTCTCACAGTGGACATGCACCTACGATGACAATTTCAGACCCCTCCATTATTTCCAAGTGGGAGAACTTGCAAAATAGCAGGGTGTTAAAATACTTATTTTCCTCACTGTATATGTGTAAGCATAATGACACTTAAGCAGTTGTGGACAGGATTTACTCGGGTTGAGTGTTCTTGGGAGTGGTCGCGTAGTTCCCACAGTTTTCCATACTAGTACAGAGAGAGAAAGAAAGTGTTGGAGAGCGAATGAGACAGGGAGAGACAGGAATGTTCCTAGCAGAGAATGGGGCAAAGAGAAAAGAAACACATTAAACTTCCACACAAACATGCAAGAAATCTGTAAAGAATTTGCGCGTCTCCTCTGGGTGGCATTTGCACATTACTGGCTAATGAAACTCTGCCGTGTGCTGCTTGGTGCTTTGGAGTGCAGCCCTAACACTAATTAATTGATTCCTAACAAAACTGCATGGCAATTACAACATTTCTGCAGAGCAGAGCTCCAGCGTGCCGGCATGTTGAACATTAATAGCATAACCTTCATTTGAAGAGAAAGAAGAATTTGAGATGTCTCAAAACAGCTTCTGCTCATTAGAAGGAAATCTGTTGAGTCGTCATTAAGGGATTTCTTCCCACCTTTTCCCTCTTTCCCGTTCACCAGAATGCCAACGGAAACAGCAGGAAAAAGAGCGCTTTATTTCCCTGAAGTAGCCTGTAAGTGAAAAGCTCCAAAGACATTTGTTTTAAGTTGTAAATGGTCAAGCATTCAATATTATTCTTTATTTTATATGAAAAGGGCGAAACTTTAAAGGCTGTTTTTATGCTAATGCAAAGCTTAATTGGCATTAGCAAAATTGCTGTGGCATGCTGAGGGGCTGTGAGATTAGCTAGAGAGAAAGAGCGAGATAAAACCTTCAAAAGGCCTATTTCAGAGGAATTATGGGTTTCCTTTGAACATCTTCCAAGATTTAAATACATTAAAAGCCTGTTGGCATACATGTAAATTAAGCAGTACCAAAGCGTTCCAAAGAATTCATGCCGAATAATACCAAGGGTGGGAGGACAAATAAGAAAGGGCCCGATCACAGGGGAAGTGCAGCCAGCGATCCCTCCATTGCCTGGAATCCCTCTCAGCTCATTCATTCTTCCTCCCGTTGTCCATCGCTCTTTCTCTCTCCTTGTCTGTCCGCAGGCCAAGTGGC
Source organism: Romanogobio albipinnatus (assembly GCA_023566225.1). Classification (NCBI taxonomy): domain Eukaryota; kingdom Metazoa; phylum Chordata; class Actinopteri; order Cypriniformes; family Gobionidae; genus Romanogobio; species Romanogobio albipinnatus. The sequence goes on from CM042239.1 coordinate 35,121,269, forward strand.
TTAAGAGATGAAAAGGCAGCAGAGTGGTGAGCGATCCCAGAGAGACAGATTCATCTGAGCCCACAGCTCAATGACAGAGTATCACAAACACTCATACACACATACACACTATCACACACAAAAGCCCATTTAACCAGAGTTGTCACAAGCAAGCATAGAGAGTTCAGAACACGCACACACAGAGTTAAAGGAAATCTTCAAGCATGAGCTACCTGTTCTGACACTGACCAATGACCAATCAAGTGGATGTAAGGCATATGCATATGTAAGGCATATGGGAGTAAGCATCGCTGTCCCTTTCAGATATAAAACCAAAGCTTAACCAAATGTAAAGTTTGTTTTTACAAACACGCACACATGAATCATCTGTTCCACTCTCATTGACTCTCCCATTATCAATACAAGATCTCGACCAAACATTTATACAACTCTTTAAGGAAATAAATATTGTGACTTTGTAAGGTTGTCGACAGAATGCTACGACGAATGCACACTGCAATCAAAGCTAAAAGCTTTGGCAAAGCAATACAATATTAAAGTGTGCAACCTTTTTTTCGGCCAGGGAGTGTATATACATACACACAGACAGAGACATGCATACTTATGTTTGTTACAAATTAATATTAATAATTTTAATACGTTATTTCATTATAAACTGTACATTTGACTAACAATGTATATTAAAAAATTTACTCTATCACAGATACCTGGGCAAACTGTCTTTTGGTAAACCAAATGTATATACTGTAGCAGCCTGACAAGCTCTGGCATTGGGAAAATATCAAAATACTGCCAAAAATGTCTTCAAGTTCAATATATTTTGGATGCCTTAATGAAACCTACACAGAGACATAACTAACATAATGAAGAATAAAAAAAATATTGGTTATGAGCAGTTTTTTAGCCTTACTATTATGCATTATTAAAGCATTTCACTGCAACTGTAGCATCATGCATCAGTTTTAGACCTAATCACACAGAAAGAGTGTTTACACATAGAGGTAGGGTTGCCACCTTCAGTGTGGCAAAATAAGGGACACCCATTCACGACTAATTACAAATACAGAATTTGCATTTTTGGGTGAACTGTCCCTTTAAGCAGTCACTCTGAACCAGTAATCACTTTTTTAATTTCAAAAATGTTTATTTTTTATTTTTTTATTATTAATTTACTTAAATTATGACTATATTATCATGTAATTATTTGTCCCATTTTAATCTAAATATTTTTTTAAATGTCATAAACTTTATATGACAGGATTATTTATTATGTATGATTAATATTGTTGTGAGATGGTGGTCCAGTGGGTTAAACCATGGAACTGATACGCAGAAGGTTGCTGGTTCGATCCCAGCGGTCACCACCAGTGTGTCCTTGAGCAAGGCACTTTACTCCACGTTGCTCCAGGGGGATTGTCCCTGTAATAAGGGCACTGTAAGTCGCTTCGGATAAAAGCGTCTGCCAAATGCATAAATGTAATATAGCCTAGCTAAATTATAAATTAATAATAATATTTATTAGGCTATAATACATTAATTAACCTGTCTAAAAAAAAAAATAATTATGTCTGCCAAGCTTTGATAATGTATGGAATATTATATTAATATATTATCCATTAAAAAAAACTATAGGCCTATACCTTAGAAGCACGGATGTATCTGTCACATAGACCAGTCTGTCACCGCTGCTGCTTTAAGTCAGACAGTCTGAGCAACTCAAATGCTTCTCATAAAGTGTGCAGTTGGCCTGAGGTTCATCATGAGTTACTGGACAGACCAATTGATACCTTTTTGATATTCAGCTCTATATATATATATCTCTGTGTTTACTGAACTATGTGTGGACCTATGTAAAATACGGGACAAATCGCATCCCGTATTGGTTTGATACGGGACGCGTAATTTTGCTAGTAAATACGGGACGATTCCGTATTTTACGGGACGGGTGGCAACCCTACATAGGCATTGTTATTCATTGAGAGATTGTCTCATTTTGACACCATATACTAAACAAAGACACAGAATCTTTACCAGCTTGACATACTTCTGGTGTGAGTAATGACATCCTTAGCCTGTGACCTCTATCAGAGGCCTGAAAGGAATAGCATGCATTTTAAGCCCCTGTGTTAGTAGTTACCTCACCATCACACGTCAATGCTAATTTCATCAGGACAACAACAAACAGATACCTACATAAGAAGAAGAGAGAAAACATTTTTTTAGTGGGTCATTAGCCATATTGCAAAGAAAGTTAACAGTTGTCCAAACAAACAACACTAGCAAACACATACACACTGCTGATGACATTTAAGTTTTGGAGTTTTGTAAATGTATATGTAAATGTAATAAATTAGGTACTTTGAGCAACTATGAGTCTGAGACTTTAGCCTTGTCCACACTAATACATTTTCATTTGAAAACGCATCTTTTTCTCTCCGTTTTGGCCATCAGTCCATACTGAGACTATATTTTTACTAACGAAAACGAAGCGTTTTCAACACCCAAGATAGTGTTGAAAAAAACGCTATACAAAATGGATACAATTGAAAACGCAGTTTACGCATTGTAGACTGTGAAAACGGTGGTATTTGAAAACGATGATGCATGTTTAGTCATGTGACACATATTGTACTGATAGATATTCATGTTTATACTGGTATTGTGCCTGTTATGTGCTATTCACATTTACATTACTAAAATATGTTCCCTTGCGATGCTACACGAGTAATGCGTTGTTCGTCTTATTAAGATAAATAAGACAAGACGCTACAGGGAAAAATAATTTTTCTCTGATTCTGAAGCCACACAGTGAAACTGCACATCGATTGGCGCAAGCCCGCCGAAAGGGGCGGAGTCTCAGGCTATAAAAGCGGCCATTTCACCATGGCAAATCGATGAATTCTCCTTCAGCTACGCAGATTACATCTCTTTGTTGGAACTCGGATTGAAGCCGCCTTCACCTGCAAGCAGCTGGATTCACCGCTGATCTTCTCGCCTTCGTGCAGTCTATCCTGCCTGTCGCTCTCAAGCAGTTCACTGCCCGCGCAACCGCCGTTTCGAGCAGCCGCCACTTCAAGCAGCCACCGCTTCGAGCAGCCGCAGCACTCTCTGCTCTTCAGCTCACCGCTCAGACCGCCGCTCACGTGCAGAGCTGATCGTCTGCCGCTCTGCAGCAGCCAGATCAGCTCGCCACTCTCAAGTAGGCATGTGCCGGTATCAAATTTTCATGTTTTGCGGTTAATTGCTGAAGCTTTTATCACGGTATACGGTATAATCATGATATTGAAATTCGCTGCAAAAAAGTGTTGTCATAGTATAACAGGTTTAAAAACTTTCTTATAACAAAAAGAACCAAACATTTAAATACAATAAAGCAATACACAAAATTGTATAAAGTAAACAAATATTTAAAACAGATTAAAGTGCTAAAGAATTATAAAGAACAATAAGTAACACTTTACAATACGGTCTCACTAATTAATGCATTAACATTAACAAAGCTTCATTTTTAAAGTTATTATTCTTTGATTATGGCAGTTGAAAGAAGCAACTGTTAGTGTTAGCTCAGGTCCATTAAATAATACAGTTACAACTTTTGATTTTAATAATGTGTTATTAAATGCTGAAATTTACATTTAACTAAGAGTAATAAATGCTTTAGAAGTACATTTTCATCGACACCGCCCCTTGCACCCTCCCTTTTCTTCCTCCTGGGAACCCGCAAGGAAAAAGCATTGGGGCAGAGGATCTCAGCGCTCGGACGAGGGCGATCTCACGTTGGATCAGCTCCCGCATGACTCACTCTCCCCACAGGAAGAGGTTCCCCCGTCCATTTCTCCAATCCAGACCAACGTCCCTCTGCGGCCACTTGGTCTCATTCTGAGGATCTGATGACGAGCCACAGGATGATAGCATGTCCTTAGTGGCGTCGAAGGCCAACATGATCCCGTCCCCTTGTCGTCTTTGGAGCAGATTGACACCAGAGCTTCTAGTGACTCAGAGCTCTACGTGCTGTCTAAAGCGATCGAACAGCTCGGTTTAGAGTGGTCTGCGCCTGAAGAATCCACGTGCAGCCACTTGGACGAGTGGTTCCTGCCTGGACGTTGTCAAGCTCCCTCTCAGTGATCAGTGCCCTTCTTTCCAGAAGTGCACAATGAGCTGACAAAGGCTCTGCTAGGCGCCACTCCCCTCCGGTGCGACAGGGCCCCTGACCCAAGATAGTGTTGGACCCTGCAGCCCAGAAGCCGGCCTGATGGCCGAGAAATTAAGAGGAGGAGGCTAAGTCCCGCTGCGGCCTGACCACCCTCCAAAATGCCTCACCCAGTTTTCCTGCTACCCCGTTCAGTTCCGGGTGCCTGAAAAAAAGTGTTTGTTGCCCACACAGAGCCTGCTCAAATGCCCTGGTTGGGAGTTGCTGTTATAGTGGAAATAAAAATCAAACATACTCAAAAAGAGAGCAAATTTCCTCTTCCACCACACACATACACCTCAGTCCCTCACAGCAACATAGTGCTGGTACCAATTCAGCCCCTCGCCACACGGGCCGAGGCCTGGCAGGCCATTCCCAGAGTGTCAGCCTGGGTTCTGAACATAATAAAAGAAGGTTATGTACTCCTTTTCTTCAACGGCGCAGGTTGAAACATCCGTGGAAAGCAAGGATGCACATGTCCTGCGTTCCGAGGTAAACATCATGCTGGCGAAAATAGCCATAGAAGTGGTTCCCCCAGCACTGAAAGAGTCAGGCTTTTACAGCAGGTACTTCATCGTCCCCAAAAAGGATGGCGGTCTCAGACCCATCCTCGATCTCAGACATCTGAACAAGGCCCTGATAAAGCACTCATTCAGAATGATAACTCTGTAACAGATCTTCCCGCAAATACGCTCTGGAGACTGGTTCTTTACCCTGGATCTGAAAGATGCTTACTTTCACACAGCCTCCCATTACAGGCAGTTTTTGAGATTCGCTTTCGAGGGAGTGGCATATCAATTTACAGTTCTGCCTTTTGGCCTGTCCCTGGTCCCCCCCACTTTCACGAAGTGCATGGATGTGGCTCTCTCCCCTCAGACAGATGGGAGTGCGCATTCTAAATGACCTTCGACGACTGGCTCATTCTGGCCCAGTCGGAGGTGGAACTAATATTCCACAGATCCATTATTCTCAACCACTTAGAGTGCTTAGGTCTCAGGGTCAATATTGCAAAGAGCTCATTATCCTGCAGCCAACGTGTATCATTCCTGGGAATAATTTTGGACTCAACCCTCTTGAGGGCCACAGTCACTCCAGAGCGAGCTCTGGCCATTCAGCAGCTCACACAAACATTTAAACCCGGGGTTTTTCTGCGGCTCAGAACTTTTCAGAAAATGCTAGGCCTAATGAGCTCAGCATCTCCAGCTCTGCAGATGCTTTATAGGTGCTATGGACAGGAGGAAAGTTGTCTTCACAGACACCTCCAAGACAGGTTTGCGGAGCTCTGTGCGACAACCGCCCAGCCTTCGGGGCTTGGAGCAACCTGGAAAGCGAGCTACATATCAACCGCCTAGAAATGATGGCAGTATATTGAGCTCTCCAGGTCTTTCTTCCTCTTCTGGTGGAACACCACTTCTTGGTCAGATCAGACAACATGACAGTGGTGTCCTTCATTAATCACCAGGAAGGCTTCTCATCAAAGCCCCTCTTCACTCTAGTGAAAACCATACTAGAGTGGACTCTCTCTGAGAGCTGAGAGCAGCGCACATACAGGGCGTACTGAACGTAGGGGCGGACATGCTCACATATCTCAGATATTGTCATTTCTTAAAGACTTAATGGCTAGATGCCGTTCCCCCTCTACTCTTAAAAATTATGTTGTGGCTATATCAGCTTCACATGCTCCTATAGCAGGGCAGTCTATAGGAAGAAACAACCTTGTTGTTTCGCTTCCTTAAAGTTATGGTCTACGATTTCAAAGATTGTTAATTATTAATAACCTCGTTTAGATGCTGGTTATGGTTCTACAGTACAATCCTAACAATATGAAGAGAAAAAAAGAATGAAAAAAATCAATTCACTCTATTGGGTGTACACCCGCAGAGAAATTGACCAATGTAAGCTGTCCGGCCGGACAGCTTAGATTGGTTAACTGCTCTCATCCAATCCCCTGCTCCACTCGCGTCTCCACCCATCGCACCCCACCCCGCCCCTTCTGCGACATGAAATTTCGCGGGCAAGTAGGCAGCATCAACTCAGCAATGGAGAAAAACCAACAAACTGACAGCAGCAAGCGTCCCCTGCTCGCCCCAACAGTCAAGGTTGGAAGAAAGAGAAAGTCAATTGAGGAAAGAGCAGAGATAAAAAAAAAATGTGAAGAATGCCGGAATCAATATAGGGTCCACCATTGCCCGTTGGAGGAAGCTTCAGAGAAACCTTGGACTTAAAACCGACGCTGACATAGCTGACTTTTTGTTGAGCAGGTAAGCATTTATTTATACTTTTATGGTGTGGTGTATTACATAAATAGCTTTTTATCAGTCTGACAACATGATCATGCTGCCGGTCGGCATTGGAATGTTAGCCGTTTAGCATCGCCTTGAAGTGCTTGACTATTTCAATAGGCCTAACGTTAGCAGTTTTCTGTTCGAGCCGATAGAATATTGCATGTGTTGCTAATCTTGCGTGGGCGTGAACTCAAACTTGTGCCTCTGAGCTATTTTGTTACGACAATGGTGACATTGAATTGTTGATGAAGCAACTAAGTTCAAGTGTCGAAAGTCAACTTTACATATGATGTGTCATTAGCGAGGTCATTAGATTGAAGTGACTAAGCAATGTTGTGAAAGTAAATGACGTCAATCAGTCATAATTGTAAGTGTTCATTCAAGGCTTTGTGTGGTACACATGGTACATCTCTGTTCCGATGTTTACTCCTGCTTGACTGAGTGACGTTGTTCAGGTCGTTTCCCGGTGGGAGGGATCAGGTAGCACAGAGGGGAGGGGTGTGCGTGTGGAGGGGCGGGATGAGTTTTTTAAAAATTCAGGCTTTCTCGACTGATTTTCAACATCGTAGACTACAGCTTTAAGGGCTCCAGAAGGCTAAACCCTCCTCGTCCCCTCACAGTCCCTACTTGGGACCTTTCTGTGGTTCTTAGGGGCCTTAAAAGCCCTCCATTTTAACCAATCCAGACTTATTATATGCCTCCGGGCTCCCTCATGAGAGGTCTTGCTCACTCCTCCCATGTCTCTCGCTCGCCAACCTCGCCACACATTGCCTTTGCTGTTTTTTAAGCTGCGTGAGTTTCTAGACCAATGTAAGACTGTCTGTTTCTTCATAGCCTCTGAGAGATGAAAGAGCAGATTGTCCAGTAGCGAGCAACACATTATATTCTGCTCTGTCTGACCATGCAGCCAGCTGAGAGTAAGCCTGGCAGAGTTTGTCCATAGATGTGCTGTGAGAGTGGCCCATTACAACTGTCAGAGTGGGGGGATTTGTATAATGTTAATTATTTTGGCTTTGTTGTTTGCCTGGTGTCAAAGGGAGGACAAAGAGGACTATGAATCTGCTTTCTTTTAAAACTTAATCAAAAAGCATTCAACAAACTTCATCTTCTTTTTCTCTTCTCTTTGTTCAGGACACCCTTTTTCACATTTATTTATTTCTCCCCCTTCTTTAAAAACATCTGGAGTGCTTTAAGATGTTTGCAAGCACCCGGTGAGTATGAGACAGCTAATTGGTCAGCTCTTGCTGATCTTTTATCATCAACAGAACAAGCATCAAACAAAATCAAATCAAATAAGAGAAAAACAAACATCAAGCTGAAATCATGGGGTATATAGAGAGGAGAGCAGCAGTACGGGGACTCAGCCGGTGCTTGCAGGTGGCTAATGGCTAAAGCAATCTGGAGTTATATTGATACCGTTGATACAGGCCCAGCTGTGCAAATGACAGCTAAGTTAATTAGCCCATGTTAAGCTTTTATGCTAAGCCAAAACATTTAGCACAGTAAGGTGAATATTTCCTATTGATTTGGATAGATTTGCTAAGACATTGGTTAGCATCAAATTCCAGTTCTCACATCTGAAGAATGTCAAATTAAATTATATTAACAAACTTCATTGAAATGATAAGTGAAACTATTTAAGTATTACTTTAAGTTTAAATGCTTGGTTCACGCAAAACAATTACAATCTGTCATTATTTATTCATCCTCATGTCATTCCAAACCCATGAAACTACTTGGTTTATCTTCAAAACCAATTGAAAATCCATGTAACCAAAACTTTGATGATTCAAAAAGTTTAAAGACATTATAAATATAATCTTTATGAACCATGTGGTCATTCTGATGAGACATGGGGCCAGATTTACTAAACAGGGAAAATTAGCGTGAGAGTGCAATTCCAAAAAAGCGCTGATGGGAGTCGAAAGTTCTGCATGTGATCTACTGACAACGTACAAATGAACGAACAATCTACAAAGAGCAGTGGAAATTAGCGTCTAGTTTAAGACATGCTTTTTTGGGCGTTAAATAATGGCTCAAATAACAGTAAATTGACGAGCATAAACCTTATTAAATAACCTTTCATTTAAATACTCTCCTCTCATAAATTTTGCGTCTGAAATGGAAACTCCTACAAATCCATATGTAACCCCTCCTGTTCGAACTGCCCGCTCCAAGCGGGACTTGAACACGGGTGCGCTGCCATGAGAGTAGAACGCTCTAACAAAGAGGCTAAAGGCTGCAACCTTTAGTGCCAGTCACTAGAGCATCTCTTGAGATCAGAGGAGTGAGGTTTACTCACACAGCAATACTTGCTGGCCTCCATTGCACATATGCAATAAGGTCAACCACAAAAAAACCCTGTCCACACCCTTTCAGCATTTTTTTTTCACTGCATGTCTTTAGTAAATCCTGACAGTAGTAAAGCCAAAAGAATTTGGTTTGCACAGGTGCAAGCTGTTATAAGTCTGGCCTATGATCACTTATATGATGAACAGATTTATTTTAAGTAACTATTCACTTATAAACAAATCAAAGCATGTACAGTGCACATGAAATAAGGTAAAAATGCTTGATGCACAAGAACCAACGAGGTTTGTTCTCAAGCATCAAACAGCTTTGATTTATGATAAATATGACATCAATATTTCTTGCTTGTGTGTTTAAATTAAAGGATCTGACGGTTTTTAATTTTATTGTCACAAGCATGCCAGGCTCCACCCCCTCTCAGTACCAGCGCACGCAATCACCGGAGTTTTAATCACACATACCTGCACGTCATCTATCAACAATTACTGCCTGCACAAAAGCCCCAAGCTTTATGGCTTCTCCGACTTCCGCCTTCTCTGGCGTGACGGAGGATTGCAATGGATTCCTTCTCCAATGCTCACTGGTCCTGGAGATGCAACTGCACCTGCATGTTGATGACCGCAATACAGTGGCGTTCATTATTTCTCAACTCTCTGGCAAAGCGCTTCGCTGGGCTGAATCCTTGTGGTCCCAACAGAGCCGGCCCAAGGCATAAGCGAACTAAGCGGCTGCTTAGGGCCCCTTGGCCACCAGGGGGCCCCGAGAGCACATGAAATGACATTGCTGTAGCCTATATGTTATTTTATGATGATTGAAATCGCAAAATGACCTTAAACAATTACTAAATAAACTGCAAAAAGTTGCAGTTCCCTTTCGAAAGGGAACTCGCACTGCGTCAGCTTTTGCTTACGCTACGGGGAACGCCTCCAGCGTGACTGGTGCCTGAAATCACAATCAAATCACGTCAATCCTATTGACCGACGACAGCCTATGATGTCATCAAGGTGCGACCAGGAAGTATATAAGGGAGCCTTGCCAACATGACAGTATCTCTTCGTCTTCAGGGACTGTTTTGCCTGTCTTCATGTGAAACGTCTACAAGAAGGATAACAATGAAGTGTGCTGAGGCCACTTCTGCAGAAGTGTGTTTTGAATGTGTTACTGTCTGGGAGAAGAGCATGCAACTCGGCTGGACCTCTTCTCGAGGGGAGAGGTTTCAGCATCTGGGAAAGACCACGCTCAAGCTGAGGCTGAGCGGCGTCTGAAATGCGCTTCCCAGATGGATCTGGCTCGTCGCTTGGAGACAGTTATGGTTCTTGAGGACGATCCAGATCGCGAGAGGCTCGAGCAGAGGATGGGTGAGTCAGTTCAAGATGCTGAAGCTTTTCAACCATCCTGTCCCATGTACGGGGAGTTGCTGGAAGTCATGGAACGCGCTGCGGGTAGACTGCAGCTGCCTTTGCGGCGTGTGAGGAGAAAGGCTGAGCGAGTCCGTAGAATCTGAAACAGTCCGGACGATCGGTTTCTCTCCGCCCATGACCTCCCAACTCCTGGGAGTCTTCCATTCCTTCCAGATCTCCATCAGCAGATCTCGAGGGGATGGAAGAAACCATACTCAGCCCCGCATCTGTCGACATCAGCGAGCTAAATTTCGGTTCCCAGGCTAGCATGACTGCGATCAGGTATCAGGCCCGTATGGCCTTCCTGAGGGCGAGCTCCGCTGTTGGACACGCGAGCAGTCGGCACGGGTTACAAGGTGGAGGCTCCTCTCGGCCTCCCTGGGGAACGAGTTCCCCTGGCGGGAACGCACAACTGGCTTTACGCTGACAGCTAGTGGTCACCCGCTATCAGGCGCCGGTCTCTGGCCGTTCGCGAGACCTGGAGGCGGGGTTCTTACCCTAGCATGACGAGACGTTACTGCTGCTATGCGGTCCCCACGGGAGGGGACTTTCATAGTTTGCCTACTGCATGGCTACCTACCAGGCAGGCTTATGAGCTCCTCTCGAATGAGGGTCTAATATGAGCTTACGGCTGCTTGGCACTGGTTAAGGGTTGTAGGCCCCTCGGGGCCTCCCTGGCATAACCAGCCTGTAAGGCCTCTGGCCTCCTAAGCACGTTTTAAAGTAAGTGCTTGGTAGATCCGAGGATCGAGCAGCTAAACTCCGGGGATAACCGGGAATCTCCGGGATAACCCGTCTCTGAGGTCCGGCTAGTGGATGTCACTGCCTTTCTTGCAGCACCCTAGCGGGATGCCTCTTCGGAGGCGAGTACCAGAGGCTCTGTACTATACAGACAGGGTTGACCGTATTACGTGTCCCATAACAGACTGGGTCACCTGGTCAGGTCTCCCTGGTGGCATTCGGTGAGAACCTCCCGAATAGTGACTGGCATAGGGTTCCCTCGTAGTTCCCTTGCCACGTTCCCTTAAAGGAACCCCTTCTAAGGCGAATGGGTGGTTCCAGGCCTTCGAGCAGGGCCTGGGAAGGACCTCATGTGTTTGAAGGTTCCTTCTTGGGCGATAGCTTGGGCTATGACCGTAGGGAGCGCTGTCACTGACAGCCTAATGTGACCAGAAGGGGAGTGGTTCAGGCATTTCAGTAGAATTTGCTTGTTTTGACAGTTGTCACTGCCTATGGGCATGCACTCCCGTCGGCATGGCGTAGTGGGTATATCGTTCCCCGTAGCGTAAGCAAAAGCTGACGCAGTGCGAGTTCCCTTTCGAAAGGGAACGTCCCAGGTTACAAATGTAACCTTTGTTCCCTGAGAACAGGGAACGAGACACTGCGTCGCTTTGCCATGCCGCAGGGCCTGCCTGCCGAAAACAGTCCCTTCAGACGATTAGATACTGTCATGTTGGCAAGGCTCCCTTATATACTTCCTGGTCGCACCTTGATGACATCATAGGCTGTCGTCGGTCAATAGGATTGACGTGATTTGATTGTGATTTCAGGCACCAGTCACGCTGGAGGCAATCCCCGTAGCGTAAGCAAAAGCTGACGCAGTGTCTCGTTCCCTGTTCTCAGGGAACAAAGGTTACATTTGTAACCTGAGACGTTTTCTAATATATGCACGGATTGATTCTGACAGCGCTGCACAAGCGGCGCCATCGGCCGGACACTATTCACTTGTTAGCCAGAGTTCAAAGTCCAAAGTGCGAGAAAACAAGCTAAAACATACTCGTCAGTTGCCCGGTAACCTTTTTATGAATGCGCTGGTTTAGTGTGAACATCTTGTCTGACGTGCTGCATGTTTTGGACAGAGTACAGCATAGCTTCCAGTTTCTCAGTAAATGTTTTTTCTGCGAGTGCTATACCATCCCCTTGGAATTATAAGTTGTGTTCCCTACATTTTTACATTCGCCAAAATAAAAGCTCTGTTTAATGTTTGAAATAAATCAGAAAATTTTGTTTTTAAAATAAGTCTCTTCTCACCAAGGCTACATTTATTTGATCAAAAATACAGTAAAAACAGAAATATTGTGAAATAGTATTATAATGTAAAACAGCTGTTTTCTAAGTGAATATATAGTAAAGTGTAATTTATTCCTGTGATCAAAGCTGAATTTATCATCATTACTCCAGTCTTCAGTGTCACATGACCATTCACTAATCATTCTCATATGAGGATTTGATGATTTAAACATTTATGATTATCAGTGTTAAAAACAGTGTTGTACAATATTTGTAGGATTTTTTTGAAAGCTTTCTATTTTAGAGAAATGCTGTTCTTTTGAACCTTCTATTCATCAAAGAATCCTGGGGAAAAGTGAGCATATTCAGCATAAGAGACTAGGCTAGCCTACTTAAAAGAATAACAATAAATATAAATAAATAAATAAATAAAAACATTCATATCCCAGTTTGAACTGTAGTACTATAAGGCTTTGAATATTAACACCTGACCACTCTTGTGGGTTTGCTACTGTCACAATTAAAAACCGTATAAGGGTAAAAACATGACAGCCAGACTGTAAGCAACACATCTACAACTACTAACATTGATGTGCGAATTATCAAGAATTTACAATAGTCAATTGTATTGGTGGCGCAGAGGGGCCCCCAAATAAAATTCTGCTTAGGGCCCCATAAGGGCTTGGGTCGGCCCTGGGTCCCAAAACAACCCTGTTATCCAGTCTCTCTCCAGTTTTGTGTCTCACTTCAAGGAAGTCTTTGGTAAACCCAGCTGGGATTCTGCCATCGGAGAACAACTCTATCATCTGAAACAAGGTACTATGTCAGTTAATGAGTATGCCCTGTAGTTTAGGACCCTCGCTGCAGCCAGTGGGTGAAACGAGCGTTCCCTGTTAACAACTTATCGACAGGGTCTGGATCACCGAGTGCGGTTGCATCTCGCTGCATACGAGGATACCATCGGCCTTGAACGCTTCATCCAGCTGCCCATTCGATTCGCCACTCGTATTAAGTCGTGTCTCGAAGAACACCAGGGCCAGTCGGCCTCCGTCGCCCAGAGAACGTCAGCCCTCCAGAACCAGCCACCGAACCCATGCAAGTAGAAACTCAGAGACTAACTTCGGCTGAGCGGCAGAGGCGGCTGACCCTAAATCTGTGCCTATACTGTGGAGCATCAGGGCATTACATAGGAGAATGCCCTTCACGTCCTCCTCGCCCTCTGGGGAGTGCTATCTTTCCGTCACTAAGCAACATGAAGCCTCTCACCATGGTTGTAAACCTTACTGCTGCGATGTGTTTCTTTCAGTTAATGCTCTCCTCGACTCAGGGTCAGCCGGCAACTTCATCTCGGGCACCCTCTGCCGCCAGCTCAAGCTCCGCACAACCGCCACCTCAACCATCTACCAGATCCATTCGATAACAGGAAAGCCCCTCAGTCGTCGCAAGGTGTGCTCCTCCGTGGGTCCCGTCCAAATACAGATCGGTATTCTTCACATCGAAGACATTCACCTGCTGGTTCTGGAGGAATCCACCGCTGACGTCATCCTAGGGCGCCCGTGGTTAGAGCACAACCCCGTAATCTCCTGGAAGACCAGCAAAGTCCTGAAGTGAGGCGACCACTGTTTCCCAAGTTGTTTCTCTCATCTTCCTGTTCCTCAGCTCTCCCAAGGTCTATCCATCAACGCCACTTCCATCGAGAGTCCGGTAGAGAAACGCTCAGTGGACATTCCCTCCTGCTTTCCCCATTCAGAGACGTATTCTGCCCAAAACGTGCCTCCAAGCTGCCTCCCCACCGGCCATGGGACTTTGCCATCGACCTTCTTCCGGGTGAGCCAGTGCCCCATGGGAAGAGCTGCCCACTTTCCCTTCTGGAGAAGAAGACCATGGAGGAATCCATCAAGGAAGCTCTGTATCAAGGTTACATCTGTCCCTCCACCTCCCCTGCTGCCTCAAGCTTCTTTTTTGTGGCGGAAATGTACGGAGGCTTGCGGCCTTGTATCGACTACAGAGCACTCAACAAGATCACAATCAAGTTCCGTTATCCCCTTCCTCTCGTCCTGGCTTCCCTGGAACATCTCCGTGGTGTCACTGTGTTCACCAAGTTGGACCTCCGCAGCGCATATAACCTCATCCGGATGCATGAGGGGGATGAGTGGAAAACAGCCTTTGAGAAGTCCTCGTTCCACCAGTCATCAGTGCAGTTCCTTGGTTATAACATCGATCACAGTGGTATCCGGATGGACAAAATGAAGGTGGATGCCATCCGGTCTTGGCCCACTCCCACCACCATCAAGGAACTACATCGCTTCCTCGGATTTGCAAACTTTTACCGCCGGTTCATACAAGATTACTGCATCCTTGCCTGTCCACTCACCAGTCTTCTCAGGAACAAACCCAAGTCTCTGTCCTGGACCCACAGAAGCTTTTGAAGCCCTCAAGACTGCCTTCACGACCATTCCACTCCTCGTCCATCCTGATCCCAAATTGCCCTTCGTCGTGGAGGTTGATGCCTCGACCACCGGGGTGGGAGCGGTCTTGTCCCAGCAGTATGGGAGCCTCAGTCGACTTCACCCATGTGCCTTCTTCTCCCGGAAACTCAGCCCGGCGGAGGTAAATTATGACATTGGGAATCGAGAGCTCCGCGCCATCAAGCTAGCTCTCGAGGAGTGGAGACATTGGCTAGAGGGCGCCAAACACCCCTTCCTAGTGTTGACCGATCATAAAAACCTTGAGTATCTGCGGGATGCTAAGCGCCTGAATCCCCGCCAGGCACGATGGGCTCTCTTCTTCACCCTCTTTAATTTTACTATCTCCTATCGACCGGGTCCCAAGAATGTGAAAGCGGATGCTCTCTCCCGAATCTACAACACAGAAGACAAGCCTAAGGAGGTCGAGCCCCTCCTCCCCAGAAGCCTGTTTGTCAGCCTGATTACCTTGTCCGAGGAGACCCTGCCCTCCACCGATGTCTCCACCAATGCCCTGCCGGGCTGCCCTCCAGACCTCCAGTATGTCACCCGCACTCGGCGCACCCCCCTCATTCACTCCTCACACACCTCTCCAGGCACTGGCCACCCAGGGGTCAATGAAACCCTCTCGTTGCTACGACAACGCTTCTGGTGGCCTAATATGGCTTCAGACGTCAGAAGGTACGTGAGAGGATGCAAGGATTGCGCCAAGTCAAAGAGCCCTCAACACCTTCCCGCCGGCAAGCTCCTTCCTCTGTCCATTCCCAACCGCCCGTGGTCACACCTAGGAGTGGACTTCATCACAGACCTCCCTGAATCCGAGGGGTGCACCTGTGTCCTAGTGGTAGTCGACAGATTCTCTAAGTCCTGCCGTATCCTTCCCCTGAGAGGTTTGCCTACTGCCATGGAGACAGCGGAGCTCCTATTTAACCATGTATTCCGGTATTTTGACATTCCTGAAGATATAGTTTCCGATAGGGGTCCCCAGTTTATCTCCAGAGTATGGAGAGGTTTTTCTTCACACTCCTAGGTGTGACCGCTCAACCGCTCTGATCTGCAATTCACACGTCCCCCATCACCTCCTGCACCCCCTCTCCTCCCCCCTCCTGTCATCCAACCCAAGCTTAAGGTCTGTGTGGAGGACGTGAGCCGAGTCTTCAAAAAACAGAAGACTAGGAAAGCTTCAGGACCATACGGCATCTCATCTGCCTGTTTGAAAGCCCGCGCTGACCAACTGGCCCCAGTCTTCACGCAGATTTTCAACAGATCATTGGAGCAGTGTGAAGTTCCCTGCTGCTTCAAAACGCTCCACTATCATTCCCGTCCCCAAAAAACCCAAAATCACTGGACTTAATGACTACAGACCTGTCGCTCTCACGTCTGTGGTCATGAAGTCGTTTGAAAGACTGGTTCTGGCCCACCTGAAGGACATCACTGGACCCTTGCTGGATCCTCTTCAATTTGCCTACAGAGCAAACAGGTCTGTGGATGATGCAGTCAACATGGGACTGCATTATATCCTGCAACATCTCGACAGACCTGGGACTTATGCAAGGATCTTATTCGTGGACTTCAGTTCGGCCTTCAATACCATCATGCCTGATCTTCTCTCAGCTAAACTGACCCAGCTCTCCATGCCATCCTCAATCTGTCAGTGGATCTCCAGCTTCCTGACAGACCGGCAACAGCTCGTGAGACTGGGGAAACTCACATCCAGGACTCTCACTACCAGCACTGGCGCCCCCCAGGGGTGTGTTCTCTCCCCGCTGCTCTTCTCCCTGTACACCAATGACTGCACTTCTAAAGACCCCTCTGTGAAGCTCCTGAAATTTGCAGATGACACCACTGTCATCGGCCTAATCCAAAACGGTGACGAGTCTGCTTACAGACTGGAGGTTGAACAGCTGGCTGTCTGGTGCAGTTATAACAACCTTGAGCTCAACACGCTCAAAATGGTGGAGATGATAGTGGACTTCAGGAGGAATAGCCCAGCTCTCCCCCACTCACCATCATGAACAGCACTGTGGAAGCAGTGGAGTCATTCAGGTTCCTGGGCACTACCATCTCTCAGGACCTGAAGTGGGACAATCACATTGACTCCATTGTGAAAAAGGCCCAGCAGAGACTGTACTTCCTTCGTCAGCTGAGGAAGTTCAACCTCCCACAGGAGCTGCTGATTCAGTTCTACTCGGCTGTCATTGAGTCTGTCTTATGCACTTCCATCACTGTCTGGTTTGGTTCAGCTACCAAATCTGACATCAAGAGACTACACCGCACAATTCGGACTGCAGAGAGGATTATTGGTGCTACCCTGCCAACCCTCCAGGACTTGTAGTCTTCCAGAGTGAGGAAGAGAGCAGGGAAAATCATCACAGACTCCACTCACCCTGGACACCACCTGTTTGAACTGTTACCATCAGGACGGCGACTCCGATCACTGGCCACTAGAACATCTAGGCACAGGAACAGTTTCTTCCCACAGCCCCCCTACAGGACTCCTGGAACCAGTTCCTAGGTTGGGCCGAGTACGCCCAGAATTCCCTCTGCCAGCCTGCCAATGGTCTAACACCCTTCCAATGCATACTCGGCTACCAGCCCCCACTATTCCCCTGGTCCGGGGAACCGTCGGACGTTCCCGCCGTCGACTACTGGTTCCAGGAGAGCGAGAGGGTCTGGGACTCAGCACACCATCAACTCCAACATGTCCTCCGCAGACGTAAGATGACAGCCAACCTTCGCCGTTCGGAAGCCCCGTCCTACCAGCCTGGGCAGAAGGTTTGGCTGTCAACCAGGGACATCAGACTGCGTCTGCCGTGTAGAAAAATGTTGGGGTAATGTCACAAGCACGCCAGGCTCCACCCCCTTTCAGTACCAGCGCACGCAGTCACCGGAGTTTTAATCACACACACCTGCACGTCATCTATCAACAATTACTGCCTGCACAAAAGCCCCAAGCTCTCACTCAGTCACTGTCTGGTCTCGTTTGCACATGCTACGGCTTCTGCACACTCTTGGACTCACCTGTTTTACTTACCTGTCTCCAGCGTCTCCTCGTCCTGTCTCCAGCGTCTCCAGTGATCTCCTGTTCTCCTGTGTCTCCTTCATCAGCATTCCTCAGATCTCCTGCAACGTACACAGACAAGTATCATCCAGAGCACTTCCAGTTATCCAAGTATCACCTGCATAGCACTTACCTGCCACGCTCATTCTGGTTTACAATAAAATCTGTCATATCTCACCAGCACTTGGTTCCCGTGTCTGTTTGTAACATTTATATCTTTAGTCATTAATAGCCTATATATCAATCAACTAAATTATTAGAGCAGAGTTAAACAAAAGTAGTTTCTTCTTGCTAAGAGCAGATTTATGTAAACGGCAGAATAAATCCAATAATAAATTAATGATACAGTAATATAAAAAGGAAAATAATTCAAACACAACGATCATGGTTTATAAGTGTCACATATCTGTCTGTTTGTTAGGTCTTCTCTGTGTTTTAATTTGTCACATGTTGCTTTGTGCCACTTTTCATGCCACTTGTCTGTTTCCATAGTTACCCTCATTAGTTAATTTGTCCCAGCAGTGTCTAGTTCATTATCTCGTTTCAGTTTGCCATTTAATGCTGCATTCAAGGCAGGTTTTTGAGCCTGTAAGTTACAACTTCAAACCACGACTCACGACTTTGTAGCATTCCAGGCAAAGTTGTGCCAAACTGCCTGAGTGCGAGGAATTGTGGTAGCTAGATTTAAACAAAGCATGGCGGACCGTATGAGGCTTATGCTCATTTAATAATTTATTTCGCTTATTCGCTTATTTCAGGGAAACGATGGACAAAAAATGCTGCATACGGCAAGAGAAGCTGTTATACCTTTTATTTTATTTGTATATTTGTTTCATAAACACCGCATCCGAAGGGGGCTGCCATTATTGTTTCTCGGGCTATGTGACGTCAGAGCTCGTAACAGGAGTACATTGATCTAGTACATGGGTGAGAAGTCACGGGTTTGACTGCCGTTCCAGTGCACTTTCACTGGTAGAAGGTTGGAAAAACACTGGTTACTGGTTGCCTGGAACGCGGCATTAGTCCCTCTTGTTCACTCACTCTGTCTGTTCACCATTATACTATGTTGTGCTGTTACCTGTTTGCCCGCTTTAAGTTTGTTACTATTAAAACACGTTATGGATTGCATCTCCTAAGTTCTCTGCCTGTTCCTGTACACACAACCATGACAATAAGAGCATTATAAAAACTATTAAGTAAAAGTTATTTACACGAATATTTGAAGGTGCCAAATGTGAGGGAACAATAATTTGTCACAATTAAGTGACAAATGCCATGCAACTCTAAACACTGATTCAATTGAAATCAAGTTTTTACAGTAGCATTCTTATCAAAATTGTTTTGGAACATAAAGCAATCAGCCAACACAACTATTTAATTAAGAAGATTACTTTCATCCTCTCTTTCCATCTGACTGTGAATGTTTACATGGTATGAGCCAGATGGAATGTTCAATAGCTTTATTCCTAGTTAAAGACGTTTGAACAGGTCTCTCACAGTGCCAACATGTGTGTGGTCAGACATCTGATACCTATACAAACACATACACACATGGGACATATTAGGATGGATTAAAGGATTACTTAACCCAAAAATGAAAATTTTGTCATCATTTACTCACCCTTATGTTGTTCCAAACCCATATTATACACAGTGATTTATTAGGCAGAATCGAGCGTAGTAGGTATTTTAGCTAGGGGGACCAGAAAGCCATTCAGTTTTTTTTAATCAGTAACCAATCCCCAGTAGCATCTGGCAATAATAAACACAAAAATACTGTATGTTCAAAAACAATTAAATGTTTCGTATTTATTGAAAACTGGATTCAGTTTCCAGCTTTACAGAGAAATACAGAGATTTACAGAGATTTAGAGAAAATGTTTTTTTCCCCCTTTAAACTACCAAACAAATCCCCCAAAAATCATATTCAATTGCCAAAGTCATAGTGAAGGACAACACTATACAACATCCTGAAGAGAGATCCAATCAGACTAGTCTGTTTGCATGAAAATAGAACATTCATAATACCTCATAGGTTTAGTATTTTACTCTGTATTAACATACTGTATATATTTTTTCTTCTAACTGACTTGTTTTTTGATATTCATATTGTAATGTGTTAATGTTAATAGACAGTATATTTATGCATTCAATGTAACTTAAAATTAAAACATCTAGGCTATTGGTGTTATCTCTTATATATCCCCTTAATATCTCTTATTTGAATTTTATTTTAGCATTTTTCGGTGAATAATTATTTTAATAAAACCAAGGAATAGCAAATATAATATAATTAATATAATATAATAGGTAACACTTTACAATAAGGTTCATTAGTTAACTACATTAGTTAGCATGAACTAATAATGAACTGCACTTTTAAAGCATTTATTTATCTTTATTAATGTTAATTTCAACATTTATTATTCAAATCTTGTTAACATTAGTTAATGCATTGTGAACTAACATTAACAAACCATGAACAGCTGGATTTTTATCAACTAACATTAACAAAGATTAACTAATGCTGAACAGAGGTGTTGTTCATGGTTAGTTAATGTTAACTAATACAACCTTATTGTATAATATAATATAATATAATACAATATAATATAATATAATATAATATAATATAATATAATATAATATAATATAACATAACATAACATAACATAACATAACATAACATAACATAACATAATATAATATAATATAATATAATATAAATGCGGCATTGGAGCCCAAAGCCCAGAGAAGAGCCCAGCCCACTACCACCCTGCAACATGGAGACTGCAACCACCAGTTCCTCGCCCACAAACTCGCCACAGTAGGTGCGTGTACATGGAGCACTGTAATCGGTTTAAAAGTCCAATCCGAATGAAAACGCTCCATATAAACACCTCAATCGGAATAAAAATGGCCAAACCGAATGAAATTGTAATCGGTTTGAGAGTGGTGGGATAAACCTTTTCATGAACCGTTGAAACGAAAAATTCCACCATGTAAACGACCTGATCCGATTACATGACTATCGCGGAGCTTAAATCGAGACTCGCCAACCTTTGGGAAGGTGGAGTCCCCCGCCGCATACCTCGATCTAGTGCTATCCCTGCCCAACAGCAGGATAGACCTACTTCGACGGATGCCCCGGGTGATATGAAGATTACATTCAGGACAAACCAGCCGAGCGAGCCTCCGCAGGCCCCTGATCCCTCACAAGCTCCGCAGCCGGTAGTGTTTTTGGAAGAAGCTGCTGGCCCCTCCCATGGGTGTCCAGCAGTGACTTTCGGGGTACCCGCGGATGAGCAGATGTCGATCGCTGCATCGGACGGGGAGTTCCAGTCCTCGGAGGATGAGGATTCGGCTGTACTGCCTCCCTCTGGGAGAGTGGCAACGGTCAAGTCAGACCCTGAGTTGACGGCTATGCTTTCCCAGGCTGCCGGGAAGGTCGGGCTTGAGTGGAACCCTCCACCAAGTCCCGAACCTTCCAGGTTGGATGATTGGTTTCTCAGTGCCATTCTTCCCAGAGGTGCATGAGGAGCTGACTAGGTCATGGACGGCACCTTTCAGTGCCAGAAACAGACCTAGTGGCTCCTTCCTCCTCACTACCCTCGATGGCGGGCAGGCCAAGGGTGGAGATCCCACCAGTTGAGCGGGCCGTCGCGATGCAGCTGTGTCCGGCGACCGCTTCCAACTGGCGCGGTGACCCATGTCTCCCATCCAAGGCCTGTAAGTTCCTTTCCAACCTTGTTTCAAAGGCTTACAGGTCCTGTGGACAGGCTGCGTCCACTTTGCATGCCATGGGTTTGCTCCAGGTGCACCAGGCCAAGGCGCTCATGGACATGCACGAGGTTGTGCCTGACCTAGAGCTCTTCTGGGAGCTCCGGACGGCTACGGACCTCACCCTCTGGGCGACGAAAGTCACCTCCCGTTCCCTCGATCAGGCGATGTCCACCCTAATGGTCCAGGAATGGCATCTCTGGCTTAACCTGACCGACATGAGGGAAACAATAAGTACCGGTTCCTGGACTCCCCCATCTCGCCAGCCAGGTAGTTCGGCGATGCGGTCGAGAGCTTCACCCAACAGTTCACCCAAGCAGACGTAGGCCATCAAGCACATCCTGCCCCTGAGGCCACCTGCTGCCTCCCCCGCTCCCGCCCCAGCCCAGCAGCAACCGACACCTCGCCATGGGCGCAGGAAGGACGTCCAGTCCACTCAGGCCGCTACCAAGTCAGGTGGCAAGCACCGTCGTAAGAGACCCCGAGACGGGCCACCCAGAGATTGAGGAAACTGCTCTTCAGGAGATGGCAGCAGCACCACTCTTTCCCCTGAAGGAGGGCCGGGGGAGAATCCTTTGTTCTGTTTTTTCTGTTCCGCCAAATTATCAATAAAAGAGCAGTTTCCAATATCTCTGGGTGCCAAGAGAGCGCATCTGTCAGTGTTCGACGCTCCCATGCCTTGTCACTCTCAGACGCCTCTCTGTTCGCCAGCAGGGGGTGCCGGCTGTGGGGACGCACTCAAGCGGCCTTCCCACTCGCACACCCCCTCAGCGGAAGCAGGTAAGTACAGCACACACAGACCCCACTTCGGGCCGCCACCATGCTGTCCGAGTCGGGTCCCTGCATGCCGCCTCACTGCCCCACTGAGTGCGTCTGTGGTGCCGTTGGTCCTGCTTGCATGGTCGCTGGAAGCCTGGCTAACGCTTCCCAGGCTGTCTCGCTGGCTATCCGTATCCGTTCAGGGGTGTTCACTTCACCTCCGTGTCGAAGGAGAACGCTCCTGTGCTCCAGGCGGAGATCGCGGTTCTACTGGCGAAGGACGCGATAGAGCCAGTCCCTCTAACTGATATGAAGACCGGCTTCTACAGCCCGTACTTCATTGTACCCAAGAAAGGTGGCGGGTTACGGCCAATCTTGGATCTGCGGTTCTTGAACCGATCCCTTCACAGGCTGCCGTTCAAGATGCTCACGCAGAAACGCATCTTCAGGTGCATCCGTCCCCAAGATTAGTTTGCAGCGATTGACCGGAAGGACGCATACTTTCATGTCTCGATTCTCCCTCGACACAGACTGTGTCTTCGCTTTGCATTCGACGGATGAGCATATCAGTACAAAGTCTTACCCTTCGGGCTAGCCCTCTCGCCCCGCGTCTTCATGAAAGTTGCGGAGGTGGCCATTGCTCCCATGAGAGAGCGTGGTGTTCACATTCTCAACTACCTCGACGACTGGCCTTGCCCATTCGCGAGGGCAGTTGTGTGAACACAAGGGACATGGTGCTCAGACACCTCAGCCAGTTGGGGCTTCGGGTCAACTGGGAGAAGAGCAAACTCTGCCCTACGCAGAGGATCTCTTTTCTCTGTATGGAGCTGGATTCGGTCGTCCGGACAGCGCGCCTCACAGAGTGTTGAACTGCTTGAATTCGTTCAAACGCAGAACAGCGGTATCCCTGAAACATTTTCAGAGGCTCCTGGGGCATATGTCATCTGCAGCCACAGTAACGCCGTAGTAACGCAGCAGGGATTACTTCATATGAGACCGCTTCAACGCTGGCTACACGACACTGGCTACAGTCCCGAGATGGGTGTGGCACAGCGGATCCCTCCGTGTCCAAGTTGTCGCCAAACCTTCAGCCCGTGGTCGGAGCCTTCATTTCTACGGGCAGGAGTGCCTCTAGAACAAGTGTCCAGGCATGCTGTTGTCTCCACGGATGCCTCATCCAACAGCTGGGGTGCCACATACAACGGGCTTGCAGTTTCGGGTCTGTGGATGGGGCCTCAACTGCAATGGCATATCAATTGCCTGGAGTTGTTAGCAGTTCATCTTGCACTCAGCCGCTTCAAGGAGCCGCTCAGAGGCAAGCACGTTCTGGTCCATACGGACAGCACTGCGGCCGCTGCATATATCAACAAACAGGGTGGTCTATGCTCCCGTCGCATTTCACAACTCGCCCGCCATCTTCTCGTATGGAGTCAGAAGCATCTGAGGTCGCTTCATGCCACTCACATTCTGGGCCTGCTCAATCGTGCAGCCGACGAGCTCTCACATCAGCAGGTGCTCCCGAGAGAGTGGAGACTCCATCCCCAGGTGGTCCAGCTGATCTGGAGTCACGTCGGGACCACACAGATAGACCTGTTTGCCGCCCCGGACACGACCCACTGTCAAGTTGTTCTTTTCCCTGACCGAGGGGACCCCTGGCTCAGATGCTCTGGCACACAAATGACCCCGGGGCCTATGCAAATATGCATTTCCCCCAGTAAGCCTTCTTACACAGACTCTGTGCAAGGTCAGGGAGGACGAGGAGCAGGTCCTGTTTGTCGCTCCGCACTGGCCCGACCGGACTTGGTTCCCGGAACTAGTGCTCCTCGCGACAGTACCTCCTTGGCCCATTCCTCTGAGGAAGGACCTCCTGACTCAGAGACGGGGCACCCTCTGGCACCCGCGTCCCTGGACGGGACGTGGAGGTTCTAGGTGGCCATCACGTCCGCTAGAGCTCCCTCTATGAAGCGGCTCTATGCGTTGAAGTGGAACCTGTTCGTCGACTGGTGCTCTTCTCGCCGAGAAGACCCACGAGGGTGTAAAGTCAGTTTGGTGCTTTCCTTCCTACAAGACGGGTTGGAGCGAAGGCTGTCTCCCTCGACCCTCAAGGTTTATGTTGCCGCTATCGCCGCTAATCATGACATGGTAGATGGAAAGTCCTTAGGTAAGCACGATCTGATCGTCAGGTTCCAAAGGGGTGCGAGGAGACTAAATCCACCTCGCCCTCCCTCTATACCCTCTTGGGACTTATCTCTGGTGCTTACCGCACTGCAGAGAACGCCTTTGAACCTTTGCAGTCAACTGAGTTGAAAGTTCTGTCTCTGAAGACAGTACTCCTGACTGCATTGGCCTCCATCAAGAGGGGACCTGCAGGCATTTTTGGTCGACGAATCGTGCCTGGAATTCGGGCCCGGTAACTCTCATGCAATCCTGAGACCCCGGCCTGGATACGTGCCCAAGGTTCCCACCACTCCCTTCCGGGACCAGGTGGTGAGCCTGCAAGCGCTGCCTTCGCTTGCCAACCCAGCCTTAGCTTTTCTCTGCGGGCCTACGTGGACAGAACCCAAAGCTTCAGGGCCTCAGAGCAGCTCTTCGTCTGTTACGGAGAACAGCAGAAGGGAAAGGCTGTCTCCAAGCAGAAGATGGCCCACTGGATAGTGGATGCCATCGTCTTGGTGTATGCCCTGCCCGCTCGGGTTAAGAGCCCACTCCCCCAGGGGTGTAGCTTCTTCCTGGACATTGGCTCGTGGCGCCTCGCTGACAGATATTTGTAGAGTTGCGGGCTGGGCGACACCTAACATGTTCGCTAGATTTTATAGCCTCCGTGTACAGCCGGTAGCTTCCCGTGTGCTCGCTTCCCATAGTCAGTAACATCGGAGTGCCCGTTCTAGTGTCTAGTGCCTTCCCCTTGGAACGGATACGTGTGCTTATCTGCTCCAGTCGAGTGAAGTGAAGTGACGTGTGGCCAATATGGTGACACATACTAATTTGTGCTCTGCATTTAACCCATCCAAGTGCATGCACACAGTAGTGAACACACACACACCGTGAACACACACCCGGCAGCCATATTGCTGCGGTGCCCGGGGAGCAGTTGGGGGTTCGGTGCCTTGCTCAGTCGTGGTATTGAGGGTGGAGGAGGGCGCTGGTTATTCACACCCCCCAATGACAATTCCTGCCGGACCTGAGACTCGAACCCGCAACCTTCCGGTTACAAGTCCGACTCTCTAACCATTAGGCCATGACTTCCCCTAAAAAAGGCGAACCCTGTCGAGTCCTCCGCAACCCGTGGCAGTCGGATGTGGCGGAGCATCTGACGCCAGGTCTAACACTCGTATGCATTGGTGAAACTTGTGTTAGGCTGGGTTCCCATGGCGGTCCCATAGGTGTATTCTTCCACGGTACAGCTCCCTACAGCGAGCTTGTGTCTTTCTCTCGGCAGAGCTTCCTCTGCCGTCTCACTATGGTGTTGTTCCCCGCCGGCAAATGGCCGGAGCCACCTCTGAGACTTCTGTATGTTGCACTGCTCAAAGCCAGTCCATACGTGTACGCAGCGGCCCTCCCGGGCCACGCTTTCCCAGCGTTATCCAATACAGGGAGTGCAGAATTATTAGGCAAGTTGTATTTTTGAGGATTAATTTTACAACATTAATAATTAAACAACAACCATGTTGTCAATGAACACAAAAAACTCATTAATATCAAAGCTGAATATTTTTGGAAGTGGTTTTTAGTTTTAGCTATTTTAGGGGGATATCTGTGTGTGCAGGTGACTATTACTGTGCATAATTATTAGGCAACTTAACAAAAAACAAATTTATACCCATTTAAATTATTTATTTTTACCAGTGAAACCAATATAACATCTCAACATTCACAAATATACATTTCTGACATTCAAAAACAAAACAAAAACAAATCAGTGACCAATATAGCCACCTTTCTTTGCAAGGACACTCAAAAGCCTGCCATCCATGGATTCTGTTAGTGTTTTGATCTGTTCACCGTCAACATTGCGTGCAGCAGCAACCACAGCCTCCCAGACACTGTTCAGAGAGGTGTACTGTTTTCCCTCCTTGTAAATCGCACATTTGATGATGGACCACAGGTTCTCAATGGGGTTCAGATCAGGTGAACAAGGAGTCCATATCATTAGATTTTCTTCTTTTATACCCTTTCTTGCCAGCCACGCTGTGGAGTACTTGGACGCGTGTGATGGAGCATTGTCCTGCATGAAAATCATGTTTTTCTTGAAGGATGCAGACTTCTTCCTGTACCACTGCTTGAAGAAGGTGTCTTCCAGAAACTGGCAGTAGGACTGGGAGTTGAGCTTGACTCCATCCTCAACCCGAAAAGGCCCCACAAGCTCATCTTTGATGATACCAGCCCAAACCAGTACTCCACCTCCACCTTGCTGGCGTCTGAGTCAGACTGGAGCTCTCTGCCCTTTACCAATCCAGCCACGGGCCCATCCATCTGGCCCATCAAGACTCACTCTCATTTCATCAGTCCATAAAACCTTAGAAAAATCAGTCTTGAGATATTTCTTGGCCCAGTCTTGACGTTTCAGCTTGTGTGTCTTGTTCAGTGGTGGTCGACTTTCTGCCTTTCTTACCTTGGCCATGTCTCTGAGTATTGCACACCTTGTGCTTTTGGGCACTCCAGTGATGTTGCAGCTCTGAAATATGGCCAAACTGGTGGCAAGTGGCATCTTGGCAGCTGCACGCTTGACTTTTCTCAGTTCACGGGCAGTTATTTTGCGCCTTGGTTTTTCCACACGCTTCTTGCGACCCTGTTGACTATTTTGAATGAAACGCTTGATTGTTCGATGATCACGCTTCAGAAGCTTGGCTATTTTAAGACTGCTGCATCCCTCTGCAATATAGCTCACTATTTTTGACTTTTCTGAGCCTGTCAAGTCCTTCTTTTGACCCATTTTGCCAAAGGAAAGGAAGTTGCCCTAATAATTATGCACACCTGATATAGGGTGTTGATGTCATTAGACCACACCCCTTCTCATTACAGAGATGCACATCACCTAATATGCTTAATTGGTAGTAGGCTTTCCAGCCTATACAGCTTGGAGTAAGACAACATGCATAACGAGGATGATGTGGTCAAAATACTCATTTGCCTAATAATTCTGCACTCCCTGTAGTCTGCTGAGTGGGTCTTGCGGAACAGCAGTGTGACTCTCCCTGCGTGAGTTTTCCCGCCCGGAACAGACAGGGTCTGAGGGGCTCTTCGCTGGGCACTGGAAGTGGTAGTAACTGTGGCGTTTTCCAAAGGGATCCCAATTCGTCAGTGACGTCCAACGTATGTTGAACGTGACCGACTGAAAGGGAACATCACGGTTATGTATGGTAACCCTCGTTCCCTGAAGGAGGGAACTGAGACGTACGTCCCATCGCCACAGTTGCTGTACCATCACTGCATGGCCGAGTCACTAGTTCGGCTCCTCAGTGAAAAACAATAGTGAGCTGCTCTCGCTTCCTGTTTATACCCGCGGTGCGGGGAGGAGCGTGAGATGCAAATCTCGCACGCCAATGGCCTATTGGCACATTCTCTATATCTCGAAGCTGATAGGGGCTCCCTGAAGTGATCCAAATTCAGGGAACGAGGGTTACCATACGTAACCGAGATGTTACCATGGATATTCATTTAATCATCACAGCTGTTCGTATTTTAGTTTATCATTGTATACCTAAGTTCCTGTGTTTCCTCATTTCATTGTTGGTTATTGGTTGTATGTAGACACTCTGTTACATTATGTTGGATTATCCTTTTAGCTTATTATTTTATTAAATAACTTTGGATTGGAACTTTTAACTCATCTTCATCTTTGGACCTTTATAATTGTGACTTTAATAATATAAAATATAATAATATAATTTATATAATAAATAATTATATTATATTTTTAGGTTAGTTTGTACTATTGTTCAAGAATCACGTCTATCTCTCTCTCTCTTTTGGAGTTCATAAACTAGGGGAAGCACTCTTCTTCTTTCCCACATAACAACTCTCCTTCCTTACAGTTGTCTTTTGTCTGCTGTAAAGCTGCTAAAAACAGTTATGAATAATCCAGGGTCATTACAGGGCACTTTTACTGCATCTTACCAGCCTCTGTTAGTCTACTCTGGTAAAAGGCTTTAATCCGTCTGCCATGGAGCAGTCAGAACAGGTGCACCGCTGGACACATACACATAAACTTCCACTCACACACACATACAGCTCTAAACACTATATATGTATGCACTTTAAAGAGGACAAAAGGGACAAAGTGAGACACGAGTGGCCATTGAATTTTGTGTTGCGTCAACATGGGGATGACATTTACAGTGTCTTCCAAAAGTCTCCCTCTCTCTCTTACTTGCTCTCTGTCTTTCTCCCTCTCCTGCAACATGCCTACAGGGTTTTGAGGACAATGGCGCTCTTCTACTTCAAGTAGCTTCAAAGGCTTAGCTACAGCAAGCAGGCGTCTGTGACTTTCTCTGAAGTGCCTCGCTATAATATATCATATTTAGATGTCCCCAGAGTGCCGGCCAGGCCTGCAGTCTGGAACAGAACCAGAACCATACCAGGTCTCTGCCCTTCCTCATAAAGCACTTTATAATCATTGCGCTGCCATCACGATGCAATTGAGACAACGCAAGATATGACTGGTGAAAGAGAAAATCATAGTGGTGAAATCAGAAATGGTGTCTTTGTTAAACCAGTGAAGATTTCTAAGACGTGACTTTAGAAGAGTTTGTGGGTACACAACAACGACACAAAGGGAATACCAGATGAAAGCATTAGAGATGTAAATAACTCTTCTGCCAGAGAAAGAGAGAGAGAGAGAGAGAGAGAGAGAGAGAGAAAGTGTGTGTGTGTGTGTGTGTGTGTGTGTGTGTGTGTGTGTGTGTGTGTGTGTGTGTGTGTGTGTGTGTGTGTGTGTGTGGAGAGATTGAATGAGAGCTAGAGACAGAATAAGTGTAAAATTGCTAAAATTCAGTAAAATTTCAGCAGGCCTATATGGAATCTGTATGCGCTGAACTACATGGAAAGATGATTTCCATAGCCTGCATCCAGTAGCAGTATTAACATTAAGTTCTCCACCTCGTCCATATTTTTTTATTAACTATTGTGGCTAATTTGACTATGCTGGTCAGCATGTTTAAATCTATTGTACAGATGTCCCCTAAAATAAATATAGAAAATACCATAATAAATTCAGCAAATGTCTGGGCTACAAATGAGGAAAGAATAAAATGTAAAGTTTAATTTGATTATTTTTTAGTGTGGCTGTGAAATAGTCTACAAAAAGCACAGTGTTCACAGAGAATCTAGAAAAAACTTATACTAGCTCTGTTTAGACTTCCTATTAACATATCCTGCTTGGGTGATGTGATCACAATGTGTTCAGCCATAACTGTTCAAAATACCAAAGGTTCAAAATACTAAAGGTAGGCAATTTTGGAGCGGATAGCAATAGCAGGCTAGCTTTAAAAGCATGAGTTCCCTCCCTCCCTTCAGAGCGCTCTCCAAAGCCACACCTCCTTCAGGCCACATGAATGCACACAGCAGAGTCTGCAAAGCGTCACGAGATGAGAGGTAAATTGCCTCATGTCTTAAAGCACATAACATTACAATAGTATTGAACAGAAAAACGTATCGATGAGATTGCTATCTGATTGGGGATACACATTCCACACAATGCAAAATAGATATAAATTATAATAAATTGAATCTATAATTTCTTATGTATGCAGCCAGGCTCTGAAAGTGCACCTGCCTCTGTGGGCCAATTGAGAAAATGTACCAAATATCCATCAATATTGGAACTGCATTTCTTAAATTATATACAATTTTTGTCCCTGTGACAATTTGTCCATTTATCCTTGTTAATCATGATTTTTTATTTTTGTAACTTTAATGTGAGTAATATCCGGTAACACTTTATTTTAAGGTGACGTAGTTACTGCATGTGCTTATAACAACTGTAAATTACACTGGGGAAAAACAGTAAGTAAAATTTACTTTCATTTTTCTTTTGCATGCAAGTTTGAAGACCATTAAACCATGCTTTCAAAAGTGTATGCGTTACTTAGAAACATCTAAGTAATAATACAATACAATAATACAAACATCTGTGCATTCATGTGGCCTGAAGGAGGTGTGGCTTTGGAGAGCGCTCTGAAGGGAGGGAGGGAACTCATGCTTTGCCTGCTATTGCCATCCGCTCCAAAATTGCCTAGTTTAGTATTTTGAACCTTTGGTATTTTGAACAGTTATGGCTGAACACATTGTGATCACATCACCCAAGCAGGATATGTTAATAGGAAGTCTAAACAGAGCTAGTATAAGTTTTTTCTAGATTCTCTGTGAACACTGTGCTTTTTGTAGACAATTTCACAGCCACACTAAAAAATAATCAAATTAAACTTTACATTTTATTCTTTCCTCATTTGTAGGCCCAGACATTTGCTGAATTGTACCACTTGACGGCTGCAGATTCATTTGCTCTTACTTGTACCACTTGACGGCTGCAGATTCATTTCTGCATTGTTGACATAGAAACGCATAAATCAGAGTCTGAGGATGTGAACAGCTCCGGGTAGAATGTCACGGGTTGCCATCTCTAAATTATGCTTACGACATGGCACGAACACAGAATAAACTCATTGTTTTGGTACAGGAGGAACTGTAAAAGGCAGCTGCTGTTAGTCTGTGGTACTCTGTGACTGTCTGTTTACAACTCTGCATTGCCTTACAGAACGCGCTGATGACGTATGATGTCAGGGTACTTGGAGGTATGGAAATACAAATGTTGACAGACAGGTAGGACATCGTATTGTTATATTTGGAATGAATGCAATGATTGGACAAACATGTTTTGGTCCTGAGACTTCCACAGAAGATATACTGTATGTCCATGTTTTAATATTTAGACCACTTCGATTATAGACTGCTATCAGGGTGTGAAGAGAGTTTCAACCATATCAATTTTGTATGTGTGTGTGTGTGTGTAGGGTGCTTTGATACTGCACAACAGAGGGGCTTTGAGTCAAAGAGGTTGAGAACAACTAATCTTGAGGGTTATTTAATATGCCTAAACTTTTTGTTTTCTCCAGAATTCTTTCTTTAGAATATGGGGGACATATTATGTAGAATATTAGGTTACACTTTATTTTAAGGTGACAAAGTTTAATTTTACTTACTCTAAAAGTAATATTAATTAACTACATCTACTTACTATAGAGTTACATATGGTTAGGGTTTGTTTTAGGGTTAGCGTTAGATTTAGGGTTAGGTTCTGTGGTGAAGAAAACGCAACAAAAAAATTAATGAAATTTCTACATGAAAAAGTTAGTTCAGGCAAGAATAAAAAAAGAAAATTCTATATTAGTACTCAATTCAAGCTTATAGAAATTAAAGCGTAAAACTACAGGGAGTGCAGAATTATTAGGCAAATGAGTATTTTGACCACATCATCCTCGTTATGCATGTTGTCTTACTCCAAGCTGTATAGGCTGGAAAGCCTACTACCAATTAAGCATATTAGGTGATGTGCATCTCTGTAATGAGAAGGGGTGTGGTCTAATGACATCAACACCCTATATCAGGTGTGCATAATTATTAGGCAACTTCCTTTCCTTTGGCAAAATGGGTCAAAAGAAGGACTTGACAGGCTCAGAAAAGTCAAAAATAGTGAGCTATATTGCAGAGGGATGCAGCAGTCTTAAAATAGCCAAGCTTCTGAAGCGTGATCATCGAACAATCAAGCGTTTCATTCAAAATAGTCAACAGGGTCGCAAGAAGCGTGTGGAAAAACCAAGGCGCAAAATAACTGCCTGTGAACTGAGAAAAGTCAAGCGTGCAGCTGCCAAGATGCCACTTGCCACCAGTTTGGCCATATTTCAGAGCTGCAACATCACTGGAGTGCCCAAAAGCACAAGGTGTGCAATACTCAGAGACATGGCCAAGGTAAGAAAGGCAGAAAGTCGACCACCACTGAACAAGACACACAAGCTGAAACGTCAAGACTGGGCCAAGAAATATCTCAAGACTGATTTTTCTAAGGTTTTATGGACTGATGAAATGAGAGTGAGTCTTGATGGGCCAGATGGATGGGCCCGTGGCTGGATTGGTAAAGGGCAGAGAGCTCCAGTCCGACTCAGACGCCAGCAAGGTGGAGGTGGAGTACTGGTTCAAGCAGTGGTACAGGAAGAAGTCTGCATCCTTCAAGAAAAACATGATTTTCATGCAGGACAATGCTCCATCACACGCGTCCAAGTACTCCATAGCGTGGCTGGCAAGAAAGGGTATAAAAGAAGAAAATCTAATGATATGGCCTCCTTGTTCACCTGATCTGAACCCCATTGAGAACCTGTGGTCCATCATCAAATGTGCGATTTACAAGGAGGGAAAACAGTACACCTCTCTGAACAGTGTCTGGGAGGCTGTGGTTGCTGCTGCACGCAATGTTGATGGTGAACAGATCAAAACACTGACAGAATCCATGGATGGCAGGCTTTTGAGTGTCCTTGCAAAGAAAGGTGGCTATATTGGTCACTGATTTGTTTTTGTTTGGTTTTTGAATGTCAGAAATGTATATTTGTGAATGTTGAGATGTTATATTGGTTTCACTGGTAAAAATAAATAATTGAAATGGGTATACATTTGTTTTTTGTTAAGTTGCCTAATAATTATGCACAGTAATAGTCACCTGCACACACAGATATCCCCCTAAAATAGCTAAAACTAAAAACCACTTCCAAAAATATTCAGCTTTGATATTAATGAGTTTTTTTGTGTTCATTGACAACATGGTTGTTGTTTAATTATTAATGTTGTAAAATTAATCCTCAAAAATACAACTTGCCTAATAATTCTGCACTCCCTGTACACATCATGCACTGTGGCTTGAATAATTAATGAGGTTGATTTTTGTTGTTGATGTTTTCAGCTGTATTTTCTTGTTTTATCATTGCTATTGTTGTTAGGTTTAGCAGCTTTCCATTTTGTGACATTTGGAGTTCATTCATTACTCAAAATGGTACATTAATCCTCAAAAACGATCCATCAAATGTTACCGTTATTGTGTGTTGTGTACCAAGTATTGAGATCTCTGTGTTCAAGTACAGCATACTTCTATTATGGAGATATGTTGTCTACACAATATCTATTGTATTATTACTTAGATGTTTCTAAGTAACGCATACACTTTTGAAAGCATGGTTTAATGGTCTTCAAACTTGCATGCAAAAGAAAAATGAAAGTAAATTTTACTTACTGTTTTTCCCCAGTGTAATTTACAGTTGTTATAAGCACATGCAGTAACTACGTCACCTTAAAATAAAGTGTTACCGGATATTACTCACATTAAAGTTACAAAAATAAAAAATCATGATTAACAAGGATAAATGGACCAATTGTCACAGGGACAAAAATTGTATATAATTTAAGAAATGCAGTTCCAATATTGATGGATATTTGGTACATTTTCTCAATTGGCCCACAGAGGCAGGTGCACTTTCAGAGCCTGGCTGCATACATAAGAAATTATAGATTCAATTTATTATAATTTATATCTATTTTGCATTGTGTGGAATGTGTATCCCCAATCAGATAGCAATCTCATCGATCAGGATGCATGAAGTGACTAAGTTTAGCCTTCAGTGGTTCTGAAGGCTTTGAAATCAGGAAACAAACAAACAGAAGATGTGAGCCTGAGACAGAGCAGGAAACAGAGCTCATTCTGTCCTCTGCCCTTCTGTATATGTATCCCACGTTCTTTTCCTTCCTTCATCTTTTTCTTACTCTGTCTAGTGCTTCCGTCTTTAAACATTGCTCATTTGAAAGGGAGATTCATCAAAGATGGAATTTCAGTCCAATTTGTCTTCAAAAGAAGGTAAAGTCTCTCATTATGTGGGCTGTTCCCCTTCTTTCCCATTAGAAGGGCTGAGAGAAAGAGAGAGACCGACAGACAGAGAGAGACGTGTTAGTCATGGCCACTTATCTAGCAACCTTATGAGCGCAGGATTAAAAGATGAAAGAAGAGAGAAGGGTTAGTGTTATAGAGAATGTAAGCCGTTTGTGAGCCCTACAGACTCAGCTTTTAACTCTTTCACAACATATCCAAACCGCTCACTGTCCCTACCAGTGGCACCCAAAAGAAGAATAAGTGAAAGTGTTGACTGGAAGTGTTCTTCCCAGTGATGACTGCTTTAGGCAGCGGCACTGATACTCTTTTAACACTCATAATAAGCATATGGGCAGTTCACAGAAAAAAACTTTGAAAGGCTGACACGTCCTGTGGTGTTTTAAACTGCATATTTATAATTATTTTATAATAAAAGCAGCTATGACCTTTGAACTTTCAATGACATTTTTATTTGAAAAATGTATATAGAATAGAAATTGTCACGTCACAGAACTATTTTAAAATGAAAAAGTGTAGTGGCGAAAAAAAGTGTAATAGCGAAGGCAATCTTTAAGGAAATGGTAACAGTCACAGCACCTAAAATATGCACTTTTCCCCTTATATATTCAACTTCACAAAAAGGTCATGGACATGTTACAGAAAGTTTTTGGAGACTTAAGCCACATGTATGAATATACATTATATTACAAAATATCAAACAAAGTGTAATTTATTTTAAATAAATATAACATACCTTTTAGGTTTCAAAACTGAGACAAAAGAATATTTGAAAATGTTTTGGTTATGAAACAAATGTTCATGGTTAATATGATAAACTACACCTGTGGTTACTCTGAACTTAAGGGGAACCAAAAAAGTGTCCAAATACATATTCAGAGTTTCTTTTCTAGAGTTGTCCTCAGTTAGGTTTAATGGTTTGATATGGAAAATTTGCCTTTGACGACTTTGAAAGTGACTGTGAATTGGTGTACACTAATTATGCAAAGACACAATCCGATTACCCATCGAACGAGAGAGAAGCATTGAGACCAGAGTGATCTGTGAGGTGTGGAGTCATTAGTAATGTGTTTTATATACATAGAAATTATCAGAAGACAAAGAGTAATGACAGATAACAGGAGGAAAGAGAAAATTACCCACAAAAACAACAATAAGAAAACAAGAATAGCAATCTGGAAGGAAGGAACGTGCTTGTTTTTTTGTTGTTGTTTTTTTTTTACAATAAATAAATAAATAACTTTAAAGGTCCAGCTGACCTTAGCAGCAGAAGGATTATTTTCTGTAGCAAGGTCAGCTGGAGAAGGATTACTGTAGCGCTCTGTGTTCTTGAATGTGGCATGGGGGCATGTTTGAGCAGGAGGCATTCTCTAAACAATGCTGAAGCTTTGAAGTGCTTCATATTTTCATCTGTTTCAGCAGCCTATTTAAACACAGCTCTGAAAAGTGAGAATGAGAGGGAAAGCGAGAGAGAGGCTGTGTGGAGTAGATGAACTACAGTAAAATAATCTGTCAATTATGCTCAGAAACAATCCGTGTTTATAAAGATAAATATATTCGGCTTACCTCTGTGTCTAAATTTAATATATAATTAGATAAGTAATCTACTAAAAAAGTCAAAGAAATAAGGTGATATCATGGTGGTAAAAGCATGATGAAAGAAAAAAGACATTTATATATTTTTGTGTTATGATTGACAAGACATTTAAAAAATATATATATTTATTTGATTATTTGATAAAGGAGGATGTACACCGATCGGGCATAACATAACATTATGACAGGTGAAGTGAATCACACTGATTATCTCTTTATCATTGCACCTGTTAGTGGGTGGGATATATTAGGCAGCAGGTGAACATTTTGTCCTCAAAGTTGATGTTAGAAGCAGGAAAAATGGGCAAGCGTAAGGATTTGAGCGAGTTGTGAAGGGTCAAATTGTGATGGCTAGACGACTGGGTCAGAGCATCTCCAAAACTGCAGCTCTTATGGGGTGTTCCTGGTCTGCATCTATCAAAAGTGGTCCAAGGAAGGAACAGTGGTGAACCGGCGACAGGGTCATGGTTTTTGACCATGGTCTAAGGTCTAAGACTCATTGATGCACGTGCATGGGGAGCGAAGGCTGGCCCGTGTGGTTCGATCAAACAATCAAGCTACTGTAGCTCAAATTGCTCTAGAAGTTAATGCTGGTTCTGATAGAAAGGTGTCAGAATACACAGTGCATCGCAGTTTGTTGCGTATGGGGCTGCATAGCCGCAGACCAGTCAGGGTGCCCGTGCTGACCCTTGTCCACCACAGAAAGTGCCAAGCACGTGAGCATCAGAACTGGACCACGGAGCGATGGAAGAAGTTGATGAATCATGTTTTCTTTTAAATCATGTGGATGGCCGGGTGCGTGTGCGTCGCTTACCTGGGAACACATGGAACCAGGATGCACTATGGGAAGAAGGCATGCCGGCAGAGGCATTGTGAT
Source organism: Romanogobio albipinnatus (assembly GCA_023566225.1). Lineage (NCBI taxonomy): Eukaryota > Metazoa > Chordata > Actinopteri > Cypriniformes > Gobionidae > Romanogobio > Romanogobio albipinnatus. The sequence goes on from CM042239.1 coordinate 35,157,924, forward strand.
GCTTTGGGCAATGTTCTGCTGGGATACCTTGGGTCCTGCTATCCATGTGGATGTTACTTTGTACCACCTACCCTAAGCATTGTTGCAGACCATGTACACCCTTTCATGGAAACTATATTCTCTGGTGGCTGTGGCCTCTTTCAACAGGATAATGCACCCTGTGTGCTGCTGAAGAAATCTGCTAATGTTACATTTAAGCCCTTAAAAACAAATAATAACATTTTATACTTAATCCTTGCAGGGATGCTAGTGGCCTACAGGTGTTATACTTGCATATTTCCCAGTGCCGGTTAAAAGCCAAGCAGCAGCATTTTGAACCAACGACGTGAAAGTGATGCATGAGAAACACAATAACACAATGAATTACAATCATGCATGCATAACGATATCATTAAAAGAAGAAAAAAAAAGGTTTAAATTTAGCTATATACCTTAATTGGAGAAAAACACCTCTAACCACTGAATTGATATGCTTATCAAGCTTTAATGCGTCATCAAAAAGAACTCTAAGACTCCTTGCTTGATATATACAGTGAGGAAAATAAGCATTTGAAAACCCTGTTATTTTGCAAGTTCTCCCACTTGGAAATCATAGAGGGGTCTGAAATTGTCATCGTAGGTGCTTGTCCACTGTGAGAGACATAATCTAAAAAAATTAAATCCAGAAATCACAATGTATGATTTTTTTAACGATTTATTTGTATGATACAGCTGCAAATAAGTATTTGAACACCTGAGAAAATCAATGTTAATATTTGGTACAGTAGCCTTTGTTTGCAATTACAGAGGTCAAACGTTTCCTGTAGTTTTTCACCAGGTTTGCACACACTGCAGGAGGGATTTTGGCCCACTCCTCCACACAGATCTTCTCTAGATCAGTCAGGTTTCTGGCCTGTCGCTGAGAAACACGGAGTTTGAGCTTCCTCCAAAGATTCTCTATTGGGTTTAGGTCTGGAGACTGGCTAGGCCACGCCAGAACCTTGATATGCTTCTTACAGCGCCACTCCTTGGTTATCCTGGCTGTGTGCTTCGGGTCATTGTCATGTTGGAAGACCCAGCCTCGACCCATCTTCAATGCTCTAACTGAGGGAAGGAGGTTGTTCCCCAAAATCTCGCAATACATGGCCCCGGTCATCCTCTCCTTAATACAGTGCAGTCGCCCTGTCCCATGTGCAGAAAAACACCCCCAAAGCATGATGCTACCACCCCCATGCTTCACAGTAGGGATGGTGTTCTTGGGATGGTACTCATCATTCTTCTTCCTCCAAACACATTTAGTGGAATTATGACCAAAAAGTTATATTTTGGTCTCATCTGACCACATGACTTTCTCCCATGACTCCTCTGGATCATCCAAATGGTCATTGGCAAACTTAAGACGGGCCTTGACATGTGCTGGTTTAAGCAGGGGAACCTTCCGTGCCATGTGTGATTTCAAACCATGACGTCTTAGTGTATTACCAACAGTAACCTTGGAAACGGTGGTCCCAGCTCTTTTCAGGTCATTGTCCAGCTCCTCCTGTGTAGTTCTAGGCTGATTTCTCACCTTTCTTAGGATCATTGAGACCCCACGAGGTGAGATCTTGCATGGAGCCCCAGTCCGAGGGAGATTGACAGTCATGTTTAGCTTCTTCTATTTTCTAATGATTGCTCCAACAGTGGACCTTTTTTCACCAAGCTGCTTGGCAATTTCCCCGTAGCCCTTTCCAGCCTTGTGGAGGTGTACAATTTTGTCTCTAGTGTCTTTGGACAGCTCTTTGGTCTTGGCCATGTTAGTAGTTGGATTCTTACTGATTGTATGGGGTGGACGGGTGTCTTTATGCAGCTAACGACCTCAAACAGGTGCATCTAATTTAGGATAATAAATGGAGTGGAGGTGGACATTTTAAAGGCAGACTAACAGGTCATTGAGGGTCAGAATTCTAGCTGATAGACAGGTGTTCAAATACTTATTTGCAGCTGTATCATACAAATAAATAGTTATAAAATCATATATTGTGATTTCTGGATTTTTTTTTTAGATTATGTCTCTCACAGTGGACATGCACCTACGATGACAATTTCAGACCCCTCCATTATTTCTAAGTGGGAGAACTTGCAAAATAGCAGGGTGTTCAAATACTTATTTTCCTCACTGTACCTTGGATTTAAAAAGGTCTAATTGATTAATTATATGTTTGGAAGAACTCGGAGGGCCAAACACTATCACTTCAGTCTTCGGTTCATTCAAGTGGAGAACATTGGCTGTCATCCACTATTTAATATCATTAAAACAATCAAAGAGAAATTGAATTATCCCCCATTTTATAGGGAGATATAGCCGAGTATCATCAGCATAAAGTTGATAATATACACTATGTTTCTTACAAATATCAGTGTTTGTTATTATACAATATTGTGGATCACGCTCATACAGCCATGTTGTCACTGTCATGTGACCTACGGCATCAGTTATGTCTCTTCACCACCATTCACAATCCCAACAGACAAGGCTTAAACTAGTCTCAGACTAAAATGCATGTTTGAGCTGTTTTAAGTGAAAACAACTTGTACTAACAAATCTTAAAATATGTCAGTACCATTGTTTTGTCTGAAGATGCACACCAGTAATGTTTTTTTTTTCTTCTAAGGCACGTTTAAAAAAAGCTATTTACTTAAATGCCCTAATTGAACTAAGGCCTAATCCTGGCCTAATCTAAGCCCTGTCTGAGAAACCGGGCCATAATGTTTTTATTGATTAAGGCAGGTGTTAGGCTGTCCAGAGTCTCTTATTATCTTGTTTGTTTATTTGTTAGTTTTTCAGCATGTTGCAATTCTTCTCTCCTATCAGGTTCACATTGGACCCAAGTCAAATTTACTTTCTAACATTTGTAGATTCAGCACCTCCATTTCACTTTCACAGTCCAATAATATTGTATGCATGTAGCATGAGTCTTTAAAAAGGGTCTTCTATACATCGATCTTGGCATCGATTTATTGGCATCAATGCCTTTAAAATTCAAAAGAAACTTTCCATGGCACCAAGGTTCTTTATAGTGGAGAAAAGTTCTTTGGATTATTAAAATGGTCGTCACACTAAGAAAAAATGTCACTTTTCAGAACTGATCGCTGAAAGGTTCTTGGGGGAACCAGAAATGGTTCTTCTATGTCATTGCTGAGAAAAAAATAAATGTTCTAAAAGTGGGTTAAGTGTGTATTTACTTCACTTTGCTTGTGGCATCTGCTCAAGTTGAGATCAGGTGAGGCTAAAGAGCTGGTTGTCTGATGTAGTCATAACAACTTGGAGCTCAACACGCTCAAAACAATGGAGATGATCGTGGACTTCAGTGGAACCCCCCTGCTCTCCCCCCACTCACCATCATGGACAGCACTGTAAAAACAGTGGAGTCATTCAGGTTCCTGGGCACTACCATCTCTCAGGACCTGAAGTGGGACATTCACCTTGCCTCCATTGGGAAAAAAGCCCAACAGAGGTTGTACTTCCTCCGCCAACTGAGGAAGTTCAATCTGCCACAGGAACTGCTGAAACGGTTTTATTCTGCCATCATTGAATCCATCCTATGCACTTCAATTACCGTCTGGTACAGCTCAGCTACCAGTTCTGACCTCAGGAGACTACAGAGGGTAGTGCGTCTGCTGAGCGAATCACTGGTACAACCCTCCCCACTCTCCAAGATCTGTACTTATCCAGAGTACGTAAAAGGGCTGGCAAAATCACTCTGGACCCCTCTCATCCAGCACACTCCCTCTTCGAACTGTTGCCATCCGGTCGCCGCTACAGAGCCCTGAGCAACAGAACGACCAGGCACAGGAACAGTTTCTTCCCTTAGGCAATCCATCACAATAAACGAGAAACACACACACACACACACACACACACACACAGAATTGTACATTCCTTTTATTCACTTATTTTTAACACACTTATTTACATTTCTAATTTAAACTTAAAATACGTGTACATAGTATGTTGCTTATATAATTTATTTTTAAATTTGTATATTGGGTCTATGCTATTTTGCACATTGTCTGTATATTTGTATATTGTTATTTTTATTATCTTGTCACTGTCATTCTGTGCACTGTGGAGCTTCTGTCACTACAACAAATTCCTAGTATGTGTAAACATACACTCTAAAAAAAAAAAGGTTGTAAATGGAACCAAAAATGGTTCTTCGTCGTAATCATAAAGCTCATTCTGATTCTTATTCTGGTAATGCAACTAAACTAAACTAAACTAAACTAAACTAAACTAAACTAAACTAAACTAAACTAAACTAAACTAAACTAAACTAAACTAAACTAAGAATAAAATAAACATTAAGGACTTGATAAACATTAAGAATATACACACACAACTAATATGATTCAAATCAAAGCAGTGACTAGTTTCATGAGGATGAGGAGTTTTGCTGCCACATATATGCATGAGTGATGTTCCATCTTCATCATCACAATATCATTATATTTGCTTCACTTTCTTTCCATAAAGAGATACCTCACCCCTGCCTCAGCTGGGGTCCCGTGGGGTTGTGAGGAGATTAAAACAAACAGGGTCCTGCCGCAGCACAGGAGCAGGAGACAGAAGGAGCCCTCTCCAGGAGAGCAGCCTGCAATCAAAGACTGCTGCACCCCTCTTCCAGATCCCTATCACAACAACACAACCAGCAGAAACAATTATTTATTCCTTTTGATGTGGGGTTTTGAAGTTATCCCTCCATCCTTTTTCAGCACCCCCCTATCAAACCTCTCACTCGCTCGCTCTTTCTCTATTTCTCTCATCTTCCCCTCCCTTTCCCTCTGTGTCTGTTTTTTTTTTTTGTTTAAAAAAAAAATAAGGAAACAGGGTCATGCTAGCTTATTTCAGAGAGGGGATTTGTGTTTGAGTGAGCCGAAATCAAGGCGTTGTGTCCCGCCCTGTTGTATCTGTTAGGAAAGATAGACTCTCCTATTCATTCAGCACCAATTACAGAGAACATGCCTCACTATCAGCTCCTCCGTGCAGTGATCCCATGTACCGTGTGGTGTGCAGCATGTCGGATCGGTTTCCTCAAAGAAAGTGGAAAGAAAACCTGTGGAAGTGTATGGCTTTGATATACAACTGTTTAGACAAAACCTAAATGGCCCAGTAGAACCAAACACTTTCATTCTCTACAGAATACATTTCTATAGAATACAGTTCAGTCTGTAGCTCCAGTAGATCGTTCAGTTGCCTGTAGGTCTCTTGGACTTGACTGTGTTATTTTGTCTAAATATAGGAAAAGGAATGTTCCAGTTTTAATTTAATTTAAATATGGTGTATATGGTCATATACACCATATATTATCATAAAGTGAACCTAGCCTTTAAATGTTATACCTGTTAATATGAGATTAGTGAGATTACTTACTTTACTTTTCTGTTAAAAGTTATATCTAATCTCTCAACTTCACTGCCGTGACGATATACTTGTCTTCTTCCATTTGTCTCTAAAATGCCTGATGATGAAAACAGCTCTAAACAAAAGACATCTGCTTCGTCTTTACTGGAATTTCAGTATTTCAGAATTTCTTTACTTTCAGCTAGAATGCATGGTAGCAGACACTGGATGTATCACTACAAATGTTCTGTATGTTCTGCTGTCTCTGGTCATTATCTCTCAAACTGCAGCCATATTGTTCACCTGTTGACACGTGACAACAAAGTCGGCATGAAACAAAAGTATAATTTCCTTCCCTATTGTGACGTATATCTGAGGGAAACAGTTTCTCAAACAAGAAAAAATGTAGGACGGGACTTGATTTTGTCTATCAGAAATTGACTGAATCATTGTTGTTTGCTTTTGCTGTGATCTCTGTGAACACATAAATAAAAAAGGTAAATAATTTGTAATAACTACTGCAATACGCCGTAAAAAATAAAAATGTTCAGTTTTGATTTCATGGTGACTTTAAGATGATGTGTAAAATCAAGGAATGAGTCTGGTTTTTATTCTATTTCAACACATGAGTGGCCTTGTCTCTCACAGGAAGGTGAAGTACTCAACGAAACAGTCCATTTACTGAACGCATCACTTCTTAAATCACCAAGTCTACATCTGTAATGACAATAAAAGCAGTGAAATATTTCATTGCAACAACAAAAATTGCCTTTTGAGCTCCTTTTACAACTCTCAGCCCAAAACATCTGCTGAAGCCATCGAAGCTCTCAGCCCTTTTCCAACAAAAGGCTTAAAGGCAAATCCCTCGAGACAGATGACATTAATCATGTTTTAATCGCTTTTTGTTGGGCTTTGATAATTTCTAGTCATTTAATTAGCCTTGACGCAATTCTAACACTCGTTCACACAACTTTAACACTCGTGCCTATAGCAGACTCGCCGTCTAATGAATATAACATAAGGCAGAACGTGATCTTGGCTCATTCATGGACACAAACTGATTATCTTTCATTGGGGATATGTTTCACAAATTCACCCTTTATTTAACAAATTGACTTAACAGATCTAATAAACTAACAGCAACATCTACCCTGTTTAACCGGTAACTGAATATGTCTGATAGTGTACCCTTGATCACTTGTGTCCAACAGTAGCACTTGCCATAAAACACATTAAAATATCTGTTTCGTATCAAGCCTTCCATTCTCTGCTTTTGGCAAGTCACTGAGCAGAGAACACATTTGCAGTATAATAGGGTTATGTAGCAGAAACTGATCTTTTGGCAGTAGCTTTTGTAGGTTTAACCACTACCCACGTCTGTAAGTCTGAAATAAATCATACAATATGAGGCTATCCATCATGAAATTATATTTCAGCTGGCACCATCGTTAACCGCACTCCATAAGCAGCGATCCATTCTAAAATAAGTAAACTTGTTGGCACTGGAGTGAGACGGTCCTTTAAAATACAGCCTGTGTGTTTCTGTGAGTCATGTGATGTGCTGTGGATGCAGCAATGACATGAGCACTTCATCTCACAGGAAACAGACTGACTGCAGCCAACTGTTTGATCTCAAGGCTGCAGAAAATATTTCAGAGAAATATTTGACTCACTATGCTAAAACACCTGCTTGCCTTGATTTTAGAAAGTTTTTAGTCACTTTTTCAATTTAAAGGGTTACTTCAGCGATTAGCATTAAGCTTTGTATCAGTAGAAACCCGGTAGTATATTTGAGAATTATTCATTTTATTTCTGGAAAAAATCCTCTGATGACGCAAATATCGTCATTTTGCGTCATCTGAGGATATTTTGGTCAGAGGCTATAGACTACAGCTAGTAGAAGGAGCTAGTTCCACATGTTTTCAACCCGCCCATAGGGGTGGGATCTCACTCACAGATTGTAAATGCGCACGCCTGCTGCCGCTCGGCTTAGGCATTCACAACGGAGCGGTGCGGAGCAAAGAGAGTGTTTCAACTTTTCAATGAATTCCTATGAAAGTTAAGCTTCCATAGGCATGATCTGAGAACGCGCCAGACTGGACACGTGTCGTGAATGAACGCCACGCTTAACTCAGCTCTTTGCTCTCGTGATGAATGAAATCTGACTTCTGCTGCGTTTGTGTCGTGACTTTCGTTCGGCTCACTCACACTTTATTTAAAAGACACGTTCAGTTTTTAATTGTAGTGTCTATTCTCTAACTGAAAAAATATATTTTATTACTATGAAAATCAAAACCATGGTGGGGGCGGTGTCATGGTGGGCATGTGTAACCAGTGGCCGTGGCTTTGGGAGTGGCCTCGTTGGGCAGCGAAGCAAGTGCATTCTGGGAGTTGTTATCTTTCATGCACATGAGACAAAAATACATTTTCTGTATTTTCTCAGTCTAGAAGGCACATTTCTACTACATAAATGACCCAGTTTAAATACACATTCATCTTCCCAGCGCTAAAGTACCCCTTTAAGCATCATGGGGAATACAGGTTTGCGAATACAGTAATATAGGCTTTAAATTATGATGGATTAATGCAATTATCTCACACGTATGCCAATGTCCCTCTGTTCCTGAGCCTGTTATGGTTCCTGAATCCATGGAGTCAAACTGCACAGACAGAGAGAGAGAGCGAGAGAGAAACCACAGCACCCATTTTTCAATAAATAAATCATTGCAAAGCTCTTGTGCAAGTGAATACAAAATCTACTGTGCTTAATAAAATATTAATTGCCTCGCTCAAATTGTCTTAATATAATGACAAACATTTTAAACTATTAAATCACTTGTTTAATTAGCAGTAGTGAGTCTTGGTTAATTGTTTACTTAACTTCAATATCAAATTTAGTGGCAAAATACAGTAATATATTTAATCTGTTGTGTGTTTTTGATAAAGCCTATTTTCTTTTTAACATTGCAGAGACGTGAAGGCCACAAAGCATTAAACATGAAACCTTTGTGTAAAGTTTCTGCAATTTCAATACAGCCTTGAAGGACAACACAGAGCTTGTAAAGCATTTAATTTCTGTTTTATAAGCAGCTTTATTGTGCCTCTCAGTCTCCCTGCTTCAAATCGCTCTTTAATTAAACTCCAGCTAATTACACAACTCTGGAATGGCTGTTTCTGCTCCCCAGGAATGAGGGGAGTTCCAAGAGCGGCTGTTTATAACTGAACGTCAGCTGACACCAAGAGATTCACTGCTTTCTCTGCATTACAGCCAGTGACTGGCTAGTGGCCAGTAAAACACAGATTTAGATCAACAGGAGTTAAGTGAATTCACCCAACTGTAATTATGTTAGATGAATTTTCTGTAGGGAGTTTACTGTGTAATTAACATAAACAGTCTGCAAACTAGTAAGGGCCTGAACACTTTTGGACACTTGAAACTGAGGTAAAGTCATATGAGGTTAAAGGCTGTCTCGCAGTTTCAAGATTCAATTTAAAACCACTATACAGAAGATGAGCCCAAGAACAGAGCTGCATCAAGTAGCAAGGTGAAAGAAAGAAATTAAGAATATAAATAATATTATTAATTGTATTATTAAATATAACAGTTTTAGTTATTTAGCATGATTGTAAGATAATGTTTAGCTAGTAAAATAAACAAAGTTAATTTAGCAAAAAGATAAACTAAATTAGCCTATAATCTAACACTTAACTGGTGTGTTACAATCACCTGTCAAACTTGCCTGCACATAATAAATATATTTTTTAAATGTAACAATAATACAAATTTGAACATCCCTGTTTATAAACACACCAGTATATTTTCTCAATAGACTACATAGACTATAAAGTTGTACATTTGTTTACCCAAATTAAGTCAAAAGAAAGAAATTATTTTCAGTGGTAATCCAAAGCCACAAACACTGTCAATACAGTTTAAATCTAATTTAATTTAATCTACTTTTGGTTTAAATACAAATGTGCACAGTTGTAAAGTCATAATCTGTTAAACTGTATATTTAGAATATTCATGAGCTTAAACACTTTAAAAGAAATATTACCTAGTCTTATTTGATCAAGTATACATGTCTTTCCACATATCCAAGTTCAAATGCTGTCATAAATGAAAGCCTGTTGGATGAGTTTGTATATTGGGCGTTACTCGCTACACTCGCAGCATGTCATTGTGGTCTACTGGTTTGTCTCTTCGATATTTTAGTCGTAGTCATTGATAGAAGAAATCTGTACAGAGAAAGTATTTTTGCTGTAGTCCTCTCATGCTATGTCAACAAGAAGAAATTTTCAGTTTATTAATACCTACATTTTTTATTTTGATATGCAGCAACAATTTTCGAGCTTCTCCAGACATCTTGTGTGGTGTTCACTTATTTAAAGAAGTAGGACTACATGTTCCCTTTTAAGATAGTAATACTAAAAATCCCAAACCATGAAAGCAGAAGAAATGAAGGTGTTTGACAGGCTGCCATGGGTCCATTCATCTGTCAGACGCTCAGGGGAAATCAACCCCTCTGTATGCTTCCTGTAGAACGTGGTCCACATGCCGTTAACAAGTCCCCTGACTCCAGATGACAGACAGCCACAAGGAAAGGTTTAGTAAAGTCAGACAAGTCTGAGTATTGCTGTATTACAATAGTACTGTTTTTACTGTATTTATCAAATTAAAGAGGACCTATTACACCCTTTTACAAATTCTTGATTTTGTTTTTGGGGTCTACTAGAAGTTGTTTTCATGCTTGAATATCCAAAAAACTTTCACATAATTTACATTATTGCAGCATCTCTCTTTCCAGTCTGTTATACCACTCTGTTTAGTTCCAGTATTAAGCCCCTCCTTCCGAAAAGTGGAAGAATAAATGAAGAAGAAAGCCAAAATATTATTTTTTATTAGCCAATATTATAATTTTCACTTGCGATTTGGAGCCAAATTACAGGGCGTAAGAATTAATTTAGAAAGCATCATCATCATTCTATTTTTGCACAGAGATTGGTATATTAGTTAAATCTGTTGACTTTTGAAATCTTTGTTGCATTATATGCCACCGGTGACAGTTCAAAAACAGGAAAAAGCACATGTGTTTTTGCCCCAAGTTTGCATACTGGTAACTCAAATAGTATTAAATATTTCTAAATTAAATAATGTAATTCATGAAGTGTTAAAGATCTCTTAATATAATTAAATATAATACAAAATTTTGCTCCTATAATTCTTTTGGAATCTTCCATTTTAAGGCCCTATATGGTTCAATCCTAGAGATACTGGGATGTTACGATACTGCATATTTTAACTCTTCACTGTAAAATCCAACAGTGATTCTAACTAACACTTTTTAGTTAACGTTACTTAAAGGGTTAGTTCACCCAAAATTGAAAATAAAGTCAGTAATTACTCACCCTCATGTTGTTCCAACCATGTAAGACCTTCGTTCATCTTCGGAACATAATTTAGTATATTTTTGATGAAATCTGAGAGCTGTCTCACTCCTCCATAGGCTTTCAGAGGGAATGAAACTTGATGGCCCAGAATAGTAAGTAAAAACGTCATTTAAGGAGTCCAAATGACTACAGTGGCTCTGTATTAAGTCTATCATGCGACGAAAATACTTTTTGAGCGGAAAAACAACAAAAATAACGACTTTATCCCACTATTATTGTTCAATTTGAGCCTCTGACGAGAGTTCGCGGGAGTGCCACGACGCATGCGCGAGAACTGAGATTAGTAGTAGTAGATTCTACTACTACTAATCTCAGTTCTCGCGCATGCGTCGCTCTAGTATTTTGTAAATTGTAAAACTAAATTGTAAAATTGTAAAACTCTAGTATTCTGTACTATTCACACTATTCCTTGTTTGCTCAGAAAACTCAAGTTAAGATTAATTGATTGGTCTGAGTGCCATTTTGTAAAAATAAATAAATAAATAAAAAACAATTCCTCACCATTATGATGATTAGTGTTCACTTTGATGGGCACTTGGAACATTCATGATTTTACACCTCTCTTCTTGAAGCTATGCAACAAGAAATCAGTTATTTGGTTTCAAAGGAAGAGCAGTAATAAATAGGTTGCTTTTAAAAGTTGACCTAGCTTCTGACTGAATAATTAACTATAGTTAGGATTTAATCAGAAATTAGGTCACCTTTTAAAATGAACCTATGTAACGTTTCCCTTTATGTCGTATAATAATCGTTTACAATTGTACTGCTAACACTTAAGTCATAAACACTTGTGAAAGTTAATTGGGTTGATATAATCCCTCTATATTTGTAACAATTTTGCAGTTGACCATGCTTGAGTCACACAGAATCCAACATTCAGCATGCAAAACACTACAATGGTAACAATACTAACAAAGTAACAACAAGATACAAAACAGAAAGAAAGAAGAAAAAAAACTAGATATACATGTTTTACAAAATATATATAAGAAAAATATAAATAAATAAAAAATGTTGTTCGGATATTCCTATTTAAAAGGAAAACAAATATAAATCTGCAAAGTGACCCACATTTATTTTTTTGCCCACCAAAAATGTGAAGAAATTACCAGTTTACTCATGTAGCTGCATTAAGAATTCAATATATCTGGGACTAAACTATATAGAGCCTTTAAAATTAAGATACCAAATGAAAAGTTTGTTAAAAACCAAAATATAAAAGGATTTAAGACCCTGTGACTTGAGTCACAGTCATGCATTTTGAACCATCACCGTTGACATATAATGCAACAAAGCTTGTCAACAGATTTAACTAATAGACCAATCTGTGTAAAAATAAAATAATGCTGCTGCCATCTTTCTAAAGTCATTTTTACCCTCTGCAATTTGTCTCCAAATCTCAGATGAAAACAGTCATTTTGATCCCCCTCTACGTGGATTACTTCCTGTTATGGGTGAGTGCTCAGGAACAGGCAGAAGACACAGGAAATGCACACTTGATTTAATACTCAATAAACAAAGAGCAGGCCAACAGGCAACAGCACTACAAATAATAACGAGAAAAAAGTGACCAGGGGCCAGGTTTCAATAAGGAGTTTAAACTTGAACTCAAGTTGACTTACCCTGAAATGGGAAACTCTGAGTTTTGGGTTTCAGAACAGCTGAATTGAGGTAGTTCAATCAACTCTGAGTAGTCTGACTCTGATTTAAGCACATGCACCACGACTATGAAAAGCCACGATCAATGGAGCACCGAAATTATGATTCACCAAGGCAACAGCACCCAACAAAAAGATGTTCACATACTTCTGGGTCATTTTTTTTCATGGTATCCAAAAGGCAAAAAAAGAATGTGCAGCTAAAAATGAAAAATAAAAACAATTCAATCAGGTAAAGCTTTAAACATAAAAGCTTTGTGTAGGTTATAATGACTTTACAAACATTTGACATATTAAATATCATTCAGTGTCCAATGGGCGGCAGCTTTTAGTCTAATAGACCCTTTTCACAGACTGTGAAGACTGTTTTAACGGTCATCAATATCGTAAATCCTGCAAAGGTTTTTGTATTTTCATTTTTATTTTTTAAATGCATGTACATTTATAACACTAATAATTTGTATTATATTACTTTTGCATTCAAAAAAAACAAAAAACAAGTTACTGTGAGGGCGTTTCTAATCCAGCGTCTATGGGAGTGATGGTAAAAATGAACATCTTTCTTTCTTTTCACTGCTGTTATCAATCTCACTATTTTTTCCCTCTTTTTGAAAGTGGTGAAATCACTATTGTGGAGTTATTTTGCTATTTGAGCAAATGGGGACACAAATTCTCTCATTCAAGCAGCAGGGGTTAACCCAATATGACAACTTCCACTCTGAGAAACCCAGAAATGTGAAAAGGGTCTATGCGCTTTTCACATAATGAAATGTTCTCTGATCCCACCTGTTACATTTATTAATTTATTAATAACCCTGCTTTCTCGGGTTTGACAGACCTCCCATTCTGAAACAGAAAACCCAGAGTTTCCCACATTTTAGGGTTACCATACTCAGTAGGGGTGTCACGGTACACAAAACTGACGGTTCGGTTCCTCGGTCTTGAAGTCACGGTTCGGTACGGGTTCGGTACAGCAGTTTAAAAAAAAAAAGGCTTTTTATTTATTTTTTATTAAACAGTGGTTTACTGAAAAAAATTGTGTCTGTCCTTAAATGAATTAAATTATAACTAAAAGTTACTTAAAGATAATGCTGTAAACTATATAGGGAGCCCTTACTTGCACATCATTACTATAACATTAAAGGTTAACAACAGAGCCCAAACTATGAGCCTATTCATCTGATATTCATGTTTATTTAAAGGATAATCAACACTCAAATAAACACATTGTGTGCAAACATGTAAACTTCACATAAGGCAGTTTTTGCATTAACTCCTAAATCTAATTATAAATTTTTTTTTTTTTTCTCCAATTCGTTGTTGAAATATAATCTTAGTGACATTTTCATGACAGATTTATCTAAACATAGCATTAAATAAGCAAGACATCACTAACAGGTTAAGTAGAATTTTTATATATATATATATATATATATATATATATATATATATATATATATATATATATATATATATATATATATATATATATATATATATATATATATATTTAGTGAAAGAGTTGATTTCTCTAGTGAATTAACAGCTGTGGCCACTGAATCAAATGACTTCTGACTCTGAGGTAAATGATGGTGCGTGACATTGTTTACAAGCTGTTTGACATCTTTCCGCGATGAAACACTGATTGAGTGATTACACGACATATGAAACGTTTCAGTAAGTGTTATTCTCAACATACCTTAAGATATTAATTCGTGTTTATTCTTCTGGAAGAGATGTTCGCGTTCACTCCACAGCCCCTTGAATTGACGCGCCTATACAGTGAGTCGTCACATTAAAGAGCGTCAAAACAGCATTTATTGTTTGAATTTCGTGATAAAATGGACTGACTACTTAATATGTTCGAGTGGGAACTAGGATTGAAGTGTGTTCCGCGCTTAAAACAACATGACTACAAACCGAACATGACTAACAAGGGTAACCAAGGAAACAGACAAGTGGCGGGAAACTAAGACAAAGGAACACGGGACAGAATCATGTGACACTTCCATGAAATGTAATATTTTGCCTTTCATCACCATTAATGTTTGTCTTTCTTCAAAATAAATATTAGCAAAATAAAAAAATTGAGCCAGGGAAATTTCCTAAATTTGATTGATATGACATGGAATGACCCATAGAAGACAATGATGCCTTAGAAGACCATGATGACCACAAGAGACTTCTTGCAAAAAATTAAATAAAAATACGGTAGTCTAAGATAAACTACACAGTCAAATGTCATTATGAATTTTAGCCCAAACCTATGAATCATTATTTCTGTATGAAAACTTTTATGAAAGATTTTATGCACAAATGTGTGTATACATGCTTAGCAAATGAGACCCATGTCAACTCTGAATTACCACCTTCATGTCTGTTAAAGGAACACTCCACTATTTTTGAAAATAGCCTCATTTTCCTACTCCCCTAGAGTAAAACAGTTGAGTTTTACCGTTTTCGAATCCATTGAGCAGAACAGAAAATGAAAAGTTGCGATTTTTCTAGGCCGATATGGCTAGGAACTATACTCTCATTCCTGCGTAATAATCAAGGAACTTTGCTGCCGTATCATGGGTGCAGAGGCGCAATGATATTAAGCAGCGCCTGAAAATAGGTTAACTTCCATCAACATAACAAACGTGACAACCTGCTTGTACAAGGAGCGTACCTTCTAACCATAGAGACATTTGTGAGAGACGATTCAGAAGATATTTACTTTGGTGCAGATCCTAAATGTATCTATTTGAACCGGAAAACCTGCAACTACACAAACCTAGTGCTGGTCACGTTGAAAGTTACCTTGCCGGGGACTATTTTCAGGCACTGTGTAATATCATTGCGCCTGCTGCATGCATGGTACGGCAGCAAAGTTCCTTGATTATCAGGCAGGAACAAGAGTATAGTTCCTAGCCATTTCGCCTAGAAAATCGCAACTTTTCATTTTCAGTCGGTCTTATGTAACTGTAGAAGAGTCAAGTTTTAAATAGGAAAAATATCAAAACTCTTTGGTAATTTTTTGAGCGAGATGCTAACGGTCTAATCAGATTCAATGATCTATGCTAAGCTATGCTAAAAGTGCTACTGTCAGACCCGGAGATCGGCTAAATGGATTGGAAATCGGTAAAACTCAACTGTTTATCTCTAGGGAAGTTGGAAAATGAGCCTATTTTCAAAAATAGTGGAGTGTTCCTTTAAAAATTAAAACTTCTCTTTCCCAATACACATATACACACACACACAAATTAAATCCTAGATACTCAGTTTATCTGCTAGCGAATTCTTGAAGAAACATCCTATAAGACATAAAATAATGATCAAAAAGCATAACCCCACTGATTTTCCATTTTCTCTGTTTTTATCAGAACAGCCAGTGCTTGCTGTGTGAATGATCCCTTTATCTCAGTTTCATTAGTGTGTATGTGTGCCAGCGCCGCTCTTGGCGGGGACAGCGCATCGGTTAGACAGTCACTTCCTGGTGTCTGTGATGTTCAGGCAGATTACAGAGATGCTTTGAAGCTTTGGCTCCTCATGTCTCTGGTGACAGAACGAACAGACCCCTGCCTTCTGCTGCCGTACACAGAACCGAGCGGCACACTGACAAAAGGCACCACGCTGAACCTAAGCCTCTCATCTGCTTTATACGTTCCTTTCGTCCTGTGAACAATAAAGCCACACCTATTCAATCTCAATCCAGGGGCTTTAGAGTGAGAGAAAATCACATGCATAATGTGAGATGTCCGACAGAGCTAAAGAGGAAATAATGGCTGGTCAGTAATCGGCCTTAACTGCAGCCATCCGGACTTTGGTGTAGAAATTTATCAGAATCTTCCACCTTGTTGCATGGTGTAGGGCTTACCAAAAAACTTAAAAGAAAGACACAATGAGAAAGAGACTCAGTAGGCCGACTCAGAGCTGGACTATAAGATGATATTTGATAATCAAATATTTGATAATCTGCTAGAATAAAATTCCTAGGAATAAAGCAGAGCTTTGAGCTATAAGAGCTGTAAAATGTCTGAAAGGTGATGATAACAGCTCAGGGAAAAACAGATCTGTCCCCAATGGTGAAAATTCATGAAGCAAGCCTTGTGTCTTATTTCACGCAAAGGAATTTACTCCACTCTAACTGCCACCTTAACTTGGTGGAGGGGTTTGAGTACCCGAATGACCCTAGGAGCTACGTTGTCTGGGGCTATATGCCCCTGGTAGGGTCTCCCAAGGCAAACGGGTCCTAGGTCCTAGGTGATGGGTCAGACTAAGAGCAGTTCAACAACCCCTTATGATGACAAAAAAAAGGAGGACCGTGACGTCGCCCGGTACGGCGCAGCCAGGGCCCCACCCTGGAGCCAGGGCTCATATGAGAGTGCATGGTGGCCGGGCCTTCCCCCACGGGGTCTGGCCGGGCTTAGCCCAAAGGAGCGACATGGGGACACCTTCCCGTGGGCCCACCACTCACGGGAGGGACCGTAAGGGGCCGGTGCAAAGTGAATCGGGCAGCAGTCGAAGGCGGGGGCCTAGACGACCCGATCCCTGGACACGGAAACTGGCTCTTGGGACATGGAATGTCACCTCGCTGGCAGGGAAAGAGCCTGAGATTGTGCGTGAGGTTGAGAGGTTCTGACTAGAGATAGTCGGAATCACCTCCACGCACGGCTTGGGTTCTGGAACTACACTCCTCGAGAGAGGATGGACTCTTCACCACTCTGGAGTTGCCCATGGTGAGAGGCGGTGGGCTGGTGTGGGTTTGCTTATAGCCCCCCAGCTCTGCCGCCATGTGTTGGAGTTTACCCCGGTGAACGAGAGGGTCGTTTCCCTGCGCCTTCGGCTCGGGGATAGGTCTCTCACTGTTGTGTGTGCCTACGGGTCGAACAGCAGTGCAGAGTACCCGACCTTCTTGGTGTCCCTGGGAGGGGTGCTGGAAAGTGCGCCGACTGGGGACTCCGTAGTTCTACTGGGGGACTTCAGCACACACGTGGGCAATGACAGTGAAACCTGGAGGGGAGTGATTGGGAGGAACGGCCCCCCTGATCTGAACCCGAGTGGTGTTCAGTTATTGGACTTCTGTGCTAGTTACAGTTTGTCCATAACGAACACCATGTTCAAGCATAAGGGTGTCCATCAGTGCACATGGCACCAGGACACCCTAGGTCGTAGGTCAATGATCGACTTTGTGGTCGTTTCATCTGACCTGCGGCCGTATGTCTTGGACACTCGGGTGAAGAGAGGGGCGGAGCTGTCAACTGATCACCACCTGGTGGTGAGTTGGATCCGATGGCGGGGGAGGAAGCTGGATAGACCCAAACGTACTGTGAGGGTCTGCTGGGAATGTTTGGCCGAGTCTCCTGTCAGAGAGATCTTCAACTCCTGCCTCCGGCAGAGCTTCGACCAGATCCCGAGGTAGGCTGGAGATATTGAGTCCGAGTGGATCATGTTCTCCACCTCCATTGTCAAAGCGGCCGCTCGGAGCTGTGGACGCAAGGTCTCTGGTGTCTGTTGAGGCGGCAATCCCCGAACCCGGTGGTGGACACCGGAAGTAAGGGATGCCTTCAAGCTGAAGAAGGAGTCCTCTATCAGGCCTGGCTGGCTTGTGGGACTCCTGAGGCAGCTGACAGGTACCAGCAGGCTAAACGGACTGCAGCCCGTGTGGTTGTGGAGGCAAAAACTCGGGCCTGGGAGGAGTTCGGTGAGGCCATGGAAAAGGACTATCGACTGGCCTCAAAGAGATTCTGGCAAACCGTCCGGCGCCTCAGGAGGGAGAAGCAGTGCCCTACCAACGCTGTTTACAGTGGCGATGGGCAGCTGTTGACCTCAACTGGGGATGTTGTCGGACGGTGGAAGGAATACTTCGAGGATCTTCTCAATCCCGCCGTCACGTCTTTAATTGAGGAAGCAGAGGCTGGGGGCTCAGAGGAGGACTCGTCCATCACCCAAGCTGAAGTCACAGAGGTGGTCAAAAAACTCCTCAGTGGCAAGGCACCAGGGGTGGATGAGATCTGCCCTGAGTACCTCAAGTCTCTGGATGTTGTGGGGCTGTCTTGGCTGACATGCCTCTGCAGCATCGTGTGGCGGTCGGGGACAGTACCTCTGGGATGGCAGACCGGGGTGGTGGTCCCTCTTTTTAAGAAGGGGGACCGGAGGGTGTGTTCCAACTATAGGGGGATCACACTTCTCAGCCTCCCCGGGAAAGTCTATGCCAGGGTACTGGAGAGGAGAATTCGGCCGATAGTGGAACCTCGGATTCAGTGGAACAGTGTGGAACAGTGGTTTTGTGGTTTTCGTCCCGGTCGTGGAACACTGGACCAGCTCTATACCCTCTATAGGGTGCTGGAGGGTTCATGGGAGTTTGCCCAACCAGTCCACATTTGTTTTGTGGATTTGGAGAAGACATTCGACTGTGTCCCTCGCGGCGTCCTGTGGAGGGTGCTCTGGGAATATGGGGTCCGGGGTCCTTTGTTGAGGGCTGTCCAGTCCCTGTATGACCGAAGCAGGAGTTTGGTCCGCATTGCCGGCAGTAAGTCAGACTTGTTCCCGGTGCATGTTGGACTCCGGCAGGGCTGCCCTTTGTCGCCGGTTTTGTTCATAATTTTTATGGACAGAATTTCTAGGCGCAGCCAAGGGCCAGAGGGTGTCAGGTTTGGGGACCACACGGTTTCGTCTCTGCTCTTTGCGGATGACGTTGTCGTGTTGGCCCCTTCTAACCAGGACCTTCAGCATGCACTGGGACGGTTTGCAGCCGAGTGTGAAGCGGCTGGGATGGGGATCAGCACCTCCAAATCCGAGGCCATGGTCCTCAGTCGGAAAAGGGTGGCTTGCCCACTTCAGGTTGATGGAGAGTTCCTACCTCAAATGGAGGAGTTTAAGTATCTAGGGGTCTTGTTCACGAGTGAGGGGAGGATGGAACGGGAGATTGACAGACGGATCGATGCAGCTTCTGCAGTAATGCGGTCGATGTACCGGTCTGTCGTGGTGAAGAAAGAGCTAAGCCGTAAGGCGAAGCTCTCGATTTACCGGTCAATCTACGTTCCTACTCTCACCTATGATCATGAGCTTTGGGTCATGACCGAAAGGACAAGATCCCGGATACAGGCGGCCAAAATGAGCTTTCTCCGCAGGGTGGCTGGGCGCTCCCTTAGAGATAGGGTGAGAAGCTCAGTCACTCGGGAGGAACTCGGAGTAGAGCCGCTGCTACTCCACATCGAGAGGGGACAGCTGAGGTGGCTCGGGCATCTGTTCCGGATGCCTCCTGAACGCCTTCCTGGGAAGGTGTTTCGGGCATGTCCAACCGGGAGGAGAGCAAAGGTTTAAAGGTCCCATGGCATTTTTCTATTATTTTATAATGTTTCCTGAGGTGTACTTATATTGTTAGTATGAATTTTACATTAAAAAAATGTCATAGTATAGAAAAAATGCCTTTTATTTCTAAATTGTTAATACCCCGTATTAAGCCGTAAGGCGAAGCCTCTGGCTGAATGCCCCGTTTCAAGGGGCGTGTCTGCTGTGAGACTTCAGTGAAAACGCCCACTGTTGTGATTGGCTGACATCTTTGCATTTGAAATGAGTGTTAGATTATGTTGCGGCGGGGGCGTGGTTTAGCGAGGCACTGCACGTACTGCATGCATGAGAGAGAGACTGACTGGGCACTCGTGAACTACAGAGAGCTGGAGGAAGTTTTATTGTACCGAGTTGTTGAGAGCGCTGTGCTGTTAACGCGAGCTTATTTGTATCTGAGAGTTCTGAATAAACAGTTCCAGTCACGTCGACTCTGTCTTCTTTCACCTTATTCTACGAACTTTGTAACACATGTAATGTACCATTACAGCCATCGAGATGAAAGAATCGTCAAAGTGTGGATTATAGCATTATTTTATGATCTATTCCTATCACATGAAAGGCTGCAGTGATGAGCATTGAGTAGACAGACAGTCTGTTGATCGCGTCAATGCAGTGATCTCGTCATTGCAGCGCGTACTCTCACAAAATGCTTTCACCACAACTAACAGCAAACACGACATCGACATGAATGCAGTAAGAGCTTGGCTGTGCTGCATAACAGCGTCATTCATTATAACGTCAGTTTGAGCAAGTGTGCACTTGCGACGTGTGATTGACAGCTCCGGACATTATAAAAAGTGTTCTTTGATCGCTCTCTGTAGTTTAATCATTTAAAAAAACGGATTTGTTTCATGCTACTAACAGAAACGATCATTTTAGTCACTGGCTTGATTCATTGATGCATTACGCTTAGGGAATCAAGATGGCGATCATTAAACGATCTAGAAAGAAAGTCTGAGTGAACTTGAATGATTAGCTACATATCAGATATCAGAAATCACAGACTTTTTTTGTGTAAAAATAAACAAAAATGATGACTTCATTCAACAAATTTGTTTATGTTGTAAATACAGTGCAGCTCCAGTGCATGCAGGGCCGTTTTTAGGCATAGGCAAACTAGGCGGTCACCTAGGGCGCCATCAGTAGGGGGGCGCCAATAAGCGCATATCTGGCACTAGATGTTTGTGTGTAAAGGGTGTCACGGCCACCCTAAAATGTTATTGTCGCCCCCACTAGTTCCCCCACACTATTGGATCAGAGAACTGTCAATCTGACGATTCCTATATGCCATCAGATCAGAGTAGGCTACTGTCAAAAAAGTTTGTGTTTGGAGCGCTGGCTCAACAACACCATTAGATCAATGAACTCGGTCAATGCTTTGGCAAGGTAACCCCTTTTTTAACCATAAAATAAAGCTAAATTCAAACTAAAGGCCAATTAAAATAACAGGTACAAATCTGTATTTTGTTAGGGTAGTATTTGTGGCAGTCTAGAAATTACGCTGTGAATGGGCAGATAGCATTGCTCGGTGTGTATGTTAGAGGCAAAATATAACTGCACAATTACTTCAGCATTTCATGATGAAGTGATTGTGCAGTTATCTTTTGACTCTATAAAGCTTTCTTCGCTTAATTGCACCTCCAAAATGTTTTTGCGCCAATGCATTGTTAAAAGAATCAGTGTGTTTTGTAATTGTCCCATATAAAACTTTAGCGGCCAATTTAAAAATGGTATAATAAAATGTGCAAATTCACAACATGAATACATCCTTTATTAAATCACGTTGACGAATTTGAACATATCTTTACGGATGGTGTTGAATGCTGAATCGATTCATTCAGTTCAAATAGTGCTTAATGCAAGCAGTGTCGTACACACAGAGGGCAAAGTGTCGCGTTATTTAAAGGTCCAGTTCTTCGTGATCCCATTGTTCAAACTTTAGTTCGTGTGTAATGTTGCTGTTAGAGCATAAATAATACCTGTAAAATTATAAAGCTCAAAGTTCAATGCCAAGCGAGATATTTTATTTAACAGAAGTTCCCTTTCAAAGCCTACAGCGAACGGCTGGCTTGGACTACATTCTGGTACTTCCTTCATAACAATGTACTAATAACACATACTAATTATGTAGTTATGTCTGAGAACAATTTCTTAGCAACTAGGGACTGCACAAATATAGGCTAGTCTATATAGGCCTAGGGCTATACATACATCTGGCTATTAATTTGAATCCTTATTAACAAATATATACAAATATAATTTGGTATGTATGTATTTGTTAATTAATACCAGTAATACCAATGTTGCTTTTTAAAATTTGACTGGGGAAACCAATAAGGATTTCGCCTAGGGCGTCAGAATGGCTAGAAACGGCCCTGAGTGCATGCATCGTCACATGAACAGCATCGGCTGCCGTAGAACTCGAAAGCGCTGCACTATTTACAACATAAACAGCGTATGAGACTTGCACAGGCTAGAATGAAATTGTTGAATAAAGTCCTTATTTTTGTTTGTTTTTGCGCACAAAAAGGATTCTCGTCGCTTCATAAAATTAATGTTGAATGACTGAAGTCACATGGACTATTTTAACAATGTATTTTACCTGTCTGGACCTTGAAAGTGTTAATTAAATAGCTGTCTATGGAGGGGTCAGAGAGCTCTCGGATTTCATCAGAAATATCTTAATTTGTGTTCCGAAGATGAACCATGGGTTTGGAATGACATGTGAGTAATTAATGGCAGAAATTTCATTTTTGGGTGAACTATCCCTTTAAGTCTAACACGTTCAAAATATTTAACGCAATTAAAGCAGCATCCGCTTTTTTCTGTCATCCAGTTTTATTGTATAATCACGCTCTTATTCATGCAAATACTTTTAAACCATTCAAGCGACAATAGGAACAATAACAAACACTTATACCAAAATATCCATTTTGTTGAGTATCCTCAGAAGAGCAGTCTTAAAGCTACACTGTGTAACTTTTTTAATTTATTCTTCGCTTAAAACACTTAGTTCTTTAAAAAAATATATGTGCTCATTAATGTATATTTCCTTCTTTCAAGTAATAAAGTATTCTCGTAAGTTTATAATATGCCATTGAAAATACATACGGGTAAGGGATTCGAATGGGGGTCGCCATGTTGCCGCTCCATCTTGAAAGTACATTAGCCAAAGAGGGACATACCCGTAAATTCAAGCTTCGCCTTTCGCGTTTTAACACTCGATGGCACCGTGTCGAATGTGAAGAGGGGGAATGCTGGATTGAACTGAAGCCATGTTAATTTTGGACTAAATCTGCCACCGTAGGAGTTAAAACGAAATCAGAATTGGGAGGAACAGAAACTAATATTTAATGAATGGTCATATTCCTTTTCACCGCTAGATGGGGGAAAATATCACACAGTGTAGCTTTAAATGAGTTAAATAAAAACTTGAATGAATGTAAAGAGTTGAGAGAAAATGGGACATGTTAAATCCGCATCATGTGAAGCAGAGGCAGGTCTTAAAGTGATAGCAGCCTAATAAACACGCTGCTGTTGCTGCGATGCTGTCATTAATGTTAATCAAAGAACAAAGATAACAGAACATTACTCGCTGCTATAAACTAAATATTGTTTGTAAGGATTAATCTATATTTCATTTATAATTTATGCAGTGCAGACTGTTTGATAACTTCAATTTATGTATATTTCCTACCTTTTAGGCTGGTAGGAAGGGCACAGGTAAATATGACATTTATATATGGGTTTATGGGTTTAAAGATTGCTTTAAGTTCACTTAAATTTAAAGTTATTATATTTTTTTTAGCCTAATAAGTGTTAAAATTGATAGCTTTCAATTATGTAAGCTTGAATGGCTAATTTGGCTATTTAAAATGGGGGGGGGGGGGGGTAATTTCATTGAGACATCAGAAGCAGTATTGGTCAAGACTGGCCTTCATTCAATAAAAAGATGCCATTAAACTAGTATTTAAAATATACAGTCTTTATGTTGTTTCTACATTTATTTGGAGATTAATTGTGAAATTATCCCATTAAAAAATATGTTAAAAATGTATAAAACTTATATTAAAACCTTTAAATGTTTTTAATCGTGATTAATCACTGAAAACATTTCATTGTATGGTAAAAAAAAATAAAAAAATTTGATTAATCGAGCACTACAATTTATACGTGGCAAACAGGAAATAACCATCAAAGAAGCAGTCCGTGATCGATACTCAGGAGAGGGCTCCCTCTGGTGGCTGGCTGAATGGGAATCAGCTTCAGTTGTTACAGTTATGTTGTAAAAGATGTTTGTAATGTAGGCTACATCTAATAGAGTGCCGAAGTAATGACGTCACTTTGTAGGCCAACCCGGAAGTTAGCGGCGCATGGGTTCCCTCGATCAAAAAGCCATTCATTTTTCCTATAGACTTTTGGAAAATCGCAAAAAATAAGATCTGTGTTCAACAAAGAGTTATGACACTTACACGTTTTGTCTACCAAGATAATCTTTACAAGTTAATCCAAAATGTATACATTTTGAAGCCCAAATAAAGCCGTCAGATATAAAATGCTAACGGTAGGCTATAAACGGACTACAGCACACCATCGTCGCGGATCAACGTCATCATCAAGCTTCCTCAAACTTTATTTAAAAACACGCTCGCTCATTATGATCTGCGCTGTGTATGAACACTTACCCACTTTTTCATGCAGAATATTGCCTATTCGTTTTTTTCCAAAAATGTTAGAAACTAATTTTGCGTGCCTCTCTGCGATTTTTTAAATCTTTTGTTAATGTTTTATTTATTCGTTTATTATTTTGTTAGTTTATATAAACCTTAATATTATTTTCTTTGTGATTAAGATTAGTATGCCTGATCATTGTGCCCCAAATAAACTTTAAAGATTATCTTTTCACTGTATTATGTTTGAACGGTAAAACGAGCAACTTTCATTAGACGACTTGTGGTTGCATCTCGGGACAAAACAAAACACCATTGTCGAAGTCGAACTACAATCTCTCCACAGAAATAAAGAACTGGTAATCGGTTACCTTAATATAACAGAATTCTGTGTACAACAATATTTGGAAAAACTACAATTTGAAAAGACTAAATATATAACGGTATGTAAGCTTCTAAGAACGTGAGGCTGAAACGCGGGCTAGTGAGATTTCCTGTTTGTCACGATGACGTCTAAAGTCCCCGCCAAAGGATGTAGTCCCTTTTAGCAACTTGTTAGCAACCACCGTTTTTAAGACACAATAAAGTCTTAAAAAATCACAAGCAGGTTATAACTAGTGTGTTTTATGTCATAGATTAAAACGTGAAAATATATAGAGGCTTTGTTAACCACAGACCTTATTTCAGGCGATTTAGCAAAAACCCATTCAAAAAACCCATAGACTTTAGGGCGAGGGAACCCATAGGGCTAAAATGCTAACTCACTTCCGCGTTTTGGCCTACAAAGTGACGTCATTACTTCGGCACTCTATTTGTGGAATTATTAAATAATAACTTCCTGAATTGTAATAAATTTGTTCAAGCTGTCCTGCCCTAATTCTGAGGGGGCATCTTCCAACAGGGGTCTCAAATTAACTCTTCACTTCAAAATAAAATCGATATTTTAATTCTACAAATCAAACTTATATCACTATCATTTAATCCAATTACAAAAAATCTACCTAAAAACTATTTAGATGGAATACATTCATAAATAATCATGTTCAGATGAAAAGTCACAATTAATTATTCAATAAATGCATTATGCAATAAGAGATTAAATGACAAGGTCATTTAACCCTATCAGTTTTATTCCTAAAATCTACAATTACATTAAAAATGGATGAACATTGTGTAGCCTTTGAGGGCATTTGTCCAAGCAGAAAGACTTTTGAAGGGAATCCGGTGATATGCAACTTATCCCTTTGGGGTTCTGATTATTTGAGTTAAAAAAGATTGCAAGTGGCCTTTATAGTAAGTGCTGCTGGGGTCACAGCTTGCCTTTTCTTCTAATCTGTCTTTTTCTGCTTTTCCGTTCTCTTTCTTACTCTGTCCATCTCTCCCTCACACCCTCTACCTCTTTTTCTTCCTCTCCTGCCCTCCTCTTCACGATAAACACAGCGAGTCACAGACTGAAGCACACCAGAGCATTGTGTGTGTTAAAAACGTTTCCCAATGGCAGCATCACAGTTTGTGTGAACTTTTCAAACGTCTCTGAATCTGGTGGAAGACCATCATGGCACACCTTGGCTTTGAACGGTTATTCTCCTGTGAATTCTCCTCTCCAAAGGGCCTCTGCCTTCAGAGGCTCACAGAGAAGAAAGGCCTCGAGCGACAGCTATCAGTACCCCCCACCCTCCTTTTCTTCATCACTCACACACACACACACACACACACACACACACACACACACACACACACACACACACACACACACACACACACACACACACACACACACCCAACAGTGTCTCTCATCAGAACAGGCTGCTACTGCTTTCATTATAAAAAGACCTTAAAAAACAGAATAATACATTAAAGAAGCTTAAACATCAGATATAGCCTGCTACAAAAACAATAAGTAAGCTAAATAAAATATTCATTCGAGTAATTGGATCAGAGAGCAGCGGCATGCGAGAGAGTTACTGGAAATGGATGTTGCTGGCGATGACAGTGAATCAGATCCATGTGGCAAGTCAAACCTAGAAGTCTATTTGATTTTAGCTTTCATCTTCTATTGCTCCTCCATGTCTAATGCCTAAGTAACTGCTGAAGCTTGTTTACCTCTCACGGAGGAAAAACTTCACTGGAATTTCAGAGGATATGGAATGATGCTCCTAGTTACAGGCATTTATGGTCTGTAAAGATCATACACCAATCTGCAAACTATAAATTTGACCCTGAATAAAACATTCAGGCTAATGATCACTGCCTTTCTTTGTGGATATTATTTCAGCTATCTAGAATACTAACTGCATTTTTTGATCTGACATCTTTTAGGGATAGTTAACACAAAAAAGAGAATTCTGTCATCATTTACTTACATGGCAAGCGCATGTATTAGAATTATGAACACAGAGCTGATACAGAGCCAAAAATGTTTTAATACCCTACTTATCATCAATTTCTACTGTCTTCTGAGTCCACTGTGTCTCATGAAGAAAAATAATTGGTCAGGGAGGGACGGTCCCCAAACATTTACATTGAAAAATGGCAGGGCTTTCATAAATCCCTAGATTTTGCATTAATAAAATAAAATTGCATTAACATTTTCACACTTAAATGTTGGAATATGTTTATACACTCTAAAAATGCTGGGTTAAAAATAACCCAAGTTGGGTTGAAAATGGACTAACCCAGCAATTGGGTTGTTTTAACCCAGCAGTTGGGTTAAATGTTTGCTTAAAGGGATAGTTCACCCAAAAACGAAAATTTGTTCGATGTTTTTCTGCTTACCCCCAAGGCATCCAAGATGTAGATGCCTTTGTTTCTTCGGTAGAACACAAATGAAGATTTTTAACTCCAACCGTTGCCGTCTGTCAGTCGTATAATGCATGTGAATGGGGTCCAATTCTATTAGAGTAAAAAAACATGCACAGACAACTTCACATGCATTATACGACTGACAGACGGCAACGGTTGGAGTTAAAAATCTTCATTTGTGTTCTACTGAAGAAACAAAGGCACCTACATCTTGGATACCCTGGGGGTAAGCAGAAAAAACATCACATTTTCGTTTTTGGGTGAACTATCTCTTTATAACAACCGATTGCTGGGTTAAAACAACCCAATTGCTGGGTTAGTCCATTTTCAACCCAACTTGGGTTATTTTTAACCCAGCATTTTTTATAGTGTAGCAAAAAGAGCCATACAATTTTTCATTGCTGCAAAATCCAACTGTCCTTCACAATGATGAAAACAAGTCTTTGAACCCATTCTTGGTGCTCTGGTATGGTTCGCTCGCTGTGTGCTGGCCAGATAAAAAGATAATCGTTTCCTTTGAGGAGGGCAGGGGATGAGACCAAATATTTCAATTGAACCCATCAGGCTGCAGCAAGAGGAAGCAGTTACCCACCACTGGAATGGGACTTTCACGTGGATTGTATGTTCCTATGTGGATGTCTCATGTCTCAGTCTCTTTATCGTGGCTAAATTAGGTGAAATCTGACATGAGTTTGCAGTAAACTTAGAGGGATAGTTCGCCAAAACATGAAAATTCAGTCATCATTTACTCAGCCTCATGTTGTTTCAAATCTGTATGACTTTCTTTCTTCCATGGAAATATGAATTTGATGAAAGTGAATGTGGGCTGAGGCTGTCAAGCTCCAAAAATATCAAAAAAGCACCATAAAAGTGGTCCATATGACTTGTGTGCTATATTTAATCTCTTCAGAAGTCAAATTATCATTTCGTGTGAAGAACAGACTGATGTTTAAATCATTATTCATTGGCAATTTTCATGGTATCCTCCACTGTAGTTCTCGTATAAAGTACTGTATAGGTCCACAGAATTAAATATTAGATCAGTGACTTTCAACCTTTTTGATTTCAAGCAAGGGCCCCCATTTTCTACAACATTCAAAAGTTGTTTGTATTATTTGTGATTTACTCTAAGGATTAAGTTTTGTGTTTTTAACTTACAATTTACTAACAAAAAATATTCTAGAGTTTGGCAAAACTAAGAAAAAATTATTTCTGAAAATGCCCATGGAGTTATTAGATGTTTTTATTTACTTTTCCAATTCTAAAAATCACACTTTTAAAATTAGACTGTGTATACAGGGAGTGCAGAATTATTAGGCAAATGAGTATTTTGACCACATCATCCTCGTTATGCATGTTGTCTTACTCCAAGCTGTATAGGCTGGAAAGCCCACTACCAATTAAGCATATTAGGTGATGTGCATCTCTGTAATGAGAAGGGGTGTGGTCTAATGACATCAACACCCTATATCAGGTGTGCATAATTATTAGGCAACTTCCTTTCCTTTGGCAAAATGGGTCAAAAGAAGGACTTGACAGGCTCAGAAAAGTCAAAAATAGTGAGATATATTGCAGAGGGATGCAGCAGTCTTAAAATAGCCAAGCTTCTGAAGCGTGATCATCGAACAATCAAGTGTTTCATTCAAAATAGTCAACAGGGTCGCAAGAAGCGTGTGGAAAAACCAAGGCGCAAAATAACTGCCCGTGAACTGAGAAAAGTCAAGCGTGCAGCTGCCAAGATGCCACTTGCCACCAGTTTGGCCATATTTCAGAGCTGCAACATCAATGGAGTGCCCAAAAGCACAAGGTGTGCAATACTCAGAGACATGGCCAAGGTAAGAAAGGCAGAAAGTCGACCACCACTGAACAAGACACACAAGCTGAAACGTCAAGACTGGGCCAAGAAATATCTCAAGACTGATTTTTCTAAGGTTTTATGGACTGATGAAATGAGAGTGAGTCTTGATGGGCCAGATGGATGGGCCCGTGGCTGGATTGGTAAAGGGCAGAGAGCTCCAGTCCGACTCAGACGCCAGCAAGGTGGAGGTGGAGTACTGGTTTGGGCTGGTATCATCAAAGATGAGCTTGTGGGGCCTTTTCGGGTTGAGGATGGAGTCAAGCTCAACTCCCAGTCCTACTGCCAGTTTCTGGAAGACACCTTCTTCAAGCAGTGGTACAGGAAGAAGTCTGCATCCTTCAAGAAAAACATGATTTTCATGCAGGACAATGCTCCATCACACGCGTCCAAGTACTCCACAGCGTGGCTGGCAAGAAAGGGTATAAAAGAAGAAAATCTAATGATATGGCCTCCTTGTTCACCTGATCTGAACCCCATTGAGAACCTGTGGTCCATCATCAAATGTGCGATTTACAAGGAGGGAAAACAGTACACCTCTCTGAACAGTGTCTGGGAGGCTGTGGTTGCTGCTGCACGCAATGTTGATGGTGAACAGATCAAAACACTGACAGAATACATGGATGGCAGGCTTTTGAGTGTCCTTGCAAAGAAAGGTGGCTATATTGGTCACTGATTTGTTTTTGTTTGGTTTTTGAATGTCAGAAATTTATATTTGTGAATGTTGAGATGTTATATTGGTTTCACTGGTAAAAATAAATAATTGAAATGGGTATAAATTTGTTTTTTGTTAAGTTTCCTAATAATTATGCACAGTAATAGTCACCTGCACACACAGATATCCCCCTAAAATAGCTAAAACTAAAAACCACTTCCAAAAATATTCAGCTTTGATATTAATGAGTTTTTTGTGTTCATTGACAACATGGTTGTTGTTTAATTATTAATGTTGTAAAATTAATCCTCAAAAATACAACTTGCCTAATAATTCTGCACTCCCTGTATTAAGACCTTGGAACCTTGGTTCTACTTCTTTTTCTTCTTCAAAAAACAGAAAACCTTGTTTAGAAATATTTTTTTGTTTATTTTAATGCTTGTTGCCTAATGCTAATGCTAATGCTAGTAATCTTGACCTCTTGGGCCCTGGTTAAACACCACACAGCATTAGACATTGCATTAGGTCTGATGCTGATGATGACCAATGGCAAATGCCATAAGTCCTCAATTTTTGTAGTCCATACAACTTCTGTAGTCCATCCTATATTTATGGTGGAGGGGAAGTTCAGTCAATAATAATAAAAAATTTAGTCTGATCCTCATGCAAAGCTATACTATAGCGCACAAGTCCTGAAAAAGCTCCTATATAGCTCCAATAATAATACATGAACTCATGATGTCAGCACAATGAATCAAATTACTGAATCCCCATCCACTTTCTTTGATGGAAATAATTTTCTCCTTCGTAAATCCACCTTTTGTGTTCCACAGATTAAATAAAGTCAAACAGGTAAATGACAATCATATATGATATAACAATCCCTATAGTCTTGAGATGTAGATGGATCTCCAAATGCTATATGTGAGCCAAGGTGAAAGAATGTTACATGTCTTGATTTGTTGTTCAATTGTTTTATTGTATGTATGATTTATTTTGTGTTTAGCAAAAGTGGCCACAGCAACTTCTGGTGGAGAACAGTGTAAGAAATTGTGAGAAAACTCTAAATTGATGTTGATGGAGACAAAATATTGATATGAAGGTAGGCCTAATTGAAATTGAAACTTCTCGTACTCATTACTAAAATGTTCTGTTGTGTTAAAATCTTATATTAAAATGTTATAGAATATACTATATTATAATATAACAGAATTAGCTGTTCACAGTCTGACATGGGAGAATAAAATACCGGAAAACTGCATAGCACTGAACAGTGTTATTTTAGAAGCTGTTTTGCAGCAATTTCAGTGTTATTTAATTGTAATATAAAATCTGTTTTCATTTTAATTTTAGTTAAAGTTTTTGTAATTTTTTGTTGTTTTTTTAAATATGTTTATTAAATATTAATTATATAGTACTTTACATTTTTTTAAATATTTTATTTTAGTTCATGTTTATTTGGGATGATTTAAAAAAAATAGTTTTAGTTAACTATATAACCCTGGCACTGAGATTTTAGCGGAAATAGGTAGATAGTCACTTCATGACAATTCGTCAACACTGTATTAACATTAGACACTATGGTGGCCTGATGTAAGGGAGGAAAGCTAATTTTGTTCACGGCTTGGGTAAGGAATGTAGTGTTGCTATAATGAATCACTTTGAGTGTTTAATCCACTATCATTTGATTAGGAACGAGTTAAAGATAGCTTCTCCTGCTGGAGCAGAGTCCCATGTTTGGGAGCCAAGGTAAACTAAGACTTCACAGAGCAGAGCTCTAAGATTTCATGTCAGCAGAGACAGATACTGAACCTCGGGTGCATCTGATGAAGGAGTCTGTCTCAAAGCAGGCTTAAGAGTACCAGACACAGACAGTTACCGTCCTAAGCAGAACCATAACCTGCCATGCTAAAACAAATCGCTATAAATATAAAGCCAAGCTAAGCAGACCCACAGTTACCTCAGGCTGGACTTCAAGACTTCAAAGAACACCTGGCCTAGAATCCTAAAAAAAAAAAACCATCTGAGGCAAATCCAGATTTTATTTTGTTGACTTATGGAACATGTCCAACGTGCAAAATTAAGGCTAGTGTCATTCCAAATCACAGAAATGCTATTAGCCCCGTTTACACACATATGTGGAAAATAGAAAGCAAATGCTAAAACCATAGCAAGTCAAATTAGTCACAGCACCAGCTGAGTAAACAGTGCAAATAGGTTTCACAGTTTAGGGAGTTTTGAGAGATGATTGCATATATTTTAGTGCGTCAGTGAAACTGATACATAATTGTGCCGTGTCATCCTTCTGGGTCCCTTTAATGTTCAAAGTTGAGGGAAAAACAAGACCAGCCCTGTGTTTGATATTAATGATAAAATGAATCACCAGAACAAATGTGATGATTGTCCCCAAGGCTTGTGGCTGCTTTGATGCAAAATCCATTCAAGGCACTGTTTTCAAAAGACATTAAAAGGCATTGACTTGGAGAAAATGAATCTGACCCACCTCACTGTGCTCCTGTGCTTTTGGATCCATCTCTTTGTTAAAGTTGGGCCAATATAGTCGTCAAATTCCATTCGTTTTCCATTAATGTAGCATAAGAGAGCAGAATCCCTTGGCTGGAATATGATTCAAAGAATTAAAAGCATTAGGGTAAAACGGGGCTAAAGGCTACATGGGGTAAAAGGCTCCTTTGTTTTTATTTTCCTCTTAACCACTAGATGGCACAAAAAAACTTGCCTCAGCACTTTCCAAAACATCCGCTTTTCTCTCTCTCTCTCTCTGATTTTTATCGCAACCAACTTGTTCAGGTGCATGCTGCCACCTACTGTACCGGGGTGTGCAACTTCAGAGCTTTATGTACTTAAGTAAAAAAATAAAAAAAAATTATATATATTAGGGATGCAACAATACAGTTAGTCCACGGTTCAATACATACCTCGGTTTTTAACCACGGTTTTCGGTTCGGTTTGGTTCTGATGGCTTGTCACATCAGTTTTTTGCTATTCTATTTTTAGGCAACAGGAACAGCAATACTCTTTCTTTATTTTACTTAAAATAATTGAAAAACCTTACTTAAACTTAAAAAATTAACCCTTGTACACATTCCTAGTGTTTTGTATAATATAAAATATATATATATATTTGCACTGGCAGCTCAGAGCTGTACAGCAGCATTTAAGTATGGAATTGAATGAATAAATGTAAAAATAAAACACTACATAGACTTCACTATAAAATATACATTGATTCTTATTAAAGCTATACTGTATTAGTTTTTCAGTCAAGAGCAGTGAGTGTTTTTCTCTTTGTCTTTTGTTGTTTTAACATTAACATTAAAGGGATAGTTCATTCAAAAATGAAAATTCTGTCATCGAGAAATGAATACAGGTTTGGAACAACATTAGAGTGAGTAAATAATGACATGATTTTAGAGGTGAACTGTCCCTTTAAGGACAGAGTGTTCACTAGGTTACGCTGCTGTCATTTTAAGACCTCCGTGCATATAATATACAGACACACGAGATTTTACTTTCACTTTAGACATAACCGACTGTGCTTATGTTAACCTTGTGTGTATTTGATAGTATTAGCGCAGTAAGACGACTACTTAGTTCAGTAATCACGTGTTTGACAGGCGTTTAATGCGCACGCTCGCATTAAACTTTCGTGATTGTGAATAACTATAGTGTTCCATGAGTATAACTCTACCATTAACGTGTGATGTGAATGTATGTCGCGTTGTTCAGTATATTGGGATGGAGGCAAATGATAGAATTTGTAGAAAAATTGTTAAAGGTCCCGTTCTTCGTGATCCCATTGTTCAAACTTTAGTTAGTGTGTAATGTTGCTGTTAGAGCATAAATAATACCTGTAAAATTATAAAGCTCAAAGTTCAATGCCAAGCGAGATATTTTATTTAACAGAAGTTCCCTTTCAAAGCCTACAGCGAATGGCTGGCTTGGACTACATCCTGGTACTTCCTTCATAAATGACGTCAGTAGAACAGTAGAACAGACTAACCTCCGCCAACAAGAATACGTGAAAAAAGGGGGCGTGGTCTTGTTGCTCTCCCACGTGGAGAAGAGGACGTGTCGCGTGGAGAAAAGGAATTGTTGCGTTTGAGTGTGTTTGTCGCCATGTCGTCGAGACACTGTTATTTTCATCCCGGAGTCAAATCACCTTTGTTTGGCTTTCCCAGGGATGCTGTAGAGATCATTAAGCGCATTTATCTCCCATTAAGAGGCGTGACCTTTCCACGTGCGCTAAGCTGCTATCAAATCACAACACAGGAACCGCTGGCACAATCAGAACTCGTTACGTCTGAAGGAGGGACTTCATAGAATAAAGGAAGTCATCAGCCGTTTTTAGGACAGTGAAAACAGCGGTATACAGATAAGTACATTGTGTTAAAAATACTGGGTTTTTTTACACGCGAAACATGAACACATGTTATATTGCACACTGTAAACACAATCAAAGCTTCAAAAACACACGAAGAACGGGACCTTTAATTAAACGCAAAACCGAAAAAAAAACGCAATTCACAAGCGCGTATTCGCTCTGAGCACAATATGGCGACCGTTGACGTTCGAACTTTTGTGTGTGGGCCAGTACTTCCGGTGAAAACTTCCGGTGATTTGACAGCGAGAGCGGGAGACGCGAGAGTGAGAGACAACAGCGACAGAGTTCCATTACCAGAGATAATTTTTTACAATGAGTGTTTTTAAGATTCAAGAGAGGCGACTTGCCTTTCAGAGGGTGAGAGCCTCCGCACTTCATTGTTGTGTGCCGTTATGTACCGTTTCGTCACGTTACAACAAAGAAGTTAGCTTTCATGCATTCCCTGTTGACGCTGGGGTACGGGCCGAGTGGATGCAGAAGTTTGTTTGTTCAAATCTCTATCAGTGTAGAGGTTTCATTGTTCATTTTTAGAAATCTATACAAAACTTGAACTGATATTTATTGTTTGTTTGTTCAAATCTCTACCAGTGTAGAGGTTTCATTGTTCATTTTTAGAAATCTATACAAAACTTGAACTGGAAAGTAGCTGGCTAGTAGTAGACTAATATTTTCCCAAAGATGTTCAAAGAGTTCTTTTTTTGTTCTCTTCTCTCATCAATTTCAGCACTGCTATCAGTGAGTGCATCGACTCTGCTATCAGTCCGTCATTATGTCATTGTACTGCAAATTATGTAATGAGATGTGTGCATATTTTGAGTATGTAAAATATTATTAATTTATTAAATTACATATCTTCCTATGAATATTACCTATTTTGTGTGTTTTTGAGATAATTCATTAGTACCTATTACAAATTGTATTGTGAAACTGCTGTTTTTAATGACCACAATGACATGCACAATGTATTTGGGAGCCCTAAATACAGGCAGTGGTGTAAGATCCTTTGTTAAAGACCTATCTTACTTCTTAAAAAACAGTCTTTGTGTCATTGTCATCGTTACATTAACTTTGGGTTTTTACTGACTTGAAATTAAAATGAAAACATAGAGCTGACATTACAACATGTAGAGTTTAATACATTTATTTATTATTCAATAATCCAATATCAACAATCCACACAGATTTTTACACTCAGGCTCTCATTTCAATCAGTAGAACAGGTATGGTCTCAGGTAAATAAATTTACCCTGAAGTAAATTGTAGGCCTTCATTAGTGACAATTATTACTTCAGGTACAGTAGTGCAACACTGTGGTTGCAGAGAGCGGTTCCAGCCACACAGGAGCACTCAGCCATAGCAATTTCAATGGGTGAGCTGCCCTCAAAAGTAATCTATGAATAAAACACATACAAAGTCAGCTCTTACCTCATACTGACTAATGTTCCCATCATGAATAGGCTTACTTAAACTTATGCTCCAAAGAACAGGAGCAGTACAGAATTGAACAGGCTAGTATAGCCTAGACTGAGGGTACAAAATCAGCGCTTACCTCACACTGACTAATGTTCCCACCATGAATAGGCTTACTTAAATTTATGCTCCAAAGAACGGGAGCAGTAATAACCAGTTTCTGGAGTGTCCATGAAAGTATAGATCAGGTTTAAGTAGGCTTTCTTAATGTCAAATACAGACTTAAGTTATTATTGTTATTCTACCCACATGAAAAAATACTATAGTATATTATAGTAAAATTACTCTAGTAAATACTATAGTTTTTTTTAACCGTACTATAGTAAATATACAACAGTAAATTAACAAAGTGTAGTAAATACTATAATATACTACAATTTACTGTAGTATCTTTACTATAGTATGGTTCAAAAACACTATAGTATTTACTAGAGTAATTTTACTGTACTTTTACTATACTATACTATAGTATTTTTTTCATGTGGGTACATCCACATCACCAACTATAGGCACATGAATACCCCAGAATCTGATTTAAACTGATAACTGTTTAACTGAACTGATCTTGAACCGAAGTGGTTAAACACATGTTTTCCACCCTACTCTGAGGTCGTGAGGCTTCTCGTGCTTCCTCATGGACCTATAACAAACAGCCCTGACGGTCACCCTCCCTGCAGGGTCTTTGTTTTATTGTAAATAATCTTGATCGGGGCCACCTCTGAAAATCTCATAGTAATCCTAACTTGACAGCTGTCTAAACTTAGTGTCCGATAGCGATAGGTTATGTTCTCTCAGCGCCTGATTGAATCGTTTCCTCTAGTTCTGAAAAGTTCGTGCTTTTCAGGGTGCTGCATTTTTGTTTAGGTCACCTCAACTAAAAAACGTTAAGAACAATTTATAATTCTACAAATCTAAAATCTCTACAGGACAACTGACCTAAATGTTAGCTACATACATAGCTACTGCCAGAGCCGCGATCTATCTATAAATATCAGAGAGAGATCTATATCTAGCTATACGGGTCTGACTACTGCTAGCTAGTTAGCGATAGCACTATGTGAATGTGTTTTGCTGTCAATTTCAAACTCACCTTCATAGTTGTCAATGAAACTTGACAGGTACATCTTGTACCCCTTTTCCCGTTTACTACGGGGGGCAGGGCATCCATTACGGACGAGCCTGTGGACATCCGAAATGGTAATCTTGGGCAGGTCTTAAACACCTAGTGTAAAACAGCGCCATTTTACCGGAAGGACTGGATCACACACTCGAGAGAGCGGAAGTAGAACGGAAGTAGAGTCTTGCACAGAGCGAATTGAACCGTGAATGCCGTACCGAACGGTTCAATATTATATTGAGAATTGTGGCATCCCTAATATATATATTATTTATATATTCTGTGTTCTAACCCTGTATCTTTAAGAAAAGTAAGGAGACCCCTACTACATTCCCACATTTCCTCACTCATCCCCAAAATCCCCTTCAAAATCCATTCTTGCTCCAACTCATATATCGTATCTTGCAAGATACTCCTTTCTAAATTATATTTTTTACACCTCATTATGACATGCTCCACATTTTCTGGAACATTACATGTAGGCTATCACATTTATCTGAACTGCTTTTCCCCATTAAAAACAGGGTTGATTTTAAACCAGTATGCCCAAGTCTTAATCTTGATATAATCACTTCTTCTCTTCTATATTTCCCTTTAAAAGCGTTTACATTAATCGAATTCTGAATATTATAATAGTGTCTCCCTTTATTATCTACGTCCCACTTTTTTTTTTTGCCATGATTCTCTCACTGCTGTTTTAATCAATGATTTAGCTTTAATCAATGATTCACCTTTCCCAAAGGGAACTTTCATTATTTCGTCATCCTTTAATTTTAGTGTATTCTTTGCAGTCAAATCTGCCTTTTCATTACCCACCACCCCAATATGAGCTGGAACCCAACAAAACTGTATATCAATTCCCATTCTCTCGATTCTTAGCATTATCATGGATATTTCTTTAAATAAATCATCTCTTATTGAGTCAGAACAGATGATTATTCTTTGAGGTCTTACTTCTACCCATTGCAACCCTAAAATGATGGCTACTACTTCAGCTGTAAATACAGATAATTTATCATTAATTCTTTTGCATATGGTTACATCAAACTCTGGTATGTACACTCCTACATGATCATTCCTTAAATCTTTAGATCCATCAGTAAATATTGGTATATAATGGTAGTAGTTCCGCTTAACATATTCATGAACCAAATATCCAATATTATCAGCATTCCTTTCAGTCCATTCTTTCTTTAGTTCTAAAAGTTTCAAGTCCACATTGGGAACTGGGAATACCCATGGAGGAACATTACCCCATACTATATTTGGACCATACTCGAGTCTATTTAAACAGTATTCTTCCGCTACTGTAGTAATATTCCAACCAAATCCTTTACCTTTATGTTGTTTCAAATACTCCCAGCAATCACCTAAGACCTCTAAAGCAGGTTGTTCTTTCCCAGATCCTTTTAGCTTAACCCAATATGTCAGCGACAGCTTTAATCGCTCTCAAATATAATGGTAGTTCTTCAGTTTCTACAAGTAATGTATTAGTAGGAGTTGTTTTAATAGCACCAATACTAAGTCTAAGAGCTCTAAACTGTATTCTATCTAGTTTTTCCAGGACACTCTTAGCTGCTGCTCCATATACCATACACCCATAGTCAATACATGATCGTATTAAGGCCCTAAATATATCCAGTAGTGACTGTTTATCTACATTTACATTTATACATTTGGCAGACGCTTTTATCCAAAGCGACTTACATAGTATTCTAGGTACACATTTTTGTCAGTTCTTGCTTTCCCTGGGAATCAAACCCATGACCTTGGCGTTGCTAGCGCCATGCTCTACTGTTTGAGCTACAAGAAAGCTTATCTGCGCCCCAATCATAACCCATAACTGATCTCATAAGATTTAATGCCTTATTACATTTAGTTTCTATCTGTTTAACATGTGTCTTCCATAAATATCTCTCATCAAACCATAATCCTAAATATTTGAAATGTTTAACCCTTTCCATATTTTGACCATACAGTTTAAGCTGTATATTTCCTAATTTTCTCTTTCTTGTAAAGAGCATATAACATGATTTAGTAAGTGACATTTTAAATCCCCAGTCATATGTCTACCTTTCAACTTTTATTATAGCACTCTGAATATTATTTATCATATGTCTAATATGTTTCCCTCTTTTCCATATAGCACCATCATCTGCATAATGAATACCCAATACCTGTACCAACATTCTCAAAGATGTCATTTATCATGATGTTAAACAGAATTGGGCTAATAGCGCTACCTTGTGGAATACCATTTATTATATTAAATTCATTTGAAACAGCCTCTCCAACTTTAACACGAAATGTCCGATTTGATAAAAAGTCTAAAATCCAGTTATATATCCTACCTCCAATTCCCATATTATTTAGTTTGATCAGTAATCCTTCTCTCCACATTGAGTCATAGGCTTTCTCTATATCAAAGTATACAATAACCATGGCCTCTTTCATACTAATGGCTTTTTCAGCCTCATTACTAACTTTAACTAATGCATCTATTGTAGATATACCTTTGCGAAAACCACTTTGTTGTGCACTAATCAATCCTTTCTGTTCTAAATAAAATGCTAGTCTACGAACTATTACCTTTTCCATCCATTTCCACAAGTGAGATGTTAATGCCATAGGCCTGTAATTTCCTGCATTGTCTGGGTTTTTCCCAGGATTACTAAAAAGGCTAAATCAAGGCATTTTTCCAGTTATGAGGCAATACTCCTTCTCTCCATATCTTATTACATTTACATTTACATTTACATTTATGCATTTGGCAGACGCTTTTATCCAAAGCGACTTACATTTCATTCAAGGTACACATTTTACATTTTCTCATTTCTTGCTTTCCCTGGGAATCGAACCCATGACCTTGGCGTTGCTAGTGCCATGCTCTACTGTTTGAGCTACAGGAAAGCTATTAAAAAGCTATTAAAAAGGAAAGCTTATTAAACAGCCTTTGTATAATTTCCATAACTTCATCAGGTAATTGTCTAAACATAGCATAGCAAAGTTGGTCATGTCCTGGAGCCGTATATCCACTGTTCTCTAACGCCATTTTCAACTCATGTGTTGTGAATTCCATGTCTAGTGCTGATCCGTTAGTTTCCTTTTTATTTAATACATCTGCAAACTGTCTTATAGTATCCTTTTTTCGCTGTTTATGCATTTCATCTAAATGACTTCCACTATGTATCCTTGCAAACTTCTTACCTAATAAATCAGCTTTCTCCTTGTTTGTTATTGCCAAGTATTCTCCATCTACCAATACAGGGATTTTTGTAGATTTCATCTTTTTAATCATTGACCAAACGTCATTCAGATATATTTCTCTACCAATAGATGAACAGAACTGCCTCCATGCAGCTTTCTTTGAGGACTTAATTATTTTCCGTGCTTTCTTTTTTTGGTAATCAATCAAATTATCTCGGTTCAAATGTTTCCTTAAGACTCTAAATGCATGATTTCTTTCTTTTATTGCATTTTTACATACATTATTCTACCATTGAACCATTTTTCTTTTTCCATTTACTATGCTCTTTGATGCAGCATTAATAATCAAGAACGTCACTGCATCTACACATCTATCTAAATCCCCTTCCAATGATATGGTTTCATTAAATTCCATGCAACACACTCTAAATTTCTCCCATTCAGCTTTAGGAAAACATCATCTCTCTATTCTGTAACCTTCCTGAACATGTAGTTCAAAATGAATTGTGCATAATATCATATAGTGATCACTCCCTATGTTGATGTTACTCAATACTTTCCATTCAAATGAATTACTCATATTTCCAGAGACTAAAGTAAGATCTAGGCATGATACTGAATTTATTCTAATATCTACCCTAGTACCACTTCCATCATTAAGACAAACCAGTGATCTCTCATCCATTAATTCTTCAACTACTTCTCCATTTTTATCTTTACAATCACCTCCCCATAAAGTATTATGAGCATTAAAATCGCCGCACCATATTTCTCTTCTGCCAACACTTGGTATAATGCCTTGAAATATTTGCATTGATAACTTCTTGCATGGATTGTAAAAATTGACTAGTTTAATGTTTCATCTGGGACTGCATATTTCTATTACTACACATTCATATTCATTTGAGACATTTACTCTTCTATATGCTAAAGTATCTTTAATGAACGTTATACATCCTCCACCTTGTGATCCAATTCTATCACATCTAACACAACTAATACCCTATCATGACAAATTCCAAGTGTGGCCTTAACCATGTCTCTTGAATACAAATAATATTAGGACTAACATCCATATCAGTTATGATCTTTTTTAACTCTTGCCCATTCACAATTAAACTTCTGGCATTCCATTGTAAGATATGAAATACCATTATTACATTAATCACCTTGAGACAATCCATCATAATTAGTAGGATTCAGCAACTCATGAATCATTTCAGCCTTAATATCTGTTATCCCCAACAGCTCTGTTGCTGCCTTGATTCTATCACTCTTTCTCTGTTGCTGCATTGCCACATTCACAGTCTTACATATGAAAGCCACAAAGCTGATTTTATCCACAATCAGTGTATCTTTTTGCAACATGTGTTTGTTTCTGTTTGCTTTTGTTTTTCTGTACAAGTTGTAATCTCAATTGGACATCTTCCTGCAGACAGACTTATGTTGCTTGCTGCATGGGTATCATTGGGTCCGGCTAGATCACCTTCCTTATTTTTTTTAACTGCATCAGCATAAGATTTATTATTTTGTACTTCTGTACCTCTTTTGCTTGTTTTTTAACTGGGCATCCTCCAAAAGCAGCACTATGTTCACCTCCACAGTTGCAACATCTGATTTTTTTCATCTTTACCACATTTACCATATTCATGTACCCCTCCACATCTAGCACATCTCAACTTTCCTTTGCATTGTCCTGCAGTGTGTCCCATTCTTTGGCACTTGAAACATCTCATTGGTGCTGGGATATATTCCCTAACGTCATAACTCAAGTAACCCATTCTTATTTTCTTGGGCATAACATTATCAAACTCAAGAAGAACTGACAGGCTATCCTTTTTCACCCAATTTCTTGTTGTTTGTAATCTTGTAGCTTTTCTTTTTCAATAGCTTTCGTTAACTTTAATGGGTGAAAATGTACCCCTTCTCTTTTAAATGTTACCATTACTTTCCATTTCGTTTCTTCATCCTCTTTCCTCACACTTGACTTTGCAGCCTTTGTTTTTTTAATCGTGTCATTCACCTCTAAGCCTACAGTTGAACTAGGAGAGCTTTTACTCCTATCTTTCCTCTTTCTAGTTACATCCTGCCAAGACATAGCCTGATGTCGTCATACTCAATTGTAGTCAGAATTTGAGTCTGCTGCTCCGTTGAGCTGTGATTATGGGGCGTGTTTAAACCGAACCAGGAAAGACCTCAATTGGATAGACCTACAACCAATCAGAGCAACGGAGCAACGCAGAACGTTTGCTGTGACTGCTGTCAAATGTCAACAGAACTCAACTGCACTGTGTTGCCAAGTCCGCGGGTTGAAGCGACCCCAATTATGTGATATACAGACCCAGGAATGCGAAATTTAGCAGCCAGCCCAGCCAAAATAACACATATTTTACAATCCCAAATGCCATTTTCCCGGCTAAATTCGTCTGGCATCCAGGCTAGCCAAGACATAGGCCTACCTTCACTCTCTCCATCTGTACTTTCGCTCATAATAGTTGCATCCACGGTACAGTTGTTGCTAACGTCAACTCAGAGTCGTTCAAAAAACTAAAACAAACCAAAACAATACTCCTCTTCAAACAAACTCTCAAAATCCTCCCTGACCAACGCCAATCTCCCACCACACTCAACCGATGACAACAAATCAGCCCACACTCCACACTCAACATCCGCTTTTCAAGATGCATGTGGAAATTTGTCTGATCTTTGACGTCATTACAGGCAGCAGCGCCAAGTTGATTCTGCGCTCATTTTATCTAATATTTGATTTGAAAAATGTTGTGGATTTAAGTAGCAAATGAGAATCGCTAAAATTATTGAATATATTTTGAAACAAATGTCTTGTTAACGTGTGTCAGTTTTGTTCAAGGTAATTAAAGCAACAGTTTTTCAATAACGGAAGAATATGTAAAAGTAGGCTATGGTATTTGGGGTAAAAGGCCCCCCTGCTGTTGGGGCAAAAGGCAACATATTTAACATGATAATAAACAGCTGGCTGACTTTTCCATTTGTCGACATGACATGGTTAGACTCAGATTACAAGTATCATATATTAAGTTGGGTGTCCACCTTAGAGATAATCACCACATTTATAATGAAACCATCATGTTTAAAAATGTGATATTAATCATATCATATAATAAAATATAATGTATTGTTATTACTGTAAATCTATATTAAATTATTATGGGATATCCTTCAATGGTTTCAGAATCTTTACTTTTGAAATGATATTTTTCAGATTTATTTCTATATTAACATATTTTAATGACAGCATATTTATTGAATACTTTTATTCATCAAAATAAACAGAAAATAGTTCAAACTTTGCTAAAGTGATTGTTTTGAACAAGTATTAACTTGTAGTTAACAAGTATTAAAAAATTATTAAAAACATATTTTAGCGAAAGTATTTGTAGCAATACTGAGTGCCTTTTGTCCCAAGTTGTAGTTTACAATAACAGCACTGGTGCAGAGTGATAATATCTCCACACACATATTTAACAGCCTTTGGTTTTACTTTTACACAAAGTTACACCACGCACATTTTATAAGATGAACAAAAGGGAACATCAGTGCCATGCTTTTAAAAATAAGACTTATTACAATAGCGGGATTCATTTCTAATGGTGATAGCTGTAATATTACTAATAATTATTCAAGGGATTCAAAGCAAACCAGAGCCAGTGTGAAATGGCATTACAAAATATATGTGATGGAAAAGAAGATTAAGTCCAACATGTCTATTCAAACAGGGACAGCTTCCCTCAGATTTAAGGCCTGTTGCAAATAGATACAGCATAGCTTATATGGCCATTAATCAGTATGTGTGTGTGTTTGTGGGTTTATATGAGAGATAAGAGCAAAGGCTACAGTATATGAGATGGGTTGAGATGAGTTAAATCACATCACAGACTGCCTGGAGAACAGCCCGAGGGAGTTTCAGTTTAGAGATAATGGCAACTTTCAGGAAGCCTAAGCCATACTAGAGAAGGATAGATTGAGGGTCATGGGTCATTTTACACATAAAATGCTAATTTAAATGAAGTTAGAGTTTCAGTTAAATGTGAATAGAAATTACTTCAATAAGTAAACCAAATAAGTAAACTAAAATATAGGCTATATACAGTCAAGCCTAGACTCACAACATTAAAGATACAGCATAGTATTTAATTTTACACATTGGGTACTTTTTTATCCCTATGTGCATCAAACCCATCTTGAGTGTTTGCTGACAAAAAGCTATTTTCTTTCCATCTGACCACAGAACAGTCCCGTCTGAAGTTCCAGTAATGTCAGTTACTTTTCAAACGTTCTGTGGTCAGATGAAAAACTAAAAATAGCTTTTTGTCAGCAAACACTCAAGATGGGTTTGGTGCACACAGGGATAACCCCATGTGTAAAATTAAATACTATGCTGTATCTTTAATGTTGTGGGCCTATCTTTCTTCCACAGATCCTGGACATTTTGTTCAGATACATGGTATCATGGATTCTAGCAAATACCAACAGATAAAAAATCAAAACCTGCTAGAAATCTTATAATGGGCCATGGCTGGATCTTCCAACAGGACAGTGATCCAAAACAAACATCAAAATCAACACAAAAATGTGTCACTGAGTACAAACCCAAGTTTCTGCATGGCCATCCCAGTCCCTGACCTTAATACTATAGAAGATGAGTGGGGTGAACTGAAGAGAAGAAGCACCAACATGGATCTGGGAATCTGAAGGATCTGGAGAGGATTCTGTATGGAGGAATGGTCTTTGGTCTCTTGTCAGGTGTTTTCCAAACTTATCAGGCATTATAGAACAAGACTCAGAGCTGTTATCTTGGCAAAAAAGAGGTTGCAAAAAGTATTGAATAAAAGGGTATGGTTAATTGTGAGCAATGTGTATTAGAGAAAAACATTTATTTCATAATAAGACCCCCCCCCCCCTCCCATTTAAAATTATTATTCTCCAATGAAAGATTTTTTTTAAACAAAATATCAAAAGGATTAACAACGCAGATTTAT
Source organism: Romanogobio albipinnatus (assembly GCA_023566225.1). Lineage (NCBI taxonomy): Eukaryota > Metazoa > Chordata > Actinopteri > Cypriniformes > Gobionidae > Romanogobio > Romanogobio albipinnatus. Next base: position 35,202,923 of record CM042239.1, read on the forward strand.
TTTCCCAGCCTTCTTTGGTCATATTTACCAAGAGTATGAATAATTTTGGGCTTGACTGTATATATATATATATATATATATATATATATATATATATATATATATATATATATATATATATATATATATATATATATATATATATATATATATATATATATATATATTTGTTCGTTGTTGTTGTTTTTATTTTTTACTTGGAATCCAGAAGTTCTCCCAGCAAGCATAGCCATCATTTCACCATCTCGGTTAACTATAGACCCGATATAGTCCGGCTATAAGTAACACACTTGTAAAAAAAACCTTGAATTTGGTTACATTGCAAGATGTGTGATATTCCATCATGCAAGCAAAGTCAACAGTGATTACAAGGTGTTTGGTTTAATTTCTTTGACATGTTCATGTCCTAGATGACTATAGTCTATTCATGGGCTATGGTTAGACATCTAATAAAATCTTAAACAGCCCAAATTTTGCCTTGTTTTAGCCTAGACGTCAGGGATGTGTTTGGATGGCTATTAGACACCTTTTAAACGCAAAATTGCTTGCTGGGTCTGAATGAGTTTATTTTTCTTTACTTAGATACAAACATTTCAAACTTCAACACCATGTGCTGGCTTTGAAATGAAAACATGAGCTCAAACAATATGTTCTAATTGGTAGGATAATGATAAAGCAAAGCCTAGTTGGCTATAGTTTATGTGCAATTATTTACATTCTTTGTATGTAATCTAGATGGAAAACTTAAGTAATAACTTTTTGTTGTTTGTGGGTCATACTTTAGGCCTATTGGTATGGGGACTTTCCAGAAATCCATGCATATCTGCCATACGAAAGTGAAGTGCAAACAGTGGCATGTCCACAGCAAATCTCTGACTATGATGATGTGGTATCCTAGAGTACATAGGCATAGCCTACATGCTTTGAAGCATGGCAGCTGGTTTGAGCTGGTCCTTAGTTGGTCATGAGCTGGTTTAAGCTTGTCTAGAGCTGGAGCTAGCTTCTTAGGACCAGCTTAGTCCAGCTTAAACCAGCTCATGGCCAGCCAAGGACCATCTTAAACAAGCTCAAACTAACTGCGATGCTTTTAAACATAAAAAAAAAAAAAAACAGGGAGTGTGAATTTGTTGTGAAGTTGTTTTCATTTGTTGCTCTTTGCAACAATTTATATATTATGGAACAACAGCATGAAGTCATTTTTTTCTGCTCTTTCTATGTGTCAACATTAAACAAGGCTCTTTCCGGTTTAGGGCTTTGCATTGGGGGGATGCTGTTGATCTCTGATCTGAATCTTAACAATGGGGCCTCTTAGCGGTATGTTTGTATTATTGTTGTATAGTCGGCTGATCTTTTTCCTAAATGTTTTTTTATTTTAATGTAAACCCATTTCACTCTGTGATTTTATATGTAACTACTTGTGTATGGAACTATTGTCAAATTAGGACATAAACAGGATTTGTTGGTCTTACGTGTAGTTCGCACCACCGAACACTAGACGCCGCTGTTTGAATCCTGTAGCTCCGTAAGAGGCGCTCTGAAATCTTTAGCGACACAAAACAAAGCGCAGACTGGTCAAGCACTGACCTGACTGAACCACCGGCATTACTTTAAATTATGGGCAAAAAGCACAAGAAACACAAATCTGAGAAGCACACACACGACGGTAGGTCACGCACGATTCATTAATCAGGCTGGAGAATATATATTTTTTTTCTGTAGGCTGAAAGCCTGTTTTAAGTTCACGTTACGTTCGTTCCATTATAAACTCACAGGAACTGAAGCAGCACTCATTCTATGATGCTGTCAGTGGATGAGTAGCAGTCTGATATCTGATGTACACAACGTGTTTTTTTTAATGCAGTAAATGTTCCGGTTTGAGTTGGTTTATACAGAATGATGTGTGTGTGTTCCCTGTAGCTTGAGCTGATTGCTTGGTTGTTTTGCTCAGAAAAAGCAGTTGTTGCTCAAAACATCAGCTTAACCAAGGCGGAATCAGAATTTTTCCCCATAAATGTCTTAAATCAAATCCCTGCTAGAACCAGAGGAAAGTGTATTGGGCTTCAGTAATTTTTAATTGTTATGTAGGTTTTAAAGAGAGGATATTTCATAACATAATATGACATAACATGACATTTAGGCGAAGTCGTGGCCTAATGGTTAGAGACTTGTAACCGGAAGGTTGCAGGTTCGAGTCTCAGGTCCGGCAGGAATTGTCGGTGGGGGGAGTGAATAACCAGCACCCTCCTCCACCCTCAATACCACGACTGAGGTGAGACCCTTGAGCAAGGCACCGAACCCCCAACTGCTCCCCGGGCACCGCAGCAATCTGGCTGCCCACTGCACCGGGTGTGTGTTCACAGTGTGTATATGTTCACTACTGTGTGTGTGCACTTGGATGGGTTAAATGCAGAGCACAAATTCCAAGTATGGGTCACCATACTTGGCCACACGTCACTTCACTTTTTCACTTCACTTCCATTATACATATTGTGGTCAATGAGAAGTATAATTCTTCTCAAAAGAGGCAGCTATTTAAAAGTGATAACAACAAGGTTTTCTGTATTTATTAGCTTAGGTTTTTAGCATAGCACCTACATTCCTTGAGCTTATGGTCGCACTGTGAGTCAGCAAGGGATGTTTAAAGTAGTCAACTCATTTGTGTTTCTGGCATTGAAGAGTTCACTGAGCGTCCTCTGAAGCTGGTGTTAAAAGTGGCTGGGAATGAGGTCACCACAGGCAGCCCTAGCCTCGAGAGTGTTTATGACGACCAGGTAGATTATGACAAACACAAAGACAAGAAAAAGAAGAAGAAAAAGAAGGACGAGAAAGACAGAGCCAGTCATCCAGTGTCGCCGGCTGACAAAAAGAAAAAGGTGAGATATGAATACTGTTTTTTTTTTTTATTTGGTGCTTGCTTTTGCTATGTTGTTTATGTGCTTACTACATCTTAAGCAATTAATGTGTCTCATAGATGACCAAAAAAAGAAAAGGCCCAGACCCTGTGGATCCAGACTGGGATGAACAGAGCAGAACTCCTGCTCGCTCCGATGTTTCCCAGGACAAGCCCCTCACCCCCTCACTTGCCAAAATGGAAGGTAAAGCAGTGAACCCTCTCAGGGTTTAGGATTAATCTATTTTTGATGCTATTGTTATGAATTATTGTGTGCTTGTGCTAATTATCTGTTGATTATGGCTTTTGTAATTCCTCAGAAAAAGAGCAGACGCCTCTACAGGAGGCCCTGAGTCAGCTCATCCGACAAATCCAGAGGTAGGACTAAACTTAGCTAACCTGAGGACAACCTGTTCAGACAGGTTGTGGATTCATATATATCTAATGTACATGAATGTACAAGTATATTGATATGCTCACCAAGGCTGCATTTATTTGACCAAAAAATGCAGTAGAAATATTGTGAAATAATATCACAATTTAAAATAACACTTTTCTTTTTCTTCACTTATTCCTGTGATGGCAAAGCTGTTTTTTTAGCATCATTACTTCAGTCTTCAGTGTCACATGATCCTTCAGAAATCATTCTAATATGCTGATTTGCTGCTCAAGAAACATTTATTATTATTATCAATGTTCGAAACACTTCTTCTGCGTAATATTTTTTTTGTGGAAACGTGATACAGGATTCTTTGATAAATAGAAAGTTCAAAAGAACAGCATTGATTTGAAATGGAAGTCTTTTTTTTACATTATACATTTCTTTACGGTCACTTTTGATTAAAGCAACAATATGTACAATGTTTTGATTACAATATCCAAAAAACCCTAAAACAAAGTTATATATTTTGTTGCATTATCCCACGTTTCCAACAATGTTGAAATCCAGAGAAATCAGCGATTTTTAACCAGTGTAACGGCCTGTGTCATTGTGTCGCCTGTCAATGACGTCATATACGCTTAATGCCGATTTTCAGCTTTACTGTCATAGAAACCATGGAAATGCTTTAAAGAAAGATGCTTTAATATATTATTAGAAATTATAATGTTTTATTAGACAGGTGAGAAACTGTTTGGATACTTTCATTGACAGAAAACGAATCATTGTTATATAGCTCAACACGGTTTAGTCTTATTGTTTTCTTGATTTACTGCGAGTAACATGTTTGTGCCATGCATCAGAGACAGCACTATTTTGTCATGTGGCAAACATTGCATAATCAGGAAGAACTTTATTTGTTGTTACATTAACACAGCATTTTCTCCACCATACCAGCCACCAAGTGACCACACAGAGTAATGTTATAACAACTTTCAACACACTCAAGTATATTTTTAATATGATTGTTTTTACCAAGTAATACTGCGCTGCGTTACTCCACAATTTTAATTCATCAAATAAAGTCTCCTTCATTTATATAGCGCTTTTTACAACACAGACTGCTTAAAAGCAGCTTTACAGTGATAATAGGAAATTCAATTTTGCTTTTGGAGAAAAGTTTGCTTTTGAAGAATTAGTTATTTAATTTGGTGCCATTTAAACAACACCATATTCAATTAAAATAACAACCCTAATGCGTTCCGGACCCCATCCGCACGGAAACAGTGCCTGATGGCCGGGGAATGCAAATCATGAAATAGGTTTGAAATAGTTTTGAAACTATATCATCTCCAAGCAAACCCCAAAAAAGGCGAATCCGTGAAAAAGGACGACGGCATGTGCGCAAGCATTACGTGTTCAGCCTATAGGCAAGCATGCTTGAATACATATGTGTGTTTTTATCGGAAGGGAAGGGAAGGGAAGGAGGCCTGGAAGGAGGCCTTCACAGGGAAGAGTCTAGTTGACATGGTCTCTGCTGACACTTCAGGGATGCATTGGTCATATCTAGGAGCAGGTCCACCATCTGATCTGGATCCAGCAGACTACAGTAAACCTCAGGATAAACAGAGAGACCGAGAGAGAAAATGTTATATGTGTATGCCATAGTAAAGAGATGTGTTTTTAGTCTAGATTTAAACTGACACAGTGTGTCTGTTTCCCGAACAATGCTAGGAAGACCGTTCCAGAGTTTAGGTGCTAAATGGGAAAAGGAACAACCGCCTGCAGTTGATTTTGATATTCTAGGTATTATCAACTGGTCAGAGTTTTGAGACTGGAATTGACGTGATGGAGTATAATTCGTTAAGAGCTCACTCAAGTACTGGGGAGCTAACCCATTTAGTGCTTTGTAAGTAATAAGCAAGATTTTAAAATGTATACAATGTTTAATAGGGAGCCAGTTCAGTGTTGACAGAACCGGGCTAATACGGTCATACTTCCTGGTTCTAGTAAGAACTCGAGCTGCTGCATTTTGGACCAGCTGCAGTTTATTTATTAAGTGAGCAGGGCAACCACCCTAGCCTAGAAATCTAGACGCACCCTAGCGGCAGAAAATGTATTTTGCTGCGAGTGTAGTCTAGCAACTCTCGGTAGACCTGAGAGCTGGAAAAACCAAACTCTGGTCAGGCCAATCACAGCGTGTGTAGATTCGGTGGGCGGGCTTAACATTATGACGGCACGTCACGGCAGAGTTGCGGAGGTTTTGCGTGCTACTCGTAAACAAAGAAGCTAACGCACAGCGGTCTTTTGAATCGGCTTTGGCCGTGACTCTGGAAGACTTGGAGTTAATCTTTTCTTTGAGAAAACAAAGAACGGCACTGAAGTCATTCTTAAGAAAAGAAGGTATGTTCGATGTTTTGCCTGCCGGATACGGCGAAAGTCTATCAACTAACGTTAGCTCGGCTTCACCTTCTTCTTCGCTCTGGTTGGTTGTGGCACTCATGGTGCTATCCAATTGCGTGCAGAGGGAATTTGAAAGACAACCGTTTATCCCACCTCTCGGATTGAGCCCTGTCAATGGTGAGTTTCCAGACCCAACATCTTGATGTGGGTCTGGCTTGTCAGGCTACAACCACCCAGTAGAGCATTACAATAATCTAGCTTTGAGGTCCTGAACGCATGAACTAACTGACTGAAAAAGCCACCTCTAGCAGAAAATAAATGAATTCAATTCTTTTAAAAAAACAACTTCAAACTTACAGACACCAAACTTTTGAACGGTAATATATAACTACAGTGCTGATCTTGAATAAACTCATCTCTGAGGCACAAATGAACGCTGCTGTTTACTGCAGGAAGGACCCTAGTGCGTTCTTCTCATTCCCTGTGACGGACCTGATTGCCCCAGGATACTCTCTCATTATAAAGAGACCCATGGACTTCAGCGCTATGAAGGAGAAAGTGAAGAAGGAGCAATACCAGTCACTTGAGGAGCTCAAGGTAATATGATCATCATTGCAGCTATTACTAGGTCACAGACTGGCACTAAGATGCATTAAACAATTTCTGAGAAACGCTGTTGAAAATTTAAATCAACGCCCAAATCAAAAAAATTAGATTTTTTTTCCTAATCTCTGTTTTGTGTATGTGCTGGAGAAAAAAAACATATTTACACATTCCTGGGGTGCGTTTCCCGTACAACGACGTAACTCACTGCTGAACTACCATAGTACGATGTATCGTTGAAGAAATCAACTAGCTAGTCCCGAAACCGTATTGTGGCAAATATGTCGTTCAACCTTGTGGTTAATGATGTCACGCAGGTGGTGGAGTAATAACTGCTTTTAATTAATTAGTTTGAGATCGAATTCATGCTAGATTTTTTTTTCTATAAATTATGGACATGGCACCTGAGAACTGATTATTTTTCTCAGTTATTTTGCTTTATTTCCAGATTCAAATCGGCTCGCTCTTACATACTCTTGCGCACTCTTCAAAAAAGGTGCTTTAAATCTCTTGACAAACTAAAAGACATTTGTATGTATTGGAAATAAAAGATATAGATTGGACAAAATGTCAGCTTGCTTATTTTGCTCAAGATAAGGATTTATTAAGTCCACATGTCATGCAAACAAGAAACTATGCTTCTAACCACAGGTCGAGAGCTGTCGTTGCAACCACGCAACTTTGCGATGCTGTTTGCGAATGTTCGTTCGAACCATGGTTTCGGGAAACACAGACTGGTTGAACTATGTTGATAACGACGGAACTTGCGACCATAGTTGGCTAACGATGCTTTTGGGAAACGCACCCCTGGCTGTGTAAATAGGAGAAAAAACAAAGTGGATCGGACCAATCCATTGAGCAGCACCAAAGCACTTTTTATAGCCATGGTGGGGGAGGAGAGAGAGCGAGCAAGTGTGACATTTGTAGAAAGAAAGATAGCTGAGATATTACCAAAGAGGAAAAGGTCAGAGGAATATAATTAGATAAAGAAGGGTTGCGATCAGGCAAGAGCTAGGACCTGTGTTAATATTGGAAAAGCTTTCCAGCACTGTAGAGACGTTGAGAGCAGGAATGCCTCAGACGGATGCCGAGGTTGCTTTGTTTCTTCTCTATGTGAGTAACATTGGTTTCACAAAACCAAAATATACTGTTGTTGTTGTTGTTGAATCTGAGCCGATTCATCCATACTCGCACAAGCTGTTAGTGGTTGCCTGGTTTGCATTATTTTGGTGGTGTAGCAATGAAGGGAGGGATGTGTTTGGGCTGATTTCAAATATGAACCGTTCAGTAGTCAAATTATTGATTATTCCAACTAATACTGACTGAAAAGGTGATGCTGTACTGTTCTCCCTACAGCTGGATTTCAGAGTGATGTGTGAGAATGCTATGATCTACAATAAACCAGAGACAATTTACTACAAAGCAGCAAAGAAACTCCTTCACTCTGGCATGAAGATCCTGAGCACAGTGAGTGAAAAAAAAAAAAAAAAAACTGTATTGGAACTTGTATTACATTTAGAGATATAGTTGCATATAGAGGTATAGTTGGTGAAACCAAATGTAGCCATTTTCACAATTTTCTGTTAAAAATCAGTTTTCACACCAGAGGGCGCTGAGGTGCTATGTACAATATGATCCCATTATCCCATTCTCTTCAGTTATACCCATTCAAATCTATCAAACCGGGAATGTTGAACATGAAAACAAACTTTTTGTGTGCATTTAGGAGAGACTGGACAGTTTGAAGCAGAGCATAGAGTTCATGGCTGGCCTGCTGAGGTCCAGCAGTCATTCAGCAGAGGATGGAGACGAGTACCCTGACCCTGCCAAAGAGAACTCATCTGTCATGGACACAAGTGACAACTCACAATCACCCCGTGTAGGCAATAAAGATACTCCAAGGTATGAATGAATCATACATTTCATTTTTTTTTTTTACTTGTCTATTTCTAGTTTGTCTAGAATAAAGGCCAGTTCACACCAAGAACAAAAACTATATTAGCTTCCACACCAGCTTTAATTGCACACTGCAGTTATGTTCTCGTTGAGTGCGCTTTCAGTTGAGAGTTGGGAGAAACTTCCTTTCAGTTAGTCTGATCCTGATGTTACTTTGAAAATGAACCAATCTTTTCCCTTTTTTCAGAATAATTCTTAAAATAATGGTTCATATTAATCACAGGCAGCATATGAAACACTTGCCAACTGCCAAATGTGAGTAAAATTGCTTGCAGGTTTTTCGCCAGTTGTCAGGTTACTTCGACATAATGTATGGTTTAAGACCGAAATTCTGACCTCTGCTGATCTAAGTGACGTGAGCAAATCAAAGACTCACACACACACAACGTGTAAAAAAAAATCTGTCTCAACCTGTGCATCTTATGACAGCCTTTACCTCAGTGGAAATAGGCATTCTAGATAAACCTCAGATTTTCTCCAGAACTCTACATTGAGACACACCTCTAAAATATTCCATTTTGAAAGGAGAACTTTATCCATAAAATATTTATGACTGGAAATGGTTTTCAGTTCAAAAGGTAAATATCAGATTTTAATCATGGTGATGAATTGGCTGCCTAAATTCAACTAAAATTGATTCTTGTCTGTTTGACTGTACTTAAATGGGTGATATGGTCAGTAAAATTGATAATCAAATGGTTCTTTTTCTTACTGTTCAGATCAGCTATTCACATTGGCTTTGTAGCTGCATTCAGGGCTTCTGCTGTTGTACTGAGGCCAGTGATACATTCCAAGGTGTTGCCGGGGTGTTCACTGGCTTTCTCTATTTTACTCTCTCTTTTTGTTGCTTGCCTACGTAAATCGGCTTGGCTGTCTGCAGTGGGCAAGAGTCTTGGAATGCTTAAACATGTTGTGACTTGTATGCTATCTGTAGCCCATGAGATCACACTCAGACACAATTTGTAGCTTTTCAGGGAGGATGAATCCTCTTCCTGTACACTACTCCGCAGGATCAGGTAGAGGCTTGAGAACAGGCCCACAGAGACCACACACTTGACTGATCTATTATACATTATTCATAATTTAACCAATCACTGCTCTGACATCAGAGTTCATTAGGCGTTTCAGGAATGATGTGCCTCATATGTGGGGATTTATTTACTCTAAATACGTTTGTGTAACAGGGACAGTAAGGATGATGCTCAGAAGAGCCAAGCAGAGAAAGACTTGGAGGAGATCAAGAAGATTGTTGAGGAGTCTGGAGGAAAACTCTCAAACAGAAGTCTGCAGTGTGAGGTATGAGTACAACAGAAGATGAACCATGTGTTATTGCACAGCACTCGCGTGTTAGATCATTCACTGAGCATGTCAGATAATAAATGAAGAATGGTCACTTTTCTTTTGAGCAGCTGGAGTTTGAGAGAAGGACATCTGATGGCTTGACCACTCTGGGAATCCTGAACCCCGCTGACCTGAGTGCTGGAGGTTGGTGGCAATGAGTGTTAAAGAAAACAATCAGATGTTAGACGTGTGAACAAAACGTGTACAGTTTATTATGCTTCATGCTAGATCCAGGATACTGCCCAGTCAAATTGGGCATGATGGGAGGTAGACTGCAGACTGGAATAAACACCCTTCAGGGTTTCAAAGAGGACAAGAGAAACATGGTTACTCCAGGTAATATACATTCACTCTTCACTTGTTTTCCCACTACTTCAATCTCACAATGTGTCAGTCTCAAGTACTCCGTTAAAACCAGTGCTCATATTCATTTTCCTGGAAAGATGACTTAATGAATAAAATGTTTCTATTAGCAGTGAGGTTCACTCTATGGCCTTACCTTCAGTCATGCGGAGAAGATCATGGGAAGGGTGTGCTATAATCTCTGTTTGAATACCTGCCAGAGGAATGTAATATTATGTTCCAGAATCCAATTGTTCCTACTGTCAATTAGAAACAAATCAGTGGGCTGTACTTTCTACTCATCTGTATCTTTTATCTGTCAGTCATCTTTGGTGCTTGCTAAGTTGAGTATTGATATTGTTCATATTTTAAAACCTGAATATGACATGAATGATACCTCAAATCATGAGTATTAGGCAGAAGAATATCATAGCCTTCCATTTAAAGGGATAGTTCACCCAAAAATGAATTTTCTGTAATGAATTACTCACCCTCATGTTGTTCCAAACCCGTAAGCTCTTCGGAACACAAATTAAGATATTTTTCGATGAAATCTGAGAGCTTTCTGTCCCTTCATATACAGCTACACAACTGACACTTTGATGCTTCATTTGAGTGGTTTAGTCCAAAGTTTCACTTTATATGATGAACAGATTGAATTTACATTTGATGAATGTTTATATAAAAGCCTAAATTCAATCTGTTCATCATATAAAGTGATCAAGCCATGGATTTGATAAGCAGCCACACAGCACTGCTCTGGAAAGCACTCATAGCATCAAGGTCTTTCATGGGCATTTCTCACTTGGGGTCATGGGAAAATGTAAAACTCTATAGTTGTTTGATCAAAATTTGAAGGTTTGAGTCAAGTTAAAGAATTGTACCATGTAGTTTCAAAACTTGTCTTTAATAAATCTCTCATTGTATTCTATACATTTTGGCTGGGGCCTCAAGGTGACCTAAAATTATTTAAAGGTCCCGTTCTTCGTGATCCCACTGTTCAAACTTTAGTTAGTGTGTAATGTTGCTGTTAGAGCATAAATAATACCTGTAAAATTATAAAGCTCAAAGTTCAATGCCAAGCGAGATATTTTATTTAACAGAAGTTCCCTTTCAAAGCCTACAGCGAACGGCTGGCTTGGACTACATCCTGGTACTTCCTTCATAAATGACGTCAGTAGAACAGACTAACCTCCGCCCACAAGAATACGCGAAAAAAGGGGGCGTGGTCTTGTTGCTGTCCCACGTGGAGAAGAGGGCGTGTCGCGTGGAGAAAAGGAAGTGTTGCGTTTGACTGTGTTTGTCGCCATGTCGCCGAGACGCTGTTATTTTCATCCCGGAGTCAAATCACCTTTGTTTGGCTTTCCCAGGGACGCTGTAGAGATCATTGAGCGCATACATCTCCCGTTAAGAGGCGTGACCTTTCCACGTGCGCTAAGCTGCTGTCGAATCACAACACAGGAACCGTGCCACATTCGCTAAGCTGCGGTCAAATCACAACACGGGAACCGCTAGCACAATCAGAACTCGTTATGTATTTCTGAAGGAGGGACTTCATAGAATAAAGGAAGTCATCAGCCGTTTTTAGGACAGTGAAAACAGCGGTATACAGATAAGTACATTGTGTTAAAAATACTGTTTTTTTTTTTTACACGCGAAACATGAACACATGTTATATTGCACACAGTAAACACAATCAAAGCTTCAAAAAAACACAAAGAGCGGGACCTTTAAAATAAGATGAAACGAGCATTAAAATAAGATAAATCAACTAAAAATCAAGATATTTATTATTTTATCTCCCCCCCCCCAACAAAACACCCCCCAAACAACTGTTTCATTTAAAGAACCAGGCTTTTCACAGTTTTGGAAAACCTTGAGGTAGCCTAATTTTAAAAGACCTGGAAAAGTCATGTAAATCAACAATCTCAAAACTTGATTTTTTTCTTCTATAAATACACTTGTTTTTATGCCAAGCAAAAACAAAACATTAGTAAAAATCCTTAGTATTAATCCAGTAAATTACAAATGACTGGAAGAGTCATGTAAATTCACATAAAAGAGTGGGAAGCCTGAAGAACATTCAGCTACTAAAACTTATTTTAGTTACTTTTAATTTACAGAAATGAATGTCTTGTTTCCACCAAGCTGTGCAGTACAGTACGATTCGGGACCATAAACCCTGATCTAGCTTGCGTTTCCACCACCGACAGTACGCTTATGATAGGCGTGGTATAGGGAGCGACATCATTCTCGCACGAAGAAGAAAGTGACACTGTAAACAACAATGGACGACATAAGGCAGATCTTGTTGTTGCTTCTCAGCATGTGGCTGTTGTCACAAGAAGACACTTTGTTTGAGCAAAGGCTTCAAGGGAAAAACACAGCCGAAAAAGCACACGCAAGTGACGATTCTCTGTCAACCAATCAACATTCTGCATTGAGTCTAGCTACACCCTTTAGTTCCGGACTACTTAGATACCCCAATGGAATTAGGGGACCATTCACAACTTCTGACAATGGAAATGGCAAAAGTTGGCTACTGTACTAAACCGTACCGCTTGGTGGAAACGAGCCACAAGAGTACCCATAGATTCAAATAAGTTTAGGAAACCAATCTAGGCGTAGGGGAATAGAGAGGTTGGGAGAATGTTTTAGACTGTCTTTTTTTTTTTTTAAACCACTATTACTGGAATCAGTCTGTGTTCCATAAATTGTGTAGAAGCCCCCACATGCCTCTCTCTCTTTGTTTGCAGTTACCTATATGAATTACGGCCCATTCAGCTCATATGCTCCCTCATATGACTCCAGTTTTTCCAATACCAGCAAAGAGGACTCCGATCTTATTTACTCCTTCTATGGAGAGGACAACAGTCAGCCAGAATCTGAAAGGTGTGTGCGTGCTTGGAATAACCCATATAAAGAAATGTATCCATGAATTGGTTTAGATGACCAAGATGCAGCCATCTACTCTTTAAAACTGTGCTTTGAACCTAAACGCATTTGTGTGTTTATGCGAATCTGCTCTTCTTCCACCACTCCCCTTCCATTCCACAATTATAATTTGGATGTGTGTATGTGTAGCGTTGCAGATTACCTTGCTAAATCCGAGGAGCACATGAGCAGGTTAGCAGATAATATCCTGGATGCTTTGACCAGTGGGGAGCACTCGAGACAACTGAAAGTGACAGAAACCGTAAGAAATCTCACTACATGCTCATTACTGCATGTCTTTAGTGAAAATTTACTTACACATTTAATCCATAACATACCACTAAAAGTATAAATTGTTACATCCAAATGAATTATTTTCAGATAGGCAGCTTACTTAAATCTGCTCTAGATTATTATTTCTGGTTTGTTTTCCTCAGGATAATCGGCCCATGCAGCAGCCTGTGGCGAAAGTAGACACAACAGATGATGCCGAGGTACAACACTCGCATATCCTCAGAATAAGATTAAAATGTCTATAAGTGCACTCTAGAGTACAGCTTACTTGAGTGGAAGTAAAGACACAAACCCGGTATTTAAAGGCAGCGTCAGGACCGCAGACTCTCAGCTCTGCAGCAGCTGTGTCAACAACACCAACCAACTTTCACACACTAATGGAACGAATATTTGCCCAGTCACACACAAACACTCTCTCCCTCTGTCGCTTTTTGACTTCTTTCTTCACTCACACTAATGTATGTGTGTGAAGGAAAGGTAAGCATGGGTCGTCTATGAACATAGTGCAGCCTTAGACGTCTTTGACTGCGGTTCAGCTAGCATACCTTAGCAGGGTGGTGCTACTGTTCAACACTGTTTTTAGCAGTCTAAGCATCACATAGTATAGCTAGTGGATAATTCATGGTTTTATCCCAAGACTGTTGGGTTGAAGGAGAGCAACGAGCATTTATCTAGTGACATAGTCCAATAAAAACGTGACATGATTTGACTTGAGATGTTTGCACTGACCTGCTGCGGAAGTCTTACGGTCTTTTCTCTCATTCAACACATTTCTGGCCTGTGTCAGTCAATGCATGCCCCCTCTTTTCATGTCTCTGCACGCATGTCTCTGTAGGTTGTTGCGTCAGAGCCCAGCAGTGGTGATGGTGTGACGGCTTTCAGTTCTGTGGGATTGAATCCTGACCTACTTCCTGAGAGCTTCAACACAGAAGGTGAGAAGGCCCTGTTTCTGAAAGTTTAGTTTGAAATATGGATGATAAATCCTGTTTAGTCATTTTAGATGCGATCAGATCTTATGAAAACCCATGTTTTTCCAGTTTATTAATGAACTACTTTCTTTTCTTGAGATGCATCTTTCATGTCTATTATGCTGGATGAACTGATAATGATCCTCCTCCCTCAGCAGTGGAATGTAACGCAGCGCATCTTTTCCCATCTATTTAACAACTGATTTATCTCTGTAAAAATTTGAAGCAGAACATTTCCAACAGAAGCTGGATGAGACAACGGTGTTGCTGAGGGAGCTGCAGAAGGTTCAGAAAGAGAGACTGAGTGCCAAACAGCCACCAAACATCATCTGCCTCCTGGTTCCTACGGCTAAAGAGCTGCAGCTTGGTAAGCACAAACGCACAACACGACCTTTGACGACAGGTTCACTGCTCTCACTCTTTCAGATAATACTAGACAGACTGAAATCTTTCCTGTCTCGTGTGTTTTTAGTTTAGCTTACTCAAGGAATTTTAGTGAGTCAGTATTGTTGCACATTAACAGACCTTTGGGTTTCAGCAGCTGTTTAAAGCAGAAATACGTTGCAGAGTTTTTAACTTCTAACCCCCACTATCCTTATTGCAGCGGAGAAAGTTACAGGTAACCTGGCCAATTTGACCAGTCGGGTGACCCCTGCTGACGTGTGCAGCATTTATGGTATCAGAAAGGCCATGGGTATCTCGCTACCCTACAATACCGCACAGGATACATTCACACACCTGACCACAGGTAACAAACGCACTGCTCAAACAAAAAATATTCAGCAAATTAGACTTCGTCTTTTTCACTTGTTTTGTTTGTGAAATGACTGTTGACAACCGTGCTTAAGAAACTGCTTTATCTACTCATAAACTGACATTAACAGGATAATGAAGGTAAATGTGTTTTCTGTGTTTCAGTGGGAGATATAATTGAGCCCATGGAGGGAGTGTGTTGAGATCCTCCATCACTGCAGTCTGCTTATTCCTGATCGTCCTGCAATGGTGCTGTTTCTGATCTACTTTTGTTTCATTAAATAAACATCCTTTTAAGCATTTTGTGTATTTCCATTCTTAAGTTACAAAAATGGAACATTAGCAAGTGACTCGATGCAGAAATCGCTCCATTTAAAGGGATAGTTCACCAAAAAAAAGACCTAAGACCTTTGTTCATCTTCAGAACACAAATGAAGATTTTTTTTTATATTTTCTCATCCTTTTTTGTCTATCCATTGAAAGTCTACACAGCAAAAAAGATATTGTTAAAGTAATCCATATGAATCGAGTGATGTACTCCAAATCTTCTGAAGAGCAGGTTTAATTTATTCACGTATTAACAATGATCAACGCACATGCAAAGAGCACATCAAATATGGTAAATGAAAGCTATTTTGAGCTTTTGTTTACCATATTTGATGTGCTCTATGTATGTGTTGATCATTGTTAATATGTGAATAAAAGCCTAAATTGTTAAATCATATTAAGCGACCATGTCTCTTCAGAACTTGAATTAAACTGCTCAATTCATAAGGATTATGTTTGTATTTATTTTATTTTTTTTGTGTGAAAGTGGTTGTGTGGACTTATTAAAAATATAGTTTTCACGAAAATGAATGAATGAAAGTCTTGTGTGTTTGGAACAACAGGGTGAGTAAATGATGACAGCATGTCAGCGGATAGCACTTGTAAATGTCTGAATAAATGATTTAACTGCTATAAGTTGAGAGCGGTTCATAGCATCAGTTGTGCTCTCTGCTAGATCACAAATCCTATCATGCTTTGGTAGAATTAAGAGTAAACCTTAAAGGAAATGAAACCAAGACCTCTGAATGTTATTACATGTGTCGCCACTGATGCTCTGATTTGAAGCCAAAATAAAGGTTTTTGTTTACGAAGAAATATGGGTAATTCTAATCAGTCTTCATATTTGGCAATGCCAGATAATACTTCAATGACAAACATTACCAAATACGCTTTTTAAATTAAAAGCAATATTCCTGTCTGAACTCATCCATTGGGAAATAACGTTGGTTTGTGTTTTGTAATGCTCTCAGATTTGTTATTGTGGTAAAGCAACAAATCATTTATCTGTTATACTATAACTATACAGTATCACTCTGCACAATGTCCCATATGACCTACAGGTATGCGTTTTAAAATGCTACACAGGAAGCGTAAAGTGTAAAATGATTTATTCTGTAACAATGCATACAAAACAGAGGACACGGCAAGCGTGTTCCTCACAAACATTGCGGTACAGAAAAGCAGCACACAATCTCCAAACATGTAAATTCAGTCACACTGTAACACTCTCCGAGTGCTGAAAACCCAGAGAGGCGCATATGAATTGCAATCTGAATTCATCAGACAAATACTTCCCACTTTCACTAAGCATTCTCACGGAACAGAAGCTGAGGCCATTTGAGCAAATCAATTTACTGCGATGTGAGCTAAGATGCATGAGTACATCCAGTCGTAAATGTACAACTTTAGACGAGAGAAGCCACAGAGCGATTTGGTTAAGATCTGAGAAAAATGGTGGGAAATCGATGAACTTTCACTTTCACTTTTAGATCATTTAATTTCAGTATATGTAAACACCTTAATAGTTTTCATCTGTAGCATATTATGAAGCTAAGGAAGGCCCATCCCCAACATCCACATTCTCAACTCAAAGGCAACAGCAAATCAACACTGCATGTCAAAATTTGGCATTCAAAACACTTGGTAGTTGTTTTTAAAGAAAATACAACAAAAAAGCATCTTACAGTATGTAGATTCAAGCAAGAATAGGCATCCACTATTTTGTTGGTCCAAAAGTTGACAGAAAGGTTGATAATAAAGGACACGTTATTTCAAACGACTGAAGAAATGTTTAATATTTTCACATATTTGATAATGGGTTTGTGTGAGTCAGGTGTTCCCCTCTGCCGACCAGCTCAGTCATCCCAAATCAGTCTAAATCCCAACATGATCAAGGCCACTGTGACAGCAGTACCCAGAAAGTCTGAGAGCAATACTGAGAACCAGTTATTTTCCTTCAGCAAACTCAGTTACCCACTGTCTGTAGTTGGTGTCCCATAAGAGGATCGCACAGTTCAGCTTGTGTTCGTGTGAGATGTGTGTGTGTGTGTGTATATATATATGTTGCTGCATATCTGAGAGTTTCAGGTCTCCAAATGCTGCCAAAACAAACTCTTAACATGTTCAGAAAGAATGTGCAGTTCTTTAGACATGCTCTAAAGAAACAAATCCAGTAGCAATAAAACATTCTCGAAAGAAAACAAAGAGATCACATATAGGTCCGGAGTCTGTGTGTGTGTCTGTGTGTGTGTGTGAAGCTGTCAGAGGCAGAGGATTCGGTCTCAGCTCAGACCGATGCCCTGCTGTTTGCTGGAATCTGTGCACACAAAGAAGGTTTTGAGCTCTCCTTTGCCCTTCACATTGATCAGGCCACGGCACTCACATGAGTAGCCCAGCTTCTGCAGGACATCTGACGTCTCCTCTGTCACCTGCAACACAAACACACGTCATAGCAAAAACTGATCTTCCTTTTATGTTGGCAAATCACTTAGCTATTTTGAAAATGTAGACGAGAATTAGAAAAACTGAGAAGAGAATTATAGCGGATCTAGAGACGTGAGGTACTGTAAGAGTGATTCAATTCCTACCTGTATTTTACCCAGCTCTCCAGTGCTTTCCATCCGGCTGGCCACATTCACAGTGTTTCCCCAGATATCATACTGTGGTTTCCTGGCTCCAATCACCCCAGCAATCACTGGGCCGTGGTTTATACCTGCACAAACACACACACACACACGCGCGCACACACACACACGCAGATTAATGGAAAAACATGACATTTACATGATATTTGCGTTTGAATTCATGCTTTACCACCAGTCATTTACTGTACTATACTAATCGTGCTAGCTTGGTCCTACCAGACTCTCGTACATTTCATTTGTACAGAGAGTCTGGCCACTTTCCATTGACAAGCGTTAACTTCCTGTAAGGCGGGTACTCTCTTGAAGTTTAAAATGATTGGATCAGCCCAGAGCCACTCTGGGTCTGCCATAACCAATCGCTAACGTTTGGTCATGATGTGTGTCATCTCAAACTAGCGCATGACATCAACGTCATCGTTCTCAGCCACTCCCTCTGTTCGCTGATTGGACCGGTTAAAATTTGACCGGAGAAAACCAGAGAATATACCGCAGTCCCAGACGGAGTACTCAAGGAAAACGAAAATTGAGCGGAAGTACGTAGGAGGGCGGAGCCAGGCTATAATCATGCATGATTTGGGGGGAATCTTAATGTGATTTAAAAGGCAATAAAAAAAGGTTTGATCCACTTTGTCCAAAGTTTTTAAGTGGAAAACATCAATATGATTATAAAAAAATATTTTGTATTATTAGTATTGTAACATTTCACTGTAAAATAAAAGAGTTTAAGATAATGCAATAATAATAGTACAACTTTTAAATCACAAAACTAATATTTATGGATGTCTTAATTTCTTCATTTCAAAGATGTGAAGATGGTTAGCACGTTGCGTTCACAATTGCTTGTTATAAGTGACCCAAACACATGCGCACGAAGGACCAGCATTTGCTGAGATCCAAGCCACTCTGAGATGCTGAAAACACTGGATAATGAGCTGCTTGTGTGTAAAAGAACACAGTGTCGCACTTCACTCGAAAACACGCAGGGCATCTGTTTATTTACTTCAATCGCAGCCTTTGCGACGTCATAAATCACACTATAAAAGCCATGTTGGCTTTATTTCAAAGAATCATGTAGCCCTGAACTGCTGTTGTTTAGTGACAGTAAAATATAATTTTGGCTCACAGACTTGATTGCACTTGATACAGTGAGCTTCATCCTAAAGTGACTGCTGGAATGAGTTTTTTCTTTTTCTAATAAAATCTTTTAGAGGGGATTTGTATCTGTTATTATAATTTGATCAGATCTCAGCCACAGATGGGCGATGTTCTCAGACTCTTAAACAGAGCATTTATGAAGCATTTCATGCCAGTTCCCGAGCGCATCTGTTCTTCCTGAGCTGCTGAAGATGCCGAGTTCTCTCTTATGAGCTGCCTTTGTTTTTCAATGAGATTTACAGCTACATCCTGTATATATTGGTTCATGGAGTTGTCTAAAATGAAATATCTCTTGAAATACCTGGAGATAAAGTGTCCTTCATCCTGATGGCGGAGTATTCATTCGGACTCCAAGCAATAACTGAGTAATTAACAGTGATGTAGAATTGAGGGTTGTGTAGTCAGACTTACCGACGCGAAGCCTGAATGTGTTGAAGGAGTGTCTGTTGATGCCGTCCAGCTTTCCGATCAGAGCGATGGCGAACTCCACCATGTTTCCTATCTGTGCATTCTGCCTCTCGCGGTCCTGAGAGCGCACACACAACAGAGCTCAGAGATACATGTTATGTAGTTTGAAGGACCCGTTTACAAATGCAGGGTGACCAGGGGTCAGAGAATTAAATTGACTTGTATAGCCGAAAGGAACTTCTTTCATTTGGTTTTAAAATGTGTCCAATTTTTAATCACCTGATCCATCAAGAGCACCTCAGTCACAAGTGACAGTCACAACTTTCATTTTCCATAACAATATAATCAAGGTGAATTGAAATCTTAAAACACAAATGTATTATTAAATTAAATAAATACTTTCAGCATGTTAACTTCTCATCTTTGTTCAATCTCTCATGTAATTCATATTCAAAAAAGGAATTCCCTATAATTTGTCAGGGATTGTCAAGTCGGTGATTCTCAAACAGTGGGAACTGCTGAATGGCGGTCAAGTGTGAAAAAAGAGGTTGGTGCTCTGCTTTTATAAAACGTTACCGAATGATTATTCCGCTGAATCTTTCTTTTTCAGAATCAGACCATTGCCTTTGCATCTTCTGAACAAGCCTGACATATACTGTAAGTTCCTTGCAATAGAAAAGCACACATATACAAGCAGGCATTAAAAAAAGAGAAAACAAAAGAGAAGAAATCTAGATACAAGATAGATAAAAGAAATCAATACAGATTGAAATATCTGATCAGGCGGAGGACCTAGCCAGGTCGCACACTGAACTAGCTGTGCCCGCACCATAAGCTAGGGTTGGGAATCGAATTCCCATCTAGGAATTGGATACTTAAGGTCAGGAATCGATACTTGTTATAAAATGTACATCTCTATTCCACTTATCAATTCCTGAGTACACATTTTAAAGTGATTTAAAATTATTTAAGTGCAATAAGATGCACTCGCTTCTCATATTAGTGTGCATGAATTCTCTTCCGCGTCTTATTGCACTTGAACGGACAAATATATAAAAAATTGTCAAAATATCTTAGTAAAATTGTTTAAAATTAATAGTGTTCATTTTGGTTTAAAATTACTGATCTTGACTGAATAACTTTTGTAACTTTAATAAGGATTAATCTTTATTTGAGTTATTTTACAACCCGAATTTCGGAAAAGTTGGGACATTTTATAAATTTGAATAAAATGAAAACTAAAAGACTTTCAATTCACAATAGAACATAGATAATATATAAAATGTTAAAACTCAGAAATTTTACACTTTTATCCACTTATTGAGCTCATTTCAAACTTGATGCCTGCTACAGGTCTCCAAAAATTTGGGACGGGGGCATGTGTAGCATCTCCTCTTCTTTTCAAAACAGTTTAGAGATGTCTGGGCATCAAGGTTATTCGTTTCTGGAGTTTTGGTATTGGAATTTGGTCACATTCTTGTCTGATATAGGTTTCCAGCTACTGAAGAGTTTGTGGTCGTCTTTGACGTATTTTTTGTTTAATTATGCACCAAATGTTCTCTATAGGTGAAAGATCAGGCCAATTCAGCACCAGGACTCTTTTACGACAAAGCCATGCTGTTGTAATAGCTGCAATATATGGTTTTGCATTGTCCTGCTGAAATAAACAAGGCCTTCCCTGAAATAGACGTCGTCTGGAGGGGAGCATATGTTGCTCTAAAACCTTTATATACCTTTTAGCATTCACAGTGCCTTCCAAAACATGCAAGCTGCCCATACCGTATGCATTTATGCACCCCCATACCATCAGAGATGCTGGCTTTTGAACTGAACGCTGATAACACGCTGGAAGGTCTCCCTCCTCTTTAGCCCGGAGGACACGGCGTCCATGATTTCCAACAAGAATGTCAAATTTGGACTCAACTGACCTTAGAACACTTTTCCACTTTGAAACAGTCCATTTTAAATGAGCCTTGACCCACAGGACATGACGGCGCTTCTGGACCATGTTCACAAATGGCTTGCTTTTTGCATGATAGAGCTTTAGTTGGCATCTGCAGATGGCACGGCGGATTGTGTTTACCGGCAGTGGTTTCTGGAAGTATTCCTGGGCCCCTTTAGTAATGTCATTGACACAATCAGGCCGATGAGTGATGCAGTGCCCTCTGAGGGCCCGAAGACCACGGGCATCCAATAAACGTCTTTGGCCTTGTCCCGTAAGCACAGAGATTTCTCTGTCTTTTCTTTCTCATAAAGTCTTTTGATGATGTTATACACTGTAGATGATGAGATTTGCAAAGCTTTTGCAATTTGACATTTAGGAACATTGTTTTAAAGTATTCCACAATCTTTTTACGCACTCTTTCACGGATTGGAGAGCCTCATTTCTGAGAGACTCTGCCTCTCTAAGACATACCTTTTATAGCTAAAAATGTTACAGACCTGATATCAATTAATTAGTTGCTAGATGTTCTCCCAGTTGAATCAAAATTGTCTTGCTTTTTCAGCCATTTGTTGCCCTCGTCTTAACTTTTTGGAGACCTGTAGCAGGCATCAAGTTTGAAATGAGCTCAATTAGTGGATAAAAGTGTAACATTTCTACATTTAAACATTTGAAATATTATCTATGTTCTATTGTGAATAACATATTGGCTCATGTGATTTGACAGTCTTTTAGTTTTCATTTTATTCAAATTTAACGTCCCAACTTTTCCAGAATTCGGGTTGTACATTGATTATATTTGATTTCTTGAACTTGGTTCAGTTGTATTTATTTGTGCCATTGCTAATTTGTTTATTTGTTCTTATTTTATTATTGACCATTTCATTTGTCTTTAACAAAGTATATATATAGTTATATATTGTTTTAGCCGTGTTATTTTTGTTAAAACAATAGGCAAAAGTTCCTCATATAAGTGTTCTTTAGGCTGCTGATTTATGTTCATGGTATTCAGCTGTAACAAAATGTTTTGCAAAAGACAGTATATTTCCTTATTTGATTCTCCGCATAAGAATCGGAATTGCTAAAATTCAAACAATACCCAACCCTAACGGCAGTTAGGCAGATTATTAGGTGTGTGACGTGTCTGCTTCTGTTGTAAGCTCTTTGAAAGGGGAAGCATATTTTCAATAGTATTTAACTTGTGGATTCGGTCACTTAAAAGACAAAGAAAAGCGCATTGCGCAAATATGCAAATGTTGTGAACTATAAGACCGACTGAAATGATTTGAAAAAGAAGAATTTTGCTAAAGCTACCACCAAGAAAGAGGATCATTTTAGCTATAATCAACTAACCCTGTGTCATTTTGAATATGGAAGACATTGTACAAAATCGAGACCTCTGATAAATCCAAGAAGGTTTAAGCTGAAAGGAGCAAGAACCAAACTGTTGACTCTTTTTGTCTGCTGCTATGCTACGAATCCAGTTTTTAAATGCCTCACTTAACTCTCTTCAATATTTCTGCAATTCAAAGTAAAATGCAATGTTGGGGCATAGGGGCCTCAGAAGGTATAAACCAAAAACCATGACCAAAAAGGTTTGAGAACCACTGTCTTGAATCAAGTATATGGCACTGTAATTACATGCAGCGGTGTAGACTTATGATACCTTAAGAAATCCATCAGTCAATTATGTGGTAATTTGTGGTAGATGTTTCAATCAAGCTTTAAAAATTTGCTGTCTTAAAGATTTTTGCTCCTGAATGAAAGTTTGCGGTTTAAATAAGCTGAAAACGACCTGTTGCACCAGTCATAATAGCAATCATGATGTTGCATGTTTATTAATATAGAAATACAAATTAATGAATCTTTTGTTTATTATTAATAATGAATCACAATAATCCACCAGTTAACTGTAATTTCAAAATAAATTGAACACTCTTGTCTACATTCCAAGCAATGTAACAATGTCACAGAAGTAGAGACAAATCTTTTCTTGCATTTTGTGATGTACATCTGGGTGAAACAGATTATTGAAGAAAAAAAATGTAGGGCGGGGACTTGAACTGAGCCTCGGGATCGAGCCACCTTTATGGACAGACTTCAAATTACATTTAATGTGTGGCTAAATCAGAGTTATCTAAATTGAATCCACATACATTTTTGCAATTCATTTTCATTTCCTTTTTAGTAATCCTAAAGCAAAGCTTCAGGACATGCAAATGCAACCATCACTGATTGGAGCATAATGACATACAGCAAATGTAAACTGTCTGCATTCCATTTAGAAGCAAAAATGTGAGATAATAGCTAAGAAACGTCAAAAGTATGACAGCAAAAGCTGACAAATTAACACAAAACAGACCGTAACCGTTGCCTCCAATTAGTATGAAAGAGAGTATCCTTCTTTTTTTTTTTGAGTTTTAAATTTACAAGATACATGAGAAGTAACGGCAGACGAAAAGTTAACACACTGACAACATTTATTAATGTTATGAATGCATTTGTGAGATTCATTGTTTAAATGAAATTTGACTACATTTTTGTAGATGTTTAGGTAGTGCGGTACCTGGCTGCTCTGCTCTGGAGGTCCACTCAGTCCTGCAGCAGCCATGTACGTGCTGCCGATGGTTTTAATCTTCTCCACACCACTGAACTTGGGCTTGGACAGCAACTGCAGGTAAGAAGAAGAGGGAAGGGCTGAGCGGATGTCAATGATTCAGAGCAGTCGAAATTCATGCCATGATGTTATCTTACATAATATAATAAGAACTGAAAAAAGTGGGACAGCAGCCATACCACACTGAAACTCAACACTAGTAATAAGTGAAGCAAGCCAGTCATGGACCTGTATTTTGATCCTTCTGGGTGAACTGGGTTGCTGCCAGAGCTGTTCGGTTAAACATGAAGTCAGTCAACCCAGGGCTTTGTTTTGGTGGTAACCACCAACATTTCCCGACCCTTTTCCTGCTGATGCTTAATCCTCAATCCAAAAGCAACGCACAAAAATAAGCAGCTGAAGTGATGTGAGTATACAGCAATGGCTGCCTCATTTCATAACTCTACTGGAATGATAGCTTAGGTGACGCCCTTAGAAGCGAAAGCTCTTCAGATGTTGGCAGAGAACCACTATTCATATACAACGATTCTTCCATTCATTCAGGGAACGAGAGGGAAGTAAGACAGCGGAATAAGAAGATTAGAGAAAAGCAGGACCAACACATATGCTGCGAGACATGAGACATGACATAACTCTGACCTCATCAAAGTCAGCGATGATCTCATTGAGGAGCCTCAAACACTCCAGTCCTTCTTTATTGATGTCACATTCAGTGTAGAACTCTTTGAAGTCCGGCACCGAGGCAAACATCACACATACGCAGTCATATGACTTATAGTACAGGTCCTGGAGAAGAGGATCAGAAAGACACATGAAGCAAGAGTTCAAGATTCTGTGGTACAATAATTCACATGGCATAACAGAAACAACAAAAACATCTATTATGAAAGGATATTCACAGACTCATAGAAGACATGAGGTACGACTGATACGACACATGAGAGTTTTGAGTAACATGAAGAAAATGTCCACTAAATAAACTTGGGGGATAAATAAAAACAGGGGAGGAACAATAATTAATGTATTGATGGATTGAAATGTATTGACACCTGATGAATTGTTTCACAAATGAAAAATATTAGAAAGTAAGAAAACAAAATGAAAAACATACACTATGTTGCCAAAAGTATTGGGACACCCCTCCAAATCATTGAATTCAGGTGTTCCAATCACTTCCATGGCCAAAGGTGTATAAAATCAAGCACCTAGGTATGTAGACGCTTCTACAAACATTTGTGAAAGAACGGGTCGCTCTCAGGACCTCAGTGAACTCAAGCGTGGTACCATGATAGGTTGCCACTTGTGGAATAAATCCATTCGTGAAATTACCTCACTACTAAATATTCCACGGTCAACTGTTAGTGGTATTATAACAAAGTGGAAGCAATTGGAACAACAGCAATTCAGCCACGAAGTGGTAGGCCACGTAAAATCACAGAGCATCACACAGTGTGCAGAAGTCGCCAACTTTTTTTCCTAGTACAGACCTTCAAACTTTGTGTGGCCTTCCGATTAGCTCAAGAACAGTGCGTAGAAAGCTTCATGGAATGGGTTTCCATGGCCGAGCAGCTGCATCCAAGCCTTACATCACCAAGAGCAATGCAAAGCATCGGATGCAGTGGTGTAAAGCACGCCGCCACTGGACTGTGAGGTGTTCTCTGGAGTGATGAATCACGCTTCTCTGTCTGGCAATTAGATGGAGTCTGGGTTTGATGGTTGCCAGGAGAACAGTACTGGCCTGATTGCATTGTGCCAAGTGTAAAGTTTGGTGGATTGGGGATTATGGTGTGGGGTTGTTTTTCAGGGGTTGGGCTTGGCCCCTTAGTTCCAGTGAAAGGAACTCTTAATGCTTCAGCATACCAAGACATTTTGGACAATTTCATGCTCCCCACTTTGTGGGAACAGTTTGGGGTGTTCCAACGTGACTGCGCACCAGTGCACAAAGCAAGGCCCATAAAGACATGGATGAGCGAGTTTGGTGTGGAGGAACTTGATTGGCCTGCACAGAGTCCTGACCTCAACCCGATAGAACACCTTTGGGATGAATTATTATTTGAGATGAATTTCAGCTCCTCCCCATCTAGTCAGCGCTATTCAGCATGTTCCAGAGTCCACAGCACCAGCACCAGCACCATCATCAGAACTCAGAAGCAGAAGACAAGGTGTGTGTTTATCAATAGATTGTCATGATATCTGCATCTGCAGTTCTGTGCCATTTCAATGCCGTTTATATAATGTGACGCACGATATCCACTGAAAAGATTTCCCTGCGTTCACCCTCATCACACTATCGTTTTCCTCCAGTGAATACAAATAAATAGATTAGTTTATTTAACAGAATGTTGACAGAATTAAAAGTATTATGTTATCTGAACCCTTGTGAACCGTAGCTGATTTGTGATAGTTGTGACAAATCCTGAAAATATTTTTTCAGTCCAGTGGAAAACAGCACTTAGTCAATGCACTGATTTAAACTGCTTATCAGAGTGAATGACAGAGAAACATCTTGTAGTTATTCCGTTCTACTAAATAATGACCCAGCAGCTGATTGTGACATTTATGATTTCTGAAGGATCATATGATTGAAGACCGTAGTAATGGTCGATCTTCCCAACACCATCCGAAACGCAGAATCATTGACATCATTCAAAAGTCAACTTAAAACTCAGCTCTTCCGTGAGCACTTAACCTCATAAAAAAATAAATAAAAAAAAACCTTTCCTTTCCTCTTTCTCTTCCTTCTTCCCTCCCTACTCTAGCATGTGCTACACTGAGCAATGTACACGGTCTCAGGATTTCAGGCTCTTATTGCGCTTCTCGACTCTTCATGACCTATCGCTTCATGTACCCCCAAGTTGTAAGTCGCTTTGGATAAAAGCGTCTGCTAAATGCATAAATGTAAATGTAATGGCTGCTGAAAATTCAGCTTTGCCATCCCAGGAATAAAAATAATAATAATAATTATAAATATAGTTTTACCATATTTTTTAATCAAATAAATTCAGCCTTGGTGAGCATACGAGACTTATTTAAAAAATTGTATGATCTTTTAAAAAAAATCTTACTGACCAGCAACTGGGACAAGCAAGGACAATTTAAAATAATTTCTGGACAGTGAGAATAAGAAAATATGACCAAAACCATTACACTAGTATATAATTGTAAAATTATACTAACATTTCTTAAAGGCACGCAGATCAGGGAGAAATAAAAAAATCTGTAAATATTTCAGGCCTGTTTTTTTTTCTTAAATATGAAACGGTAAAGTATTGACTGTGGTAGAAAATGGTAAAGAGGTTACTATAAAATACAGCGTGGAGTGACCTAGTATTCTTTGTATAGTCTACATTGTAATAGGTACAGTATGATATTGGAATGGTATGGTGGAGTATTGTATGATATGATCTTGGGCGGTATATGGCAGTGTTTCCCAACCTTTTTTGTCTTATGTACTGCCACAACCCAATCTATAAGGCTCTTACAAATGTTAATTTTACACACATCATTTTGTATTCTTTCCTAAAAAAGATCAGGAAAAACCATAACATTATTCATAAATAGTTATTTTAATGTATTGATGTCCATTTTGGTTTTAAATATTCAACAAAGCAAAATCAAAATCTTTCCAAGTGCCCTCTGGAACCGGCTTAGGTACCCCTGGTTGGGAATCACTGGTATAAGTTTGGTCTTGTATGGGAGACAGAAGCGGATGATATACAGGTTCATCCCACTCACTCGAAGCCGGTTCCTACCTTGTATTTCCGGTTTAGTAAAGAGATAGTGGACAGCAGCCCCACCTCATTCTTTTTGTTCTCGCCCACGAAGAGAGCAGCCACGTGCGCAGGGAGAACATTCTCCAAAAGGAGACGGTTCAGGTTTTCGCACAGCTCGACTTCTTCCTTATCGGCCATGTTCTTGTTCTTCAACAGGAAGTCCTGACGACAACAGTACTCATTCTGAGGGAAAGAGAGAGGACAGAGCAAGGGTGGATATGACTTTCTCTGCTCTGCATTACTGTATGTGTGGGGTGTGTGTGTGTGTGTGTGGCATGAGGTGTGTACCTGGTATGATATGAGCACCATGGTTAAGAGGAAGAGTGTGATGTAGATGCAGCTCATGATTTGTGGGTGCTTCATAAGTCCTGCTTTGCACAGCAACATATTTCCATCCACACTACAACAGACAAACAATGGACATGATTGTACCAGAAATGCAGATATTAAAATCGAAAATTGGCAATACCAATTATTATTTCCATGTTATGGGCAATAAATGGCCAATATTAAAATGATATACTATTTTAAATAAATGTAATTTAAAACACTAAAAATATATTGCTTTAAATGTCCAGTGTTCAAATATAAATAGAATAACTTTAAGTTAGAGTTAGATGATACGCTCATCTAAATGTAAAAAAACGGGAAATATAAGCATCTACAATTAAATATGAAACAATGAAAATTATATGAAAATCAACTAAGTATAAATATAAGACACATGCATGTGTATTTGTGGGAGTGTACCAGCTGTAGTTGCCGTAGAGCAGGCAGCTGTAGCTGGTGAAGAGATTTTCCTGGGAGTAGAAGATGATGATGTAGGAAATAATAAAGACGATGAAGAGGAAGGCCACCTTCAGCTCCAAACTCACCCTCAAAAACACGCCACAGGCGATCAACGCCAATATACAATTATATACAGAGTACTGGAAAGACAAACCATACAGAAACTAAATGAGTCATTTTTTTTTTTGCCAACAAGACAGTAGTTATAATACTCTCATAATCTAATATCAGGGCTATGACACGTCCTCATTTATAAAGATGATAAATGAGTATATTAAATAATAATGTAAATAATTTGTTAGGGTTATGATGTGGATGTGGGTTAGTTTATTGTATTTATAATTAGCTGTATATAAAATTAACAGAAGTTTAGGGTATGTCTCCATTTAGATATCTAAATAAACATGATTGCTACTCACAGGCAAATACAAGAGGTCATCTTCAACAGAATCAGGAATGCTGCTCTTATTTCGTGGCAAAGTGAAATTCTCCGGGTTTTTAAAATACTGTGGAGTGAAAGAAAGTTTGATAGGGAAAAATGTTAATAGATGAAACTACTTTTGTAGTGCTTCAGTGAACACATATACCAACAATATTGTCTGAGGACCTAAGCATAAAACAAAGTGTCGTTTCTGTTGTCTGGTTTATATTTTAGTGTGTTACACTGCATGAGACACTGAATTAAATGATGTGTGTGTGTGACCTATATTGCAGTGACAGAGAGGCTGAGCATTACCAAGTTGAACATGGCGATGATGACAATGACTGCGGTGGCCACAGTTGCCAATGGGAGACGCAGAAAAGGTTTCTTAACCACTGCTTCTGAAAGAGCCGGGAGCCACGTACATGACTTCAACTTCTCTGGAAACATCCTCTGAGCAAGAAAAAGAAGGAAAAACAGCTGTTAAAAAAGGAAGAAATCTGGATTTGACCTGAGCTCAAGGTTACTGAAGCCAGAGTGTGCTGGAAAAAGCAACAGTGTATTTGAATGGGGCAGAGAGGATATTGGGAGGAACACTGTGCATGTCCCAGTCTTTTGCGGTATGTATGTATTCAAGCTTGCGACACTGTAGCAAATGTCAGTCTGTTTTTAGTCATTTCGCATTCCAATACAAGTCAGTGCCAACAACGGACACAGCATATGACATTCTCCACATTACAGCACTGTACACAGCAAGGAAGGAACTGCATGCTCCAGCATCTATAAAACCACAGGGGTGGACCTTTATTGTCCTAGGCACACAAAAATACCCCAGAAACCATCAGGCCAACTGAATGCGTGTGCTGAGGCAAAAGAAAGCATTGGTGGTCTAACCTGTATATGACCCGCAAAACAGATGCACAGAATCAGAAGCAGAAAACACCCCAATACCGCAAACGCCAGCCCCAGCTCTTTACGCCTGACAGAGAGAGAGAGAGAGAGAGAGAGAGAGAGAGAGAGAGAGAGAGAGAGAGAGAGAGTTACACACTCTCAGGGCAAATGATTGTAGCACATGAAGACATGTTCAGCACCAAAGTGTTAAACTGAGTCTGCCTATGGGGTTCCGTTGTGTTCATGTCACTTACTGCTTGGTAACAAACATCTGGATGATGAAGATGCAGATAAAGATGAACGTGGCACAACCGATGTAATATTTAAAGCTTGGCATCTCTATAGTCCTGTACTGAGAGAACCACACACACACACTTTTATATTACCAAGTTGTTTAATTTTTTTACATACAGCACATGGTATATGAAACAAAACAAATCCCCCAGTCAAAATAAATAAAGAACTATTTGTCTAACACATGCATCCCAGAAGTTACATTTAGGTGAAGCCCTCTGTAAAACACTTACCTGCTTTTCCAGGTCTCGCTTAGTAAACCACAGCGTGAGGCCGGAGATCTCTTCAGACTTCACCCATTGCCTGCACACACACAAAATCTTTTCACTCGTTTTCATACAAGCTAAATGTTGAAACTTTAACCAAACTGGATTTAATTCCATCTAAAATGATTGAATTGTTTATGTAGGACTAACTTGCTGGAGCTCAGATCATTGATGGTGGTGGTCATCTTGTCATGAAGCTCTTCATCAAACTTAGTCTTCTGTGATTTATTCCTACAAGGACAGTAGACACAGATCACACAGACAAAAACACACGTTGACCTATGAAGGAACACACACACAATGCACTTGTCTAAATGTGCATGGGCACTGTGGGACAGGAAAGATGTTTATAGCTGTTGTCATGCGGTTATTGAGTTATTTTTGACTGCAGCCAGTACAGGGGGCGCTTGGGTGAATATGTGTGAAGTTTGTAGTAATAAATGACTTGACTAGTTTTGCAGTTAAGTAGTTAACTTCTTTGTGTATTTAAGGGATCTAAATGTTTTTCTAGTTCTGTTGAAAATTGTGAGTGTGTGTGTGTGTTTACCTAGTATTCCCTACAAATGTCCCCACAAGGATAATACTATCAGTCAATTTTGACCTTATGGGGACATTTATTTGGTCCTCATGAGAAAAACAGGTATAAATCATGCTAAATTAAGTGTTTTGAAAATGTAAAAATGCAGAAAGGGTTCTGTGATGGGTAGGTTTAGGGGTAGGGTTAGTGTTGGGGGATAAAATATACAGTTTGTACAGTATTAAAATCAGCATGTCTATGGGAAGTCCCCATAAAACATGAGTACCTGTGTGTGTGTGTGTGTGTGTGTGTGTGTGTGTGTGTGAGAGAGAGAGAGAGGGCCGTGGCAGGCAGAATGTGTTAGTTTAAACCCTGACAGAGAGTCCCCTTGCAATGTGCCTCAACACGGCTCAGAAAGGAAAATACTGTTTCCTTTCTATCTCTTTGCAAGCAGCAACACGTGCTTGTCTAAGCCAAAAGTGCACTGTAGGCTGGCAACACACCGAAGATGTACTGAGGGAGTGCAGCTATGGTCATGCTAACCATATGACCAGTCAGCAGCGGCTCACTGAGCGTTTGCATTGTTAGTGTTGAAACTACGGGCCCCATAGAGCTGACTGAGCCACTATGGTTCCACTCACTTATAAGTGCTCAAGGGAGGGGCAGGTAAAGAGAAGGGCTCCTCAACAGACTCATCAAAGCTGTCAGAGAGCAACAATGAGAAAGACAACTTCAACATCGCTGCTTTAGTCAGCAAGACAAAACTAGACTCAAGACACACTAAAGGGGACATTTATAAAAACATTTCATTAAATAGACCTTATGCCATAGACCTTGTTTGTTTCACAAAGATACACAGAGATACACAAAAGACAAACCAATAGATGACACAAACACCACTCACCTCTCTGTAATTTTGTTCGGTACTGATCTAAGAGGGATGTCCTAAAAAGAGAGAGACAAACATGAGCATCTGCTTTGTACCTCTGTGTGTGTAAATAATGAAGGAACTGACCTCACGACACCATTTACTTAACCGTGGCCACCTCTTTTGAAGGATAAGTGTAACGGATCTTAGTTGATCCGTCATCTGTACGGACCAGGACCCATGGTTCGGCACGGATGTGATAATTGCTAAGTTTAACCATCACAGAGTGAAAGTTTATCATTTGCTAATTTTTTGTCTTGCCAATTTACACATTCAAGTGATTTTAAACCATTCCGGCACAAAATGAGGGGAAAGAGAAGTCGGTACTCACACGTTGTCTGTATGTACACCTGCATACACCCGAAGTGCAACATTATATAGGAATATTTATGAGTGAGGAGATGGATGCAGGAAAACAGTCGTGGGACAGAGGTAGGTCTGCTGTATATATACCTCCTGTTACGCTAATTGAGTTGACTGAACATGCTCCTCCCGAACTTTGTTAATAAAACATCATTAAGTGAACAAAAACAGTTGAGAAATAAATATAATGTGTATCATTATATTGGATCTATGCAGTCGGTTTTATACAGTGAACACTATGCAGTGTTATTTTACATTTAATTATTACATTTCTGTACCTGAATACTACTGTTAGACCTTACTTTATTAGTTTTTTAACTGACTGTTCACTTGTCTTTAATAATGTCTTTAATAATAAACTTTTGATCCAATTCATGATCCGATTCAAAATATGTTGCGAGTCAACTCACTCGCTTATGTACTGTACCCGATTATTCTGGAATTAATTACTATACATTTTATAATCGTGGAGAACATGTGCAAAGCCATTAAGTAAGCCTAGATATGTAAAAAAACAAAACAAAATGAAAACAAGTTTTTGTTGCACTAAATATAATGGTACAAGATGAGAAAATTAAATGAATGTTGTGTAAACTGGATGCAGCACGACACGACATGACTGATGCCTTGTTCTATTTATGACATACTCCATGCTCTCGCGATACTTCTCATAGGAAGGACAAATGGATCTGCAACGGTCGCTTTGTCATGTCCAGTGTAGCAGTGTTAATTTTGACAGCATATTTTGATTTAGTATTAGTCATAGTCTTTTGATTAAAATGCCATTTAGTTTTAGTCATATTTTAGTTACCTGAATTGTTTTTAGTTTTAGTCTAGTTTTAGTCGACTAAATCTACAGTAGATTTAGTCTCCTAAAATCTAATGAGTTTAGTTAAATTGTAATATATTAAGCATTTAAGCATTACATAACAGACTGTTACTTGAACTGACATTTTGACATAATTTTGTTTTTGATATTAAAAATACACGAAAGATAGCTCAATTCACTTTTGTGTTTGTTTTTAAAAACATCTATATAGTTTTTTATAAATTTGTATTTCTGTTTAAGTTAGTATATCATGTTAAGCTAAAGCTTCAAATAAGTTTGTTTATTTATTTTTTTAATTTCAGTTAACATTTATTTAATTTCAAGTAACAAAGATTTTTTTTAATGGTTTTAGTTATATTATTATAACCCTGATACTTTATTGAATATGTGTCAGATCTTTCCTCTACTGGTCTTTCCTCCTGACTATGAATTAAATGGGAATGAAATTAAATACAGTTTATTGTGCAAAAGCAAAAACGAATATATCATGCGTGACTTTTAATTATAAACCAGCTGGAAATACACCAGGACTCTTATTTTGAAATATCGCCTTACTATTGCAGTTGCAGGAGCTCATTCAAGTTCAGAGATGAGGAGATAAAATATGCATTGTTACAACCGTCTAAAACACATTACTACATAAACATCGTAAAGTAAACATTGTCATTATTCTTCAGCATTAGTTCATAAACAATTGCCTGGCATAAATGTGCGCTATTCATTGATTGTGAGCCACTCTGGAGCGCTGTATTGGGGATGCGTGAGGCCGTGTTTTCCAGCGGTTAGATCAGCACGTTCAAATCAAATGTGCGCATATGTTACACACGACATCAGTTCTGACTGGATCTCTTCCCTAATCGTCCCTCCCTAACATTTTCGTCTCGTTTTTATTTGTTGACGAAAATGACAGTTGATTTTCGTTATAGTTTTTGTCATCCATCACTAGTTTTTATTTAGTTATCA
Source organism: Romanogobio albipinnatus (assembly GCA_023566225.1). Taxonomy (NCBI): domain Eukaryota; kingdom Metazoa; phylum Chordata; class Actinopteri; order Cypriniformes; family Gobionidae; genus Romanogobio; species Romanogobio albipinnatus. The sequence continues at coordinate 35,236,914 of CM042239.1, forward strand.
TCTTGTTTTCATCAGTGAAAAAAGGTTGTTGATGAAAATTATGACGAAAATTTTTCTTCAACGAAATTAACATTGCAGTGTAGAGAGCTTTTAGCTGTTGCAGCAGGGTGTGATGCGATGTGTCAACGGTCGCGTCCGGTGTAGCAACTGTGTAAGTTTGGTGGACAAACTGGCGGTTAACAATAATGCTTATCAGCTCAGCGATTTGATTGGCTTTTTGGGATTTCAGTTATCTGTTGTGAGGTCAATTCTCATTTTTCTCATCTATTCCTTTAACGTCTGTATCTCTGACCTTGCAGCGACCCTTTCCATTGACCATAGCATCTGTGCAGAATTCCTCTCGGCTCTGAAGATGGGCAAATGGTTTGACGGCCCCCCATGACTCCAGGAAGCGTGTCATACGCACAGATGCTCTCATCTTCAAACCGTCACTCACACGAGGCTTAGTGACACTGGGGGCCATCAGTGATGACTCTTTTGACTGAACACACAAACATACACACCAACTTATTCCGATTAATACAGAATGACATATATATGGCAGGCACACACTTTTTTATGTTTGAGTTAAAGTTTCTACCCGTGGGTCTATGACCAAATAAGTCTTGATGTTGAGCTCTTTAAGGTAGGGGTCTCTCAGGTGACCATTCCCCTCCTCCACCTCATACGCTTTGTTCAAGTGCTTCAGAGTCGCCTCTGTGATGTGAACTCGTCTGATGGAGAAATATTCAAAGTCATGTCTTATGAAGTATGACTTTATGATACAGACAGCACTCTGTGTGCAAACTTAAACAAGTATCATTTGATTGATGAGTGATTTTATTGTTCATACCCTGGTAATCCACCTGACTCCATATGATTGGCTAAGGTGACATCATGTGACCACACATCAAACTGCCACTTCCGTAAGCCAATCACACCACAGAGGACGTTTCCAGAGTGCACACCTACTCGCATGTTTATATCCACACCCGTTGCCTCACGCACCTGCCTGCAAGTAATGATTAGAAAAACAATCGGCCATTCATCTGCCACATATCTTGGCCAGTGCTAGAAAAAAACACAATAAGGAGAAATGCTGTGCTAATAATGATATGAATGTATATTTTACATGTCATATAAACATATCTAGACTTACTTGATGGCTTCGCACATGTCCAGGCCCATTTTAACACAGTTTTTGGCATGATTCGGCAGGGAAACGGGAAGGCCAGACACACAGTAATAACAGTCACCAAGAATTTTTATTCTCATGCACTCATTCTCCTAAAGGGAAACAAACACATGCACAATTCAGAACACAAGTATCTAATTTACCAAATCATCGATGAAATGTTTGTTTAGGAACCAAACTTTAATTATATTAAATTAAATTATACCATGTTATATACAGTAGATAAAATTATACACTGTGCTATTCTAAAATTTGATTGAAATTAATACTTTTATTTGGCAAGAATGTATTAAGTTGATCAAAAGTGACAGTAAAGACATTTATGTTACAAAGGATTTAGAATTTTTTTTTTTTTTAATGCTGTTCTTTTGTACTTTGTGTTCAAAGAATACTGAAAAAATGTATCAGTTCTTACAAAAAATATTAAGCAGCACAAACTGTTTTCAACACTGATGATACATTTTTTTTCTTGAGCACCAAATTAGCATATTATAATGATTTCTGAAGGATCATGTGACTGAAGACTGGAACACTGATGCTGAAAATTCAGCTTTGCCAACACAGGAATAAATTACATTTTAAAACATATTCAAAGAAAAAACACTTATTTTAAATCGAATAATATTTCACATTATTACAGTTTTACTGTATTTTTGATCAAATAAATGCAGCCTTGATGAGCAGAAGAGCAATATAATATATTATATTATATTATATTATATTATATTATATTATATTATATTATATTATATTATATTATATTACATTATATTAAATTACACATTCAATCATATTTAATCATACTTACTTTTGCAATCTGGTCAAATTTCCCAAAAAGTTCATTCAGCATGATCACAAGCTCCTTAGGAGAACAGTCACTGGCCAGACGTGTGAAACCCACAATGTCAGCATATAGGATGCTAGCAGAAACAAGGGGAAGACAAAAAGAGCCGATGTTATGTGTTTTAGTAGTTAATTTTGGAACTAAAACAAAGGGAGAAAAACGTGCTAGCTAGTTTCAATCTCAGGTCATGTCAAATCGGAAGACAAGACATTTAGGAGTTGATATGATTTGTGCCTTTTTGAGACCTTTTTAATGAGAACAGTCGCAGCAGCAGCAGCTCAGTGTCAGATGTCTGAATGCCCAGGAAAGAATAAAAACTTCATAACAAGGCTCATGGAAATTAACCTTTAAGACCCAGCTGTTCTCAATGCTGACTACAATAGCAAACACACACACACGTGCACGCGCACGCGCACACACACACACACACACACACACACACACACACACACACACACACACACACACACACACACACACACACACACACACACACACACACACACACACACACACACACACACACACACACACACACACACACACACAATCCATGTCATCACACTCCTAATGAACAAGTTCAAAAAGAGAGCGGAGCCCATAAATCCCAGCAGGTGAACAGCTCTCTATTGTTTGCTCACACACGCAGGTGAGTGAATCTGTGTTTTATCTGAGCAGCTGTAAGTCGTCCATCTAAAAATAAATGGCTGTCTGAGAACCAAGCATTGTGAACATGGACAAAAATATATTAATAGATGCACCTCACCCCCCTCTCAACTCTTGGGGTTGATGGGAAATAAAACTAATTAAATGAGTGGCCTCATGATGAGCACTCTGAGAGTTAGGACTAACAGACTGACCATTCATTCACTATCAGGACTTGATTAATAAGGAATTGCAAAATTAGAAAATGGAAAACATAACACACAAATGGCTCTTGTATGAATTGTATGACGGTATCGATTAGTAAATGTGCATATGCACATGATGCATTACCTGACATTCTCATGTCTCTTCACATAGAGACTGTGGAAGTTGTTGTCCCGGACCATACGCTGCTGTTCCTCTTTATCTTTACACTTGCAGCGCTCCATTATGGCCAACTTCATCTTCATGGAGATGTACACTGGAAGGACTGACTGTAAAAGGTTTTCCTACAGCACAAACACATACACACATTTAAAAATATCGCCCGTAATATATCATACATTGCAAATTGAACATATGAATCCATAATTACAGTAATATTAATTTATATCTGTAATCTAAAGTGTCCTGATCTTTTTCAGTTTCCTCTGTTGTTTAACTGTAACAGATTAAGTGTCTCCAGGCTGAGATCTAGACTATGAGAAGGTAATGGGAAACAAACAGATTACACAGAAACATTCAGAATAAAAAAGCATTGTCTTCACTGTGCTTTGTAAGGACACTATTGCCGTGTGTATGCGTGAATGTTGTCTTTAGGGTCCACCATTAGGACATTGTTTCTGAGCTTTACTATAATGTCCACGTACTGTCAGGGAGGTTAACAGCCTGCCATTAAAGGCTACCCTGCTTTTCAGTGTTCTCTTTATCTGATGTCACTTCCTCAACAACAGTCATAACAAATTGAGAAACAACAATTCTTTTGATTATAAAAGGACACAAGAAGTTTAATTAGGAACAGGATAAACCTATTCCAGGATAAACTTATACCTCCTTGATTAGATTTTCAATGTATAATACAACCTTCAGCTGACAAATGTGAAGATGAATGAAGCATTAAAGGGTTAGTTCACCCAAAAATTCTGACATTAACCCGCATTTTGTTCAAAACTTATAAGACATTCGTTCATCTTCAGAACACAAATGAAGATATTTTTGATAAAATCTGAGAAATTACTGTTCTTTCATTGACAGTCCATGCAACTACCACTTTTACACTTCAAAAAGTTCATAAAGAGATCATAAAACTGATCCATAAGAATAAGAGCAGTTTAGTCCAAATGTTTTGAAGATACACAACCACTTTATATGATGAACAGATTGGATATAGGCTTTTATTCATAAAGGTATGTTTTAAAGCATCGCAGCTGGTCATTCAAGATGGTCCTTAGCTGGTCATGAGCGGGTTTAAGCTGGTAAAGTGCTGGTCCTAAGCTGGTCCTAAGAAACTAGCTCCAACTCAGGATCAGTTTACAACCAGCTCAGGGCCAGCTTAAACCAGCTGCCATGCTTCAAAACATACATAACCAGCATATGTTGTTTTTTTCTAACAGGATAAACATCGATCAGCGAACATAAACAGAAGCTCAACCGAACCTGCTTGACGTGTGAGAACAAACCTCATTGGTTCTCTAGGAAGCTCAAACGTGCTGCTTAACACACGAGAATGAACCGCATTGGTTCTTGCATGTCAAGCAAACATGCTTGAGCTTCTGTTTACCATAACTGATGTGTGTAGATGAATGTTTATATATGAATAAAAGCCAATAAAAAAAACTAAATTCAATCCGTTCATCATATAAAGGAATCTAGACTCCTCAGAAAATTTGGACTAAACTGCTCAATTCATATGGATTAGTTTTACATTCTCTTTATGAACTTTTTGAGGGACTATAGAGGGACAGAAAGCTCTCAGATTTCTTCAAAAATATCTTCATTTATGTTCCGAAGATGAATGAAAGTTGCGGGTTTGGAATGAAATGAGAGTGAATAAATTATGACAATTTTCATTTTTGGGTGAACTAACCCTTTAAGCTCAAAGGGCAGTCGTAACAGTGTGTGTGACGTTTCATCATCAGCATAGTATGCACATACTTTACATGTGCAGCCAGACTTTTCTAACCAGGCATACTCTGTACGCTCAGCTCACACAAGCGGCTTGATTTTTTTTGCACTTATTTGGTCCACAAGGTGGCAACACTGGCTGGACCGTTGTTTCACAGGTAAACAGATGAGATGGAACAATAAACAAACAACTACTGGACACGGCAATAACAACAGACACCCATGCTGATGAGCGCTTGTCTGATGGGGTTAATAAGAGATACCTGCAACTCCATTTTGAAGAAGTACAAAGACATTTTTATCACTCATAACTTATGGAGAGAAATGGCGCAAACACTGGACAGAGATGAAACTTTCTAGCAAGCGTTTGACCGCCTGTGTTCATGCATTCTATCAAATGGAGTATTCTTTATATACAGTTTCTCTTACATACCAGACTATAGAAAACGAGTCATAAATTGCAAGATTCCATGGCGATGTGTATTTGTATATGTTTCTTCTGTGTTTGCTTTGGCTGTGTCTGTCATGTTAAAGTGAAGTTGTATGAGCACCTGCTGTCTCTTCTCAATCTCCAGTTTCATGCGAATGCCAAGGCAGCGAAGAGTATCCTGAAACGTCTGCCTGAGAGCTTTCTCCATCAGAAACTTATGAAAAGCCCCAACCATACTTCCACAAACAAACACCACAGAATTTGACATCAACTAGAGAGAGAGAAAGAGAGAGAGTGAACATTTTAACAATGAGGTGTTACATCCTTTTCAGCTTCTTTACATACAGATTTGCTGAAGCTGAAAACCTACTTTCCTTTAAACCAATCCTAATGTGGATTTCCTTTTACCTGATTGGTGATGAGATGTCTGCGGTGGAAATCATAGAATTTGTTCACTGTGAGGTGCACCGAAAGAACAATGATGTGAGACAGAGAGGAGATGATACTCAGGGCTACAGCATAGCTCATCTGAAATGGCAGCATGGTGTAGACTGTAATGATGATGAAGAGGAAGAAGGGCACCTGGAGAGAACAAAATGAAGAGTGCAACATCAATATTTATTTAAGACTGACCAGTATTAAATTACTGGCCATATGATTTAACGCATGACAGTGAACACATAAGAAAGTTCCTGCTAAGAAATGTAGTCTTGTCATGTGAAGTCTCTGTAAAATATTAAAGCTAGTGTGTTACCTGGTCCCATGGCTGTATTTCTATTTTTTTGTCATTTTCTTTTTCTTTTTCTGTGCTGAAAATAAAGGTGAAGCCCATTGTGAGGTGTGTGGCCCACACGGCGAGGCCAAGCAAAGTTCTCCATCTCTGAGAGAGGGTCTCTGTGCACACTAATATAAACACAGCCAGGAACAAACAAAATGTTCCTCCCACAACTCCCACAAATACACCATGGTCCTGTGCATCCTGAAACACATACACACATAAAGAGAGCAAGGTGTTAAGGGCAAACACACATATCACATAAGACAGCTCATTCAAAGGGTTAGAAAAAAGCTGTGTGTGTGTGTGTGTGTGTGTGTGTGTGTGTGTGTGTGTGTGTGTGTGTGTGTGTGTGTGTGTGTGTGTGTGTGTGTGGTGTATGTGCTGCAGTGTATAAGCTTCCAAAGAAATAAAGAAATCTGTTCAAAACAAATTGTTAACGCTCTCTCTAGAAATAACTTTGTGAATGTGTGTTTGTGTATGCAGTTTTTCTTAGAAACATTAGTTTTGCACATTAGTTGTCATGGGACTAATGCTTCCCACTCTATTCCTTATTTTTTCTCCCCTAAAGGCAGAAAAACACAAACATAAATACACAGGAGCCAAAAATCCTTCAAAGCTCCAGAGATCACTTAACTCCATCTGTCACAGAGCTAACACCAGTTTAAAACCAGACACCATCCGAGTGAGCGTTAATAGCTGCAACACAATTATGACAAATGAGAAGAAAAAAAGTTAGTTCCAGTTTGCACATTCCAGACAGGCTATGCCTCTAAAGTGGGGATGTTTTAGTTACTCCTTCGGCAGGTTACATCATTACGTCAGTAGATAGCGACAAGTGACTTCATGAGAGAGTAATTTAAGGCCCTGTCCCAAATGGCACACTTCATGTGCATTTTCGGTCTTGTGGACTTACAATGGCCGCTGCGTGCGCGTGTCCATTAGGTCCACGAGACCACAGGGTGACCCATTTGTTATTTTAGGTCTCAGAAGGGTGCTCGCGAGCGCCCCCTTTGAGGTCAATATACGCCCTCGATGCAAACTTCTGCCGAGCCCGCACTGGTGCAGGTTACGCAGCGGACTTCTTCCCGGCAGTCAAAGTGGCATTACGTCATGAAAGTCATTTAATCATTCACTTAGCAGATTCAATCTAAAACACTTATTCATTCAGTTAATTCTGCTATGGTTCTGTTTAGAACAAGAGACTTAATGCAGCAGAGAACCAAGCGGCACAGCCATCTTTAGAATTTTGTCTTTAAACTTTTTTTTTTGTGGTAGCTCTGTATATTTCTATGGCATTGCTGTCAAAGAGTAATTAGCCAAACCCCACCACGCCCCCACATATTGAGCGATGTTATTTACTGGAGTGCTGTGAGTGCATGGGAACAAACACCAAAAGCCAGGTAATGAAATGGCTCTACCTGATTAAAGTAGTCTTTTTTTTTACTAAAGTTTTTTTGATTAAATAAATGCAGCCATTGTGAGCATTTTTTTTTTTTTTTTTATCTTACCAACTCCAAACTTTGAGCAGTAGTATAATCTCTAAACACATAGATTACATATACAGTGAGGAAAATAAGTATTTGAACACCCTGCTATTTTGCAAGTTCTCCCACTTGGAAATCATGGAGGGGTCTGAAATTGTCATCGTAGGTGCATGTCCACTGTGAGAGACATAATCTAAAAAAAAAAATCCAGAAATCACTATATATGATTTTTTAACTATTTATTTGTATGATACAGCTGCAAATAAGCATTTGAACACCTGTCTATCAGCTAGAATTCTGACCCTCAAAGACCCGTTAGTCTGCCTTTAAAATGTCCACCTCCACTCCATTTATTATCCTAAATTAGATGCACCTGTTTGAGGTCGTTAGCTGCATAAAGACAACTGTCCACCCCATACAATCAGTAAGAATCCAACTACTAACATGGCCAAGACCAAAGAGCTGTCCAAAGACACTAGAGACAAAATTGTACACCTCCACAAGGCTGGAAAGGGCTACGGGGAAATTGCCAAGCAGCTTGGTGAAAAAAGGTCCACTGTTGGAGCAATCATTAGAAAATGGAAGAAGCTAAACATGACTGTCAATCTCCCTCGGACTGGGGCTCCATGCAAGATCTCACCTCGTGGGGTCTCAATGATCATAAGAAAGGTGAGAAATCAGCCCAGAACTACACGGGAGGAGCTGGTCAATGACCTGAAAAGAGCTGGGACCACCATTTCCAAGGTTACTGTTGGTAATACACTAAGACTTCATAGTTTGAAATCATGCATGGCACGGAAGGTTCCCCTGCTTAAACCAGCACATGTCAAGGCCCGTCTTAAGTTTGCCAATGACCATTTGGATGATCCAGAGGAGTCATGGGAGAAAGTCATGTGGTCAGATGAGACCAAAATAGAACTTTTTGGTCATAATTCCACTAAACGTGTTTGGAGGAAGAAGAATGATGAGTACCATCCCACGAACACCATCCCTACTGTGAAGCATGGGGGTGGTAGCATCATGCTTTGGGGGTGTTTTTCTGCACATGGGACAGGACGACTGCACTGTATTAAGGAGAGGATGACCGGGGCCATGTATTGCAAGATTTTGGGGAACAACCTCCTTCCCCCAGTTAGAGCATTGAAGATGGGTCGAGGCTGGGTCTTCCAACATGACAATGACCCGAAGCACACAGCCAGGATAACCAAGGAGAGGCTCTGTAGGAAGCATATCAAGGTTCTGCCGTGGCCTAGCCAGTCTCCAGACCTAAACCCAATAGAGAATCTTTGGAGGGAGCTCAAACTCTGTGTTTCTCACCGACAGGCCAGAAACCTGACTGATCTAGAGAAGATCTGTGTGGAGGAGTGGGCCAAAATCCCTCCTGCAGTGTGTGCAAACCTGGTGAAAAACTACAGTAAACGTTTGACCTACGATGACAATTTCAGACCCCTCCATGATTTCCAAGTGGGAGAACTTGCAAAATAGCAGGGTGTTCAAATACTTATTTTTTCTCACTGTACATATAGAGTTGGATTATTAAAATGATTAAATTACACTATCAGACTACAAGTCACTACCTGTGTGGGCAAATCACAGCACCAGGTCGACCCAGCCACTTTCCCACCCACCAATAGACACACTCACCGCAGTGAGTCCTCCACTCATGTTCACCCATTTAAATCAACCACTCTGAATTACCACTGAGATACTTAACTTTCAAACAGAGCAGAAATAAATACCTCAGTCCACAAGCATACAGAAACTTACACTCCTACACATACTGCCATCATCCTATGGGCTTTGTGAAGGTTCAAATAAATAGTAAAACAAAATACACACACACACATGCCCACACACACAGAGCAGCACTGGTTGTAATTCTGTTCCTCCCACGACCGGTTGGTGTAGAAAGAGGAGGTTACAGAAGTTCGAACAGATGGTATAGTGCTTATCTGCTAAAGAGATGAACAACAGCGGTGCAAAAGATGTGTTCACTGCCCCTCTTCAAATCCAGCGGACTCCAGAGAAAGTTTATGTGATATTGTGCCAAAGGAACCAGAGAGAGAGACTATCATACAATGTGCTACACATTCCCCAAGAAAATTTGTATAAAAAGTAAACTGCCAATTTTTACAATTAAAAAACTGTCACAGATAATGCCAGTTCACATCAGGCCTCAGATTACGCAACTACAGAGGATCAGCACCTCAGTCGCCGCAGGATTATGTAAGAGGGGCTGCTTCAATCATCAGATACCGTCTGAACAACAAGGACAAACCTTATCCAGAAAGAAGAGCAATGTATGATGAATACTGATTTTGCTGTGTCATTCCTAATTTTAAGCAAATGGGCATTTGACTTTAGAGCAGAGGTCTCCAACCATGCTCCTCGAGGGCTACCATCCTGCAGAGTTCAGCTCCAACCCTAATCAAACACACCTGGTCCAGCTAATCAAGGTATAACAGGTAAGTGTGTTGAAGCAGGATTGGAACCGAAGTCTGCAGGAAGCTAGCCCTTCAGGAGCAGCGTTGGCTACCCCTGCTCTAGAGTGTGCAAGCGTGTATACTCTATGAGTGCATTTGCATGAATGTGGCATCTCACCAGTTTCAGGCTGAAGAAGAGCACTAGCAGTAAGGCACAGGTGAGCATGCTCAGTCCCAGCAACAGAACGAACGGCTGGTATTGACTAATGCCAGAAAATTTCCTATACAGTGCTTCTTGTTTCAACTTCTGCTCGTTCAGCAAGTACTTCCCTTTTGCTGGCATTCTGACCAACGGCAGTGTGGCGGCTGAATAATACTGGCCTATCAGAGCAGAGCGATCAGATGCCACAGAAACACACCTCCTCCCATCCAGCAGAGTGTGGCTATGCTGAAATTCCCATAGAAACCACGTGAGTGTGTGTGGGAGGTCATTCCAGTGTTGAACACTTCAGCTCTACCCTCCACAGCACCATTCTGTGCATGTCCTTTATGATCCTTCTTTTTGTACTTTTCTCGTCACTCTGGTGCCTCCTGGTCCAGTTGGACGGAGCTTCAGGGTACCACAGTGTGTGTAAGTTGGATGAAAGGGGATGCAATGAAATTACGGATTCGTCCACAGTCCAAAAATTCCTGTCACACACAGAAAATAGAGAGAGAGTTATTTGTTATTATGTGCTTCAATGATTACACTAATATGACACCTACTATAGTCATTCTGACACACTTGAGAGCAAAGAAACATTGAAATCAAGGAGCTTGGGTTGGGTTTCAAAAGCTATTGCATGAAGTTTAGAGAGCACATTTTCAGGTCAACTCCTTAGATCTCTATTAACACTGCTCTGTTCAGTCATTCCCACATTGGCAGCTCCCTGAGCCTGTAAAAAGGCATTTGGGTAGAGTTCAACATTTGTGTGGATTCAGTTCTCTCTTCATTACTGAGACTAATGCTGATGGCTGCTGTCCATGGCATCCTCGGCCAAACCCCAGCTACACTGAGGCTGAGACGAGTAGGGCTTTACAAAGAAAAACCTGAGTGAACACTGGACATAGATTATGTGAACTCTGTCCTCGATGCAGGCAGTTGTTATTGGTCTTACTATGAAGCCCACTTTGATATTGCAAATATGCAATATCAAACTCTTGACTGTTCTTGCATTTAAAAAAGCTCATGTTCAAACGAATGGCACGGAAAACATAGGTCTTGAGACATGCTTTTAAATGGTACATTATTTTATGCTGACAATTAAAAATGTATATCTTAACCTAAAAATAGACACTTAATTTTTAAAGACACCTTTTCTGAGTGGTTTATTTAGCTGTGCCTTCACATGAATAAATTGTATTTTAAAATAAATATAAAATTTAAACATAGTTATTATAAAATAAATATAGTTATTTTAAATTGTATTAATGTTTCACAGTATTACAGTTTATTCTGCAATTTTGATCAAATAAACCTTGGTGAGCGTCATAGTGTAGTGTAAAAATCTAGATACACTAGTACACTAGATACCTCCCTTATTGACTATTTGGTTGATGGACATCTATTTGATTAGTTTATCGTTGTCATCATTATGACCCATCCCTGATCTGAATGTGGCTGAAAACAATCTGCACCACTACATCCTCATTCAGGTAGAGGAAACAGTCCACAGAGGAAGAAGAGCAGAAGAGTCTCTGTAAATAAGCTGCATCCAAAGGTCATGATTTCTCATTGCAGGTTATTATTGTTTGAGGAGGGCAACCAAACGATCATGGAAGCGTAAGCAACAGCTTCACATCTGAATGCACACACACCATGAAACACACTAAACCATCAACAGTGTTTTAAATGACGCAAAAACCTGGCTGTGCTGACGCACTGCTGACAACATTGATCACTGATAATAGCACAAAAAAATACATCATTTTGTCTGTGTTCTCATTTCCTATAAATTCTGTGGATTACCAAAGAAGCATTAGAAATATCCTCTAACAACAATGAAAAAGCTAAAAGTCAAAGGACAAGCTCCATTGAAGTGCCCCGAAAACAAGCACAGAAAACAGCAGAGAGAGGGAGAGAGAGGGAGAGAGAAAGAGAGCGGGAGAGCGATAGAGAACTGGGATGCTCTACACGATTTTCTCTTTGTTGAGGTTCATTAAAGACCTGAATGACAGCACCGTGTCACTCTCTCACTCTCCCAGACAAATGCACCCAAGCCAACAAGCGGCCTTTATATTCCCAAACTAAAGTTACCATGGCAAAGGAACAATCCAACAGGGCAATAACTGAAAGAAAGACAGAGAGAGGGTGGGAGAGACAGAAGGAATGAGAGTGAATAGTCTCTCCATGCGGAAACAGGGGGGGTCAAATCCTCCTGGCTGCTGCTGTGGTTCCTGGAAGCGCACAGAAAAGAGTGGTGAAGCTCTGACCTACACAATGATCTGACGCTTAACATGACAAGGACAGCACAGAATTCGTACAGATACTGTAAAATTAAATTCCAGGACTTTTAAAGCAAAGTCAAAGGACTTTGGTTTTCAAGAACTACAATCAGAGATCACACTTATCAAACAATATCTTTATTATCGTTCCATTTTTGTTAAAGGTAAATAGATAAATACAAGTATACTAATAAAACAAAATGGTACAAAAAGTGCAGCACATGCAAAGTATGCAATGACTCTATGGCAACTTTAAGTATGGGAACATTAACAAAACAAATTTCTTATTAAAAGATGAAATAACAGAAGAAAAGAAATAATTTAATTTGTAAAAGGTAAAGCATTTCATTATAAATAATTACAAAGTAATTATATTGCAATCTAATGGCTTGTTTGCACTAAAATATATATTTTCCCCCCGTTTTTTATTAAAAAAATGTTTTGCTGTTGTTTTGTTTTACTAAAATTACAGATATAAGGTATCCAAAATAAATATATTAAATACAAAGTTGATACAACTTTATAATGGCTATTATTTTTCCATAAATAATAATTAATATTATAATGTTGGTGTACTTGGTATTGAGAAACAGTCTGTATGTTAATGATGGAGAATTATCAACAACTTCAGTGCAAGTTACATAGTTACGCCAGTAGGCGAGTCTTTAAGAGTGAGTCTACACTGTTAGAGTGAGTCAGTAGACCATTCATTAAAAAATGCTGATTCATTCTCGGCGCAACCGACAAGCAAAGCAGCTCCTGGGTGAATTAAAAGCTTCCCTTGTGATCAATGCATTGGCCAGCACTTTCACAGTCATGGGAAATCCCCTTAAACATTGAAAGATGACTCATTCAAACTGATGTCTTTTCTCCCTTGATTGGAGACATCTGAACCTGATCAAGCAATTTTTTAAGAAGTTAACATTGAAAATAATCCTCTCGCAGGTTTGTACAGGGGAATGTTTTTTGTCAGTGGATCTGAAAGATGCTTAATTTCATATCCAGATAGCCCCTCATCACAGACCGTTCTTGAGATTTGAGTTTAAAGTGGCGGACACTGTCGAATACTGTCCTTCCATTCGGACAGTCCCATGCTCGCAATGGAATGCTCACTGACACTCCCCTTCCAAGACATTTCAGAGGATGCTGGGCCTAATGGTGGCCGCTTCTTCTGTGGTTCCTTTGGGCCTGCTCCACATGTGGCCCCTCCAATATTGGCTGAAAGCCCGCGTCCCAGCTTGGATGCTCTGTCTCAAGGTGATCCAGGGCTGTGTCAAGGCCCTGGCCCCTTGGAAGAACCCTCAATTGTACTGGGCAGGTGTAGACGTGATGCTGGTCTCCTGGAGGAAGGTTGTGACAACAGATGTGTCCAACAAAGGTTGAGGAGCTCTATGCGAGGGCAGGCCAACATCCAGCTCCTCGTCGAGCGCGATTAGGCAATGGCACATCAACTGTCTAGAAATGCTGGTGGTTTTTCTAGCCCTCAAAACCTTCCTGTCAGACCTAAAAGGACACAATATACTGGTCAATTTAGACAACATATTAACGTTGGCCTACATAAACCACCAAGTTCAAGGCCTCTATACAGGCTGGTGTTCTTATGGGCACATCACAATCTGCACTTGCTGAGGGTGGACTGAACCAAGGGGTGGACATCCTGTCCCGGGTCGGTATTGTGTCTCCAAGGGAGCGGAGACTCCACCACCAGGTGTTTCAAACTATTTGGAGTTTATTCGGGAGGGCAGAGGTTGACCTCTTCGCCTCAGCAGACAACTCTCACTGCTTAGTATTTTTCTTCTACTAGACATCTCTATGCCCTTAAGTAGTCTGTCTTCTCTGACTCGTGCATAGTCCGGAAAGAAGACCCCTCGTCTTGTGACGTTTCACTAATGTTATCATTCCTGCAGGAGCTGCTGGATAAGGGGCGTACACCTTCCACACTCAAGGTCACTCAAGGTCATGATTCCATCACATCGAACCATGCCCCCGTGGCCAGCCAGTCAGTTGGCAGGAACTACTTAGTGAAGGCTGAATCTGCCTCGTCCTCGAACTATTCTGACTTGGGACCTGTCCACGGTCCTCAGGGGTCTCAGAGGCCTGCCCTTTGAGCCTCTACAGTCACCCGGATGTGGCCCCTTTCGCTTAAGACTGTCCTTCTGCTGGCTTTAGCATCAGTCAAGCAAGTGGGTGACTTGCAGGCTCTCTCGTTAAGCACATCCTGCCTTGAGTTTGGGCCAAATGACTGCAAAGTCATCTTCAAACTGAGAAATGGGCGCTCTGGCCAGTTCTGGTAATCAGAGCAGCTTTTTGTGTGCTTAGGTGCCACACTAAAGATCAGCTGGTCACAAAGCATAGGTTATCCCACTGGATAGTGAATCAAATTACGTTACCGTATGCTTCTGTGGGCCTTCGGTGCCCCATTGGAGTGAGAGCCCACTCCAACAGGGGCATGGCCTCCTCATGGGCTTGGTCCAGTGGTGTATCCATTGGCAACAATCAGTCCTTGACCTTATTGTATGTCTAACCGTTAGGAAGAACCTGCCCAAGAACTCCGGCCTCGTGGCCTGAGCCTCGTGTTTTTGGGTGGATGTTCTCACCCTAATACTGTCCTTGCTGCCTTTCAGGGCCCTTAACCTTGAGTGCCCTAGGCCGGGGCTCCCAGGATTGTTTTTCATTCTAAAGACTGACGCAATGCAAGTGAACCGTAACAATAAGGTAACGTCTCGGTTACTAACATAACCTTGGTTCCCTGAGATGACGGGAATAAGCATTGCGTAGCTGGTTGTGCTACCACGCTGCACTTGAAAATGGCATTATCAGCCCGTTCATATAAAAGTATAGCCCTACCAGTTTTGGATTGAAGCACCGTAGGTTTGTGTAGTTGCACATACATGATTCAATCAGGCTTCAGCATTCTTGGAGGAAAGGAGTTTCCCCATAACATCAGCTAAAGACTGACGCAATACTTTTTCCCGTTATCTCAGGATACAGAGGATACGTTAGTAAACGAAACAATATCACGACACTAATGCATACTACTCAACACTATTAATAATACAGGAATTAATTTGAGGAAGCTCTTGTTCCAAACCTGTATGACAAAAGATATTTTGAATAATGTTTTTTATTTACATACAATGATGGGGCCACTGAATTTCAAAATATCTTCTTTCATGTTCCACAGAAGTCATACAGGTTTGGAACAAATCTTTAAACTGATATTATTTAACATGTATTATACAACATCTTGATACAAAAAATACCCCTCTCTCACACTCATCTTTCATTTGCGCGTCTGTGGAAAAACATGTGATGTAACAAAGCGAAGAGAGGCAGGAGGAAGTGCATGTGTGTCCAAATCTGTCCATATCTAAATGTGAATTTTCAAGAGCACCATGTGATGTGGGAGATGGTGTTGTCCATGATCAAACCTGGCACTGTGGCCTTTCAACAAATAAAAGCCACATTCTCTGCGTTAATTCAGCAAAAACTATTAGAAAATGTACTATTTGTATTTACACTCATTATCTCCTCAATTATTGTTTTCCTTTTTTTGTCCATTCCATCACATACTGTAGGACTGCACCATCCACTGATTTTTTTAAATGCTGAAATTATGAAAATAGGCTATTTATTAGGGTTTCAATATGACTGTGATATGATTTAGATGCATTCATCTGTAATGTTTACGGAAATGCAGAGAGCAATTAATTAATTCTGGAAAATACTTTTTAAGCAATGTCACAGGCTTAAAGAAGACGAGAAGAAAAGCGCTTTCGCTAATAGACAGCCTAAAACATTTATCATTCATGCCGCGCAGGAATTTTCACTTGCACTTGCACTGCACGTATCAAAAGATTATTACAGAGGCAGCTGATTTTGATGGAGGAATTTGCAGCTTTACTCGCAACTACAATTCATGTTCATCAATAAGGTGAGAACCAGAACCATTATAAACCTAAACAGGGCTCAACATTAACGCTTGTCCGGGACCAGTGGATTTTTTTGAAGGGGCAAGTGAAAGAGAATTTTACTTGCCCGACCAGACAAGTAGCCTGATTAAAACGTGAATAACAAAAAATAACTAGGGAATCACCAAAATGCAAGAATGATTCTGCATTCATTTAGTGTAAGTGGCAATCGATAGTGGATAATAATATATAATGTAGTATAATGAACTTACGGTAAAAATTTTGCTCTGTTGACGCTTGCGCAGCCTCTCGAGGAGAAATTTAAAACAAATGAGCGCCTCTCATACAAAGAAACTAAATTAACATACATGGTTTAAAATGACATTGTGGAGTTTTTATATTTATAACATATGATACAGTTAAGCAACATCACACAACTAAGAGTGCTGTTTTCCTGAATACCATCACAAGTTCACGAAAATGTGATAATGATTTCATTTGACAGTTCCATAAACAATTAATTCACATTAGGTCACTTACATTTTATATTCAATATTGACTGTTTTGGTTCTATTTCAGCAGAGAAAATAGTTCCAAACAAAGATCACAGCAGAACCATGACGCATCTCCCAAACATTTTGCTTACCGAGCATCAAAAACAATGCTGTGTGCTGGGCTAAATGCGCTTGTTATATGTGCGTTCATATGATGCAATTTTGATCAGCTGAGAACTTGTGAAGAGTCAAAACAGCGCCAGGAATTCCTCCGTACATAAACGAAGATCTGCTGCAAGGAGACAGCATTTCTGACCCCTGTACTGAACTGTAATGTGCAACATAGCTCTTATGATGAGGAAAAAACAGGTATGCTTCAGCATTCTGTCTTTTTTGGTCACATCTGGTGACATCACATCCTGTTTTTGTTTTTGGTGGCTATTGCAATAGACTGATTAAATGTTTACTGGATATAATTTACACTTCATTGATTATTATCTGCCTTGTTCACACATGATAACTGATTTAGCAGCAAGGTACCTCTATCAGGATTTCATCTGTTTACCCGTGTGCAGTCTGTCAGCTATTGTCATAGCTGTGCAACTATTGACTCTTATCTTTTACTACCTGCGTAAGTAATTATTTAATCAATTGTATAAGTAAATATCTGTCAAGAACAACAATATAAATGTAGGTCAGACCATGAGTTTGTCACAATGGGCAACAATGTATGTAATAATAATAATAATGAGTGTTGTATTGAGAAAAGAAAGTCCACATAAACAATTGTGTCTGTGCCACAGGTACTACTCGCCCTCAAAGTGAATAAATTAAGAAGCATATTAAATTAGTACTGATGAGAAAGACTAAGATGACATTGGGTGGGGGGTGATTTGATTAGTCAGATGCTATCCGAGACTGTTTTGGCTAATCACTGCTGCTGTTTGCAGCATACACAGGAAGTGGAGACTGTCAAAGGCACATCTTTAACCTGCGCACTGTAAATGAATTCTGTCTCACGTTGTTGTTGAAATTCCACTCTCTGTTCTACTTCTCTTCAGACCCATCTTACAGTATAAATTGACTCTGTAAGGTATAATATTTTCAAAATTAGATATAGGATGAGACAAACGCATCAAAAAAAAATAATGGAAAACAAAAAAAGTGAGCTGCTGTGCTGTGTGAATGCAAGCTGTCCTAAAACATAAGATATGCTGCATATTAAGAGCTTCAACTAACTCAAAAGTATAGTTTAGAGCAGGGGTCTCAAACTCGCAGCCCGCCGGATGATATTTTGTGGCCCCCTTCTTGACTTCAAAGTTTAGTGTTAGTGCGGCCCGAGCGTTGCTCTGAAATGCACCTTTTTGCCGAGTCATTGCGTGTGTAGCGCTTGCCGCCTCCTTTGTGTGTGTGTGAGAGAGAGTTGGCTCGCCCCTCCCTCGTGCAGTATGATTGGTTGACACCGCGTGATTGACAGGAACAGACGAACAAAGCTGATCAGACAGTTGAAACGAATGTGGTCTAACAGCGCTCGTCAATGTCAAAATGATTGAGATGGCCAATCAAATCAAAGTAGGCGGGGATAACGTTCTCTTTTGGCTTGTGCACACTGCACAGTCTTCACACACAGACAAGCGCGTCAATCTATCGCTTAATGTCGTTGCTGAGAGAGACTCTATTCTTTCCGGTGAAATCACAAAACAAAATGCAAACGTGTCCATATGGGGGTAGATTTGTTGCGTTATTCCAAACAAATAGATTATTATCCACAAATAAATGTAAAGAGATTCACAAAAATTAAATAAATTCACAAATAAATACAATGAGATCCACAAATATATGCAGGAGTTTCACAAAAATGAATTAGATTCACAAATAAATACAATGACATTTGTGAATAAAAAAAATATCCACACATATGTTTTTATGTCACAAACACAACTCTGCCTTGCATTCATTTGTTAAGCGCTTCCTGTGCATTTGTGAATCGCTTCCTCTGCATTGGTGGATCTCTTCTTGCACATTTGTAAATCGCAGCACAGCGCGTGGATTTTGAAACATTTCTAGCGTCTACACTCACACAAATCCACAAATAGGTGGACTCCACCCACCGTCTACTTAAGCCAATCAGATAACGGCCATATTGTGCTGACTAGAGCCACAGAGCTCTCAATAGTTCTAAACAACTCCGAGCTGTCAATCTGTTTTAGTAGGATTAAGCAGGATAGACAGCATTTTCACTGTATTTGCAGTGATTTCTGGCAAATATTAACACAATATGTGCATTGACTTCGATTAGGCTTTACAGTAGCATTTTATTTTGGGGAGAGATAAAGAAAAGACAACGTTAATCTTTTTTTTTTTTTGAGTGATCTGGTCATTTTATTTGGGTCACACAGTACAACATGATTTTACAGCGTTGAGTATTGTAGTCAATCACGGGCATTTCTCTTGAAAATAATAACCAATCAATCACAGTGGTTCCCACACATAGACAAATTTTTTAACGCTATTTAAAACGTTCAGCTGCATTTCCTTTCCCTGCTCTCCCTCCGTCTCTCTGTCACTCACACGCGTCTCTCGCTCTCAAATTACCAAACGTTTGCTGCTTTTGATATGAAACAAAGTCTAAGCGTTTACATTTTTTCAAGTTTTAATACAAAATTCAAACAATAAATAGCTTTGTGGCACTAATGTGTAACAGTTAAAGCCAGAGGCGTTGAAAAACAGAGGTGCAACCTGCTCTCATTTCCCGGCGGCGCGTGCGGTCATGTGGTTCACGGAGCTCTCATAGAAACGCTTTTGACAGAAAGATCTCAGATAATGTAAAAACTGTTGAAATGACAGATAGCATCTGGATATAGTAGCTGTTGCAGCAGAGTCTAACGATATATTATATAACACAACATTAACTCTAACGTGCTTCATAAAATACATCTTCTATCAATATTCCTGAGAGGTCAACTAATGCCATAAAATCTCAAAATATGCAGTAATCAATTTGCCAGGAGTGTGCTCGAGATAGACTACACTGAAATGAATGGGGTTCAATGCTGGAACTATTATTGGTCACTCCATGGCACGCTTTACTTACGCATTAAGTCTATGGGAGTGGTAACTCTGTTTTTCAACGGCTCTGGCCAAAACGTGATTGGTTGGAGCGAGAATGTGCTACGATTGGTCAGCACAATATGGCCGTTATCTGATTGGCTTAAGTAGACGGTGGGTGGAGTCCACCTATTTGTGGATTTGTGTGAGTGTAGACGCTAGAAATGTTTCAAAATCCACGCGCTGTGCTGCGATTTACAAATGTGCAAGAAGAGATCCACCAATGCAGAGGAAGCGATTCACAAATGCACAGGAAGCGATTGACAAATGAATGCAAGGCAGAGTTGTGTTTGTGACATAAAAACATATGTGTGGATATTTTTTTTATTCACAAATGTCATTGTATTTATTTGTGAATCTAATTCATTTTTGTGAAACTCCTGAATATATTTGTGGATCTCATTGTATTTATTTGTGAATTTATTTAATTTTTGTGAATCTCTTTACATTTATTTGTGGATAATTATCTATTTGTTTGGAATAAAGCAACAAATCTACCCCCATATGTCCATGATCTTATTATACAATCATTGATGAACATCTTTGATTTTAATGAAGAAAAACTATATGAGAGCGGATTAGAACCCAGAACCTTTGACACGGTTGACAAAAATTCTACCACCAGACCACTAGAGAATTCAAAAGTTTTTAGCAGATCTATATATTTATTCACTCACTCATGTGAAGAATATCGGGACTAATAATATATTTGACAAATTAATGCAAATATTGTTTACAAATAGTCCCAAAAAGATTATTTCCCAACTAGAATTAGACCTAGAATTTCGCTCACTGTTCTGTTTGACCTGGTTACGGCCTTGCTGTGAATTAGTCTATTATTTAAAATAAAATTAAAATCATTCCTTATTTCATATTACATGATTTCATTTCTATAGGCTATATTTTGTTCAAATTCAGAAGAACAGTTCATGTTCAGAAGAAACATTGATGTTGAAGAACAGTTAATAATAAAGATTGAGAAGATTGGATCTGTTGTGCTACTTTTTTTTTGGAATACTTGAAACACTTTTTATGTGTAATACTTGATGCGGCCCAGCCTGACCCAGAGTCTACCTCCGGCGACCCCCAGGTAAAATGAGTTTGAGACCCCTGGTTTAGAGCAACTTGCCCTGCTATCAGATGCGTGTGTGGTTCAATACATTTGAGACCTGTTCTCTATCCGACACTCACATACGACATTACATCAGAACTGAACTGATGAATTGGGATATCACCTGAGAGCCCAATCACCTTTGAGTGTAAACTGAACAAACCAATACACATTGGCGAATGAGATTTGCATGCAAACTCAGACATTAAGCTTTTGCTTTGGAGCCGAGCGGACACTGTTCTCACTCTGCTCTACAATCATTGTTTGAGTAACAAGAGGGAAGCTGATCCAGTGTTAGTGTGACGGTACATTCCAGCGACGTCACAATCACTGAAATCTTTGCACTGATAAGTGCAGTGAGTGTTCCCCTGGGCGCTTCGACATTAAAAGAGCACTTTTCCCCTAAAAGAGTAAACACTGGTGTGACATTGCATAATTTTCAAGATGTCATTTCCCCCGTGTGTTTCTGGATGCGGTCGTTTCCTGGCCCCATCTGATTACAGTCGGAGCTGTAATCCCCGCGACACTCCCACTCCTCTTTCGCATTGCAGGCTGTGGAGATTCTGGCTGTGGTTGCTGGTCCTTCCCATGGGCACAGATGTCGAACGCTGCCTGCAAAATGTTGCTTCCTAGCGGGTTCGCCTGTGTCTCCCATCAAAGGCCTGTAAGCTCTCTGCCACATTAGCCTCCAGCCTGGAAGTTCTCTGCCACATTAGCCTCCGGCCTGCAAGTTCTCTGCCACATTAGCCTCCGGCCTTTATGCTATGGCCCTTCTTGCATGTGTATCAGGCCAAAGCACTAAAATAGCTGCACAAGGGTAGTTCTGACCCAGGGTTGATGCAGGAGCTGCACACAGCAACAGACCTCAACCTCAAGGTGACGAAAGTCACTGTGCGGTCCCTTGGGCAGACGATGTCCACACTGGGCTAGGTACACCATTTCTGGCTGAACCTGGCTGAGATGAAGGAAGTCGACAATATACGCTTTCTCGACTCCATCTCCCAGGCCAGCCTCTTTGGCGACACTGTCGAGAACTTTGTCCAGCAGTTTTCAGCAGTACAACACACAGAGTCGTCCAAACACATCCTGCCCCGACGGGATGCTGCTGCTAACACCTGTCTGTCTGGGGAATCTACATCTGCTCATCCGAGCTGCCCGCAGGAAGGCAGCGACGTCCATCCCAGCCGCCGCCAAGTCCTCCAAGCTGTTTGCGAAACGACCCTGAGAAGGACAACCCAGAAATGAAGGGAGCTGCTCTTTGGGAAACGATGAACACATCACTCCTTTCCCAGGAGGAGGGCCGGATGGAGAATCCTTGTTTTTTTTTCCGAAAAGAGTATTTTTCTATTCTGGCCTCACAGCCAGCTGTACTCAAATTTTCAGTAATAGAGCCTCAATCTCTAGGTCACAAGAGGTATGGGTTGACAGGTGGGGAACTTGGCGAACCAGACCTTGCGTTGAAGTGTCCTGTTCGTGCTTTGCGCTTGTACAGTACCTCTATGGCAGACATATGTAGAGCTGCGGGCTGGGCGACACCCAAAACATTCACGAGATTCTACAATCAAATGGAGCCAGTTTCTTCCAGTGTTTTGGGTACAAACAGGTAATATGCGGGAGGGCTGTGTATTCTTCCACGGTACGGAAAGCCCGTCTTTACCTCAGCAGAGTTCACTCTGCCATCTCTGTAATGGCATTAACTCGATCCCTGACAAGGAAGTATCTACCACAGAGATATTCCATATGTAGCACTGGCCTAATGGTCAGTCCATATGTGTAACTCCACGTTACCTCCCTACTGACAGGATGTGGACTCTGTTGGACTCTCTCTAGTTGGAATTCCCCAGTGTTATCTAATTAGTAGTGGCTGTATTGGGTGTAAAAAGGAAGAACAGCAATCGACCCTTTCGGTCCTTCTGTCCTTTTTCAGCCCCACCATGCGTGGAGGACTAAGTGACTGGGAAGGGGCAGCAGTAAGGAGGGAATGGAGACGTTACATCTTGTCGCCACAACTTCTCGCCTCTGCTGGAACGGCCGGGACCCCGTCTCGGCTCCTCAGTCAAAAGACTCATGTCTGAGGACTACTACAATGTACTTGAGGCCAATATGGTCACTAGTTATTGGAGCAGAAAACATATTTAACAACATATTTATATTTGACATCAGTGTTCCTGACTCTCAGTGAACAGTCAATAAATCTGTTGTGCACCTGACAGTAAGATCATATACTGCACAATAGTGCTGTCAAATAAAAATTTTAATTTCGAATATTCGTTGAATTTACAAAAAATATTCACATTTTTGATAGAGGCGTGCGAGACATGACAATGACGGAACTGACAAGGTTTGTTTATACAGTACAGTGCGGTGCGGCTGTTAATTTGAAAAAAGGGGGAAAAAACAGTGAGGACTCGGAGTCAGAGAGAAAAAATGGGCAACCTGTTCAACGGCGTATACAGTCAGGCACAGAGCAGTGCAAAAGGCGGCAATCAGGGCTTTGGAGCATGAGATGGATATAAATGAAAGAGAAGATACACTACCCGCTGACGAAAATCCTCTCAGTTGGTGGCAAAAATCATGCAGTATAACGTTATGTATCCACATATTGCGCTCAGCACTCGCTGCAGGTCAAGTTGATGTTTTGGTTTCAAGTTTGGTGTTTTTAACAAACAATATGTAGATGATTAGTGAGTGGAAATGGATTGTTTCTGAATGTCCGTTTGCTATTTTGTGTCCATATTACGTTGCCTGTTGAAGCGTGTTTTCTCAGGTTACTGATGCACTTGCGGAAAAGTGAATGTCATTTTATTTCAATAAAAGACGCAATGCTTGATTTGGTTTACATTTGCTTGTTGTGCTAGCTTGCGCCCTCTTGTGGGCATAGGAGAAAATACAGTACTTTTTCCCTCTAACATTAAGTATTGCCTTTAGAATTCGAATATAATATATTCTGATTTTTGAAATTTTGATAATATTTAAGAAAGAATTTCAAATTTAGCTTTTCAGCTATTTTGACAGCCCTACTGCACAATAATAAGTCTCACAGAGCACGAATATTCACACAAAATTATGTCAAAAATGCCTGTCTTGTCGTGTATCATCGTAAACTTAGTCGTAAACATTAAATTTGTCAGTCACCACCAGCGTTTTGGTCATGTTTACAAGTTTCTTGGCCCACAGAATATCTTGTTGTATGAATATCTGAACATGCAATATATCTAAAGAAAGAACAGAGCCTCTGTTTTATTCTAGATTCATACATTCCTTTTTAAATCAACACTTGAATGTTGCAAGTTTCATGATAAAGCAAAGTTTTGAGCATAAAGTTGAGAAAATCACGTTTTTTTGTAAAAGACTAACGTTAACTCCGGATGGGATTCAGATCAAAGCATAGATGGATAGATCGAGTCAACACCCTCAAAGCTTTACGGTCCTATCGCTCGTCCTGGGTCGATTTTGATTTATATGCTGCTTAATGTTGATGATCACGTTATTTTACATATGCATCTGCATATGAGATGGTTTGTTTCTGCGTCTTCTTCACCTGTGTTTTGATCAGGAGATTCTGTACTCATTCAGGAGAGGTGTAATAGCACCCCCTACCGTATAACAGTGAAAACATGGAAAGCAAAAAATATTGTCAATGGCTATGTAAATATTGAGATATTTAGTAAGGGTCAATCTGTATTTCTATGCAGTAATTTATAATTTTATGCAGACTATGCAGTGATATTTTACATTTGATAACTTTTTTTGTACTTAACAAACACATGAAAACCTGAAAATAACTTTATTTCATTTGTATGTTTGTTCTGCTGTATTTATTTGTGCTGTTGCTCGTAATTTGATTATTTGTTATTATTTTGTTACTGACTGTCTCTAACAATACTTAAAATTTATATGAGTTAGGTTGATATTTTTTAGAGTCATAACCTTAACCTTATTTATTAAGGTTATATGGATCAAAAACAATAACTAGGCCTATTTTATTTTATTTATTACTTTTTTGTGGTGGGGCAAGTGAAATTTTTGGCAGGGCAACTAAAACAATTTTACCAGAGGTCAAACTGGCATTGAGCCCTGAAATATATTCCCCAACAACAAAAAAAGCGAGCTCCATGTAGTAACTTTAGCGGTAAAAATGTTGAAGAGGAACAGAGAAGGTGACAATCATAAACAGGCAAAAATAAGGGGGTCTTAAAAGCAACAAAATCTGGAGAAACAACTCAAGCAAAGCCAGCCTCTGTTGTGTTGTAAATAGTTGTGTGATGTGTAAATAAATGTTGTTTATATTTATTTACCAAATTTATGTGCACTCTTGTCATTTCAGCTCACTCTAAAAATACATTGATACAAACAACCGCCTACTGCGCGCCGCATCTATGACAACACAATATCCAGAGAGATAGAGAGAGAGAAAACACAATGAGAGATTTATTGTCTATGACAACACCACATATCTGTAACACGCCTGCTCCGTGACACTAGTAGTTTCGGGAGGTCTAAAGTGAAGAGTCTAGTGTGGGTTATATACCTGGACTGGAGGGTCAGCTAATTAATAAATCTAAGGATCCACACACTTTTTCCACCCTGCACTGTGAATGTTTGCACAGTGCGTTCAATAAAGACAATAACATGTATCATTGTTTATGTGTTATTTGTCTCAACAGACTGTGTCTATAACATCACTAATGCCAAACAATATTCAGTTTATGACACTGCAAACTCACTCACTGTGAAATATATAGGGCATGTTCTGGAAAGTAACAATATATTGCAGGTACCTTTATTACTGTTTACACAATAACAAAGTGTGTCACATGAACTACACAAGGTGCAGTGGGGAATACATCATTTTATGGTGACTTTACAGAATATATACTCATTTTTATCAAGAAATTAACTCTGCCTCATCTCTCTTTGTGTTTTCTGTCTCTCTATCTCTCTGGATTCACAGATGAGGTGTGGTTAATTGCTCCCTGCAGAGAGAAATGGCCTTTTTGAAGAAAAGATATCCCATCATCACTCTCATATAGAGACATCAATGTTATCCTTCGGAAACACAGACAATAGCAACCCTGCCGTGAGACGGCAAGGTCAAGCTACAAAGGAATCCTGGCCGTGTTAATGTGTGGAAATGTGGTGTGTGTGTGTGTGTGTGTGTGTGTGTGTGTGTGTGAGTTTGAGTTTTTATAATTACCACACCTTTTCTTTCACCTACAGCAGTGATTGCCAAACTGGGGTACAGTACACAAACAAAAGATTTTGCCATTTGTTTAATTCCACCCCATCTTAAAAAAAGATTAAATCCTAGCATGCATTTCTAACAGACAAGATATCGTAAAAGATCAAATAAATGACATCCAGTCAAATTACCTCATCTTTTGCGGTCAAAACTAACTGCATCCACACAAGCAGCGTGCATATGATAGGTTGTGTGCAGAGTATGCTGCCTTATCAAATTGCGCTACATTACTGCCTTTCTCGAAAATGCACCTTTGTAAAAGTGGGCATTTTACACTTACTAGCATGAAGAGCGAATATAGAATAGACTGTGTGTGCATAGAGATCAATTTAAGACTCAAACTCTCTTTGATACAAAAATACCCTATGTGAGTTCTTGATTTTAAAGGGGACCTTTTATGACCCTTTTTACAAGATAAGTCTCAGGTGTTCCCAAAATGTATCTGTGAAGTTTCAGCTCAAAATACCCCAGAGATAATTTACTATACCATGTTGTAAATGCCCATTTTCAAGTGGAAGGAAAAACATACTGCATCTATCTATTAATGTAAATGAGCTGATGCTCCCCACACCGTTTTCCAGAAGAGGGTGGAGCCTTTACCAAACAATGGCCCTCTCCTAAATGACACACTTCACATGCACTTTCGGTCTTGTGGACTTAAAATGGCTGCAACGTGCATGTGTCCTTTAAGTCTGGAGAGCAAGCTTCCTGTCGCATAAAGACAGACAGTTTAGGAAGATATTTTGAAATAATTTTGTGTGTATTAGTTCATTCAAGCGCAAGGCGACAGGAAAGAAAACTCAATTCAGTATTTGAGCACATATGAGAGGCGGCTCTCCATGCTCACACACCCACGTGAGTGCCGAATTGAGTTCTCTTTCGAGTCTTCTTGCACTTGAATAATTTAAAATGTGTTTGGAATTGATAAGCGCAATCGAAATTGACATTTTATAACAAGTATCCAATTCCTGAATTGGAATCGATTTCTGATTCCCAACCCTACAATCAACCCATCATTTTTTAAAGATCAATGTCACATAAATAGAAGCTGTTTTAGCAAATTAGCCCCAGCATGCTTTTAGACTTGAATTTGTACCTAATCCATGTCCTGTGGATCAACCTACGAAACACACCTAGTCTCAATGGAACGATTATGTTCAATGACTATGCCTGATGTCAAAGAAAGATAAGGACTATATTTCCTGGTAGCACACAAGGATGAGTGAAATGTTTGATGTTGCAGTAGGTGGCTGGCACATAGTCAATTTCAGCATATTGCCTTATCAGGATGGAGTGTTATGACTCTCACATTAAGTGTTGCCAATCTGTTCACAGCATCACATTTCATCCCACAAGTTAAATTAGTTTTGCAATACAGACGCAGTAGAGCAGCCATAAATGCTATAAACATAGAAACATATGATACTGAACATAAAATGGAAATGGACTATAATGATTAAAATTACTTCATGTGGCTTCACCCTAAACAGCCTGCTCAAGCAAATCTGTCCATTATGGTGTAAGATATTCACACAAATCTTCTCTCAGTAGCTTACAATGACAGCTACTGTATATATACATATCTAAATCACAAATTGTTACAATATGACCACATTTTTTTTATATATATTGTAGGGGTGGCACGGTACATGGAAAAAAACCGAACCGTTCGGTTCGCTTGTCTCGGTTCGGTGTGTGTGCGTCGCACGGTTCGCGCATGCGCAATGTATCCTCATGCCCGTATGTTACCTCAGACAGCGGGTGTCCTTTTCGCGCGAAATAAGAGGTTTGTGTGGACATACAGTAAAGTAAAAGTGGAGTGCTGCAGGTCACGTCACATGTAGAAATGAAAGTGGGAGAGTTAAGGAAGGCTGCCCGGAGTTGGAGGATGCGCATCGTAGCTATATCAGGGCAGATGCAGTGCGAGAGCGGATGCTGCGCCGCGCGTGCCCGTTGCGCATAAACTGGCAGTGGCAGGTTTGCGCAGCTGGACCGCGACTCGTGTATTGCAAATACAGGCAAATATAGTCCATTCTGTCACATTTTCCGGTGTTCTCCTCCGACCCCTGTCTGTCTCGTGTTTTGATTTATGATGGGAAACATATATATATATCTGCTGCAAGACCGTGTTCTCCTCTGTCTCATACACACATTCATATGTTGTATATAAGTAATTCACATGATAAATGTAACATTTAAAAGTTAAAATATGCTTCTAGTTTTAATAATTTAAACATGCCTTTGAAGTTTGGGCAAAAACTTCTGGCAGTGTTGTGTTTTCGTGTATTTTATGTTATTTTTTCACAGCGCTGGATGTCATATGGTGATTGTGAAACACACAGAACACTTCATGGTGAAATGTGTTAATCAGGTCAGCTGAATTAAAGCCACAGTGCATTGTTCTGATCAAAATTTATATGATTAACATGAAAAATGTTACGCCAATGTGTCGGACTCGGTAGACAGCCAGTTAGGAAACAACTTGATATAACAATTTTTAATACTGTATCCTAATTAGATTAGATTAGATTCAACTTTATTGTCATTACACAAGTACAAGTACAAGGCAACGAAATGCAGTTTAGGTCTAACCAGAAGTGCAATAGCAGCAAGTGCAGGATATACAGTTGTTGCGTAAGTGCAGGACATGGAAATGTACTGAATATATATAAATATGTATAAATAGAGAGACGGTTATTACTATAAACAGAATTGTGGATGATTAAGCTATATATCATATGCTGAAGTAAATAAAAAAACAACAACATCAAGAACCGTACAGAACCGAAAACCGTGACCCTAAAACCGTGATACGAACCGAACCGTGGGTTTTGTGAACCGTGCCACCCCTAATATATTGGTAAATATTGGATATTTAATTGTGCATGCTTATTTCACCTATTTCTACATTTAGAATATCGAGTTGTGACTGGAATGGGTGTGCCCTTGTGAAACATGGAGGGACCACTGATCTATAAAATTGATATAATATCTATAAATAGAAATCAGTGAGGTGAAAACAAGTCGAACAACACGAATGGTGTTAATCACTCAACTTTCATGCTTTGTTTCACATTTAGTTGTGATATTAAGTTATAGAAATACTTTTTCATTTTTAATTCAGCTATAGTAAGTTAAGGGTTTATTGTTCAGATACAGAATAGAATCATTTTGTTTTGTTTAGACTAGCTCCATGTTATGTTTCTGACTTGAATGCATGGTGACAGACTGCTGAAAGTATCTGCTCACCAACCAGGTCAGACTAGTGAATTACAAATAAACATTTGCACTCTCTGCAGAATATCATTAGCTGGGGCGATGTGATGTTTAGCTCAGGTAAATGTTGCACAGTAGGGCATCATTATCCTCCATCTGAGGTTAGAGTCAGTGCACCCAACCATTCCACACCTCCAATATCTGATTACTGCGTATGTAATTACATGTGATGTAACTACCGGCGATCTGGTCTTTCTCTTTCATTAGGAGCCGCCATCAGGACTAAATGGCTGACTCATCACACTGTCTGCCTTTCTACATGTGCATTGATTCTCATTTCTGCTTCCTAAATACCCTCAGATAGTTTCTCAAGGTCTGAGCCTAATGTTTTTCTATGTTCGATTAACAGGGCTCCTAACACTAGGGACGTGCAAAATCGACTAGTCTGTGGGTTGCCTACTAGTCAGCTAATATCATTTAGCTGGTTTAAGATACATTCTCGCTAGCCAAAAAGCAATGTCTCGAAACTCAAAAGTCTCTTTGTCAGGGTCGGGGTGAAGGATGAGGCAACACCTCAATGCAGAGATGGGCTTTTATTAATAACAAAAATAAAACAAAACCAAACAGCAAAAATACCCCGTGGGGGGAAAACACAACAGGCCGCTAGACAAGGCAGAATAGAAACAGCAAACATACGACGCCAATCTGGCACAGGAATGCAAACACAAGGAGAATAAACAGGGAGCAAACAAGGCAGGTAACGAGGGAGGACAGGTGGGGCAAATTAACCAATAATCAGATAACAAGAAGGGCGGGGTTACACAATAGACACGTGAGCAAAACAGACATGACTGACAAGGCATGAGCTCACACTAAAACAAAACAAAACAAAAGCAAGAGCACATGGCCAGTAGGGCTGTCAACGAATATTCTAAATTCAAATATATATTCGAATAGTTTTAAAGCTACACTGAGTAATTTTTTTAGTTTATTCTTAGCTAAAAACACTTAGTTCTTTCAAAAATATGTGCTCATTAATGAATATTTACTTCTTTCAAGTAATAAAGTATTCTCGTAAGTTTATAATATGCCATTGAAAATACATATGGGTAAGGGGTTCGAATGGGGGTCGCCATGTTGCCCCTCCATCTTGAAAGTACATTAGCCAAAGAGGGACACACCCGTAAATTCAAGCTTCGCCTTTCGCATTTAACACTCGATGGCACCGTGTCGAATGTGAAGAGGGGGATTGCTTGAGACTGCTATATGAAAACCTGAAAGCCTTTTTGAAAGTCTGTTGCTGATGGAGGATCACTCTTATTCTCGGGGATATGTAACAGAGTCGCCGCGAAAAAGAGAATTAAGACGGCAACACAACAGGCAAATCAACACTAATAGACGAGGTCGAACTGGAAGCCATGTTAATCTTGGACTAAATCGGCTACCGTAGTTAAAACGAAATCGGAATTGGGAGGAACAGAAACTAATTTTCTGGATGGTCATATACCATTTCACCGCTAGATGGGGGAAAATATCACACAGTGTAGCTTTAAAAAAACAAATTTCGAGGGTTAAAATTAATATTCGAATAAAAAAAAAAATGTGGAAAAAAACGCCCGCTGTAGTAGAGGCGTGGCTGTCTGCTTTGCGAGTGGCCTGAAGCCTTGTTTGTTTATACTTTGGCCTGGCTCCACAGCGTGAGCCCCCGCTGTCTGCGCACGCTCCCAAACGAGACAGGGGTAACTGCAGCTTGGAGTAATGGGCGTGCCGGACGGTAGGGGCGTGCCGGACAGTAGGGGGCGTGCCGGACGGTTTCTCACTGGTGAAAGGAGTTTCTTTCTGGCAACCGTGTTGGCCAATCAACGAAAACCATACATTGACGTCATTTCCTGTGAGAAGATGGCGGCGGTAAGATGTGGTTTAAATCGTCATAGATAGTCATACTTTTATATATGAGATTAAAGCTTTATATATCGTAGATATGTATATTACAATAGCTTATTAAAAAACGATCATCATTTATTTCCTTTGCGGTTATATCTTGCAGCTTTAGTAATTTACTTAATTGTCGTTTAACAGACACGTTACTGTGAGACGGAACGATGACCACGTGTGCATCGAAGACGAGGCCTACAGAGTTGGCAGTTTGTGCCGGTGTCCGTTTTGTGCCACCCATGTTTATAGACCAAGTGAAAGACAAAACGTTCTCACTCATTTGCAAAGCCACAGACTTCGCGCGGTTCACCATGAACGTAAGTACAAGTTTAGTTTTGTATTATGCATGTTACATGACAGATCATTTGAGTTATTCTGTGTCAAGTCAACCACATTTCTGTAACTTTTTTTGTTGTTAATATATATATATTTTTGTTAATATATATATATTTTTTTTTATAAAGAAAAATATAAATAGTTAAGAAAGCAAACGTATTGAATGCAATTAATGTAGATTTAGCGGTTAATCCGTTTTGTATTTGTATTACCAATTATATTTTGTAGAGGGGGTCAAAATGACCAATTTCACTTGAGATTTGGGCCAAATTACAGGTCTAGTACAAATTACTTTATACATTATATTAGTCGTCAACCAAACGTGGGTCTCTTTTCATACAGCTGATACTTTTATAGAGTAATATCTGAACAACAAATAATGTTGAAATGTATCCTGTTTTATTTTTCTATCAACACAATTGCATAGATCAGGGGTGGGGAAACGTTGATCCTGGAGGGCCACTCTCTTGCAGAGTTTAGCTCCAAACCTTAGTAATCCTGAAGACCTTGATTCGCTTCAGGTGTGTTTGATTAGGGTTGGCGCTAAACTCTGCAAGAGAGTGGCCCTCCAGGATCAACGTTTCCCCACCCCTGATGTAAATATACACCCACAACATTTAATATTTTGGCTTTCATCACTTTTTATGTTTGTCTTTAATAAAATTAAAGATTTGAGCCAAGGACCTCTGGTTGAGTTGACAGGGAATGACCCATTTGTTAAGATGACAAATGATTACGTGAACGGTGATATTATGTATTGTTAAAGCTTTGGTCCGTAATTTTTTTTCAGTTCAAAATTTATAAAATTTGCGAGTACATCATGAATCCATTTTCCAAACAGTGTTTTTGTCTTATGCTGATTCACTACCGGACACCTATAACAAGTGTTTATATTCAGACTATTTTAGACTGGTTTGGGTCAGCACTAGGGATGCAACAATACAGTTAGTCCACGGTTCAATACATACCTCGGTTTTTAACCACGGTTTTCGGTTCGGTTCGGTTCTGATGGCTTGTCACATCAGTGTTTTGCTATTCTATTCTTAGGCGACAGGAACAGCAAGAGGTTAAGGAGAAAAAAGACTATTTTTATTGCAATACTCTTTCTTTATTTTACTTAAAAGAATTGAAAACCCTTACTTAAACTTAAAACTTTACTTTAAAAAAAAAAACCTTGTACATATTCCTAGTGTATTGTAAAATATAAAATAAATATAGGCCTATATAAAGATTTACACTGGCAGCTCAGAGCTGTACAGCAGCATTTAAGTATGAAATTGAATGAATAAATGTAAAAATAAAAGACTTCACTATAAATTAAACATTCTTATTAAAGCTATATTAGTTTTTCAGTCAAGAGCAATGAGTGATTTTCTTTTTTATGTTGTTGTATTAACATTAAAGGGATTGTTCACTCAAAAATGAAAATTCTGTCATCGAGAAATGAATACAGGTTTGGAACAATATTAGAGTGAGTAAATAATGACATGATTTTAGAGGTGAACTGTCCCTTTAAGGACAGCGTGTTCACTGGCTGCGCTGCTGTCAATTTAGGATTGTGCCTCTAATAGCTCTAATAACCTCTTACACCAGCTGGAAGCCTTGCTGATGTAAGATTGAATATTATGAAGTATTTCATTAAACATATTTGTTGTAATTTCAAGTAATATTTGTTTATAGCTCTGGAAAAAAATAAGTGACCACTTAACATTGATTTCGCAATGTTAAGTGGTCTCCTAATTTTTTCCAGAGCTGAATATTTGTTTATTTATATATTTATATTTTATTCAGCTTCCATCAGAGCTGCTCAGATGGATTCTTCTAGATGTTGTGTATGAAGAAGAAGATGGAGCCTTTCTCACTCTGTCAGTAGTCTGCAGAAAGTTCAACAACATTGTCAGCGGTCAAAGTTTTAGAAGAAAAGCTCACTTTGCCTGGCTGGACAGTATGTATATTTATTACTTTTATTAAATTACAAAAACATTAAATTAATTTTAAAGGAATTAAAGGAAGCAATAAATCAAACCAAATCCCATTAAAACAAATTCCATTCTTTTCAAATAAAAACAACGATGATATGAAGAATATGATATGAAGAATATTCGATTTTAAAAAAATTATATATATATATATATATATATATTTTTTTTTTTATTTTTTTATATTTAGATAGTTTATTGCATTAATTTCTTGTGTAGGTATTGTTGACTGGAAGTCTGTCAGTCCAGATGTGAGGAAGATGTACAGAGTGGAGTTCGAGCTCACCAGGTGTGATGGCTGTGGGTGTGATGGCTGTGGGTGCATCTACAAAAACGTCACTGGATACTGTGGCAATGGAAAGAAGGGGATCTTCAGAGCTTTCTATTAAGACAGAGATTTTGATGGATTCTGTTCTATGGACTGCTACTACAGCATGAATGAATGAATGGATGGATGGATGAAAAAATAGATTTGTGTGAGTTCTTTCTGTCTTTATTTCTTTCTGTCTTTCTTTTTCTTTCTTTCTGTCTTTCTTTTTCTTTCTTTCTTTCTGTCTATCTCTTTCTTTCTCTCTTTCTCTCTTGTTTTCTCTCTCTTTCTTTCTTTCTACTTTTGAATTAAAATTAAATTAATTTAAAAACTTAATTGGAAACTGAATAAATGTTTTAGTGGATAAAGCTGTGTCTGTGTGTTGCTAAATGCCACTCAACAGAAGGTTACTAAACAATTATCTTTTTTTTTTATCAACCATATAATTTGTCTCAGAATCAGACAAAATTGTTTTTAGGGTAAAGCTTAACAAGGTTTCATGTAACTGAGCAATACATTTGATACAGTAGCCTATTTATTAATCTTTGTTGGTATTAGGTAAAACAAATACAGCTGCTCATGTTCAGTAAATGATTTTAATGTGTATTAGTACGTTGAATTTAACATTACTTCGACCCAAACTCGCTTTGATGACGTCAGTAATCCGCACCATGCAGAAGGTCCAATTGTACTTTTGAAAGTATATATATATATATATATATATATATATATATATATATATATATATATATATATATATATATATATATATATATATAATTTTTTTTAAATCGAATATTCTTCATATCATATTCTTCATATCATCGTTGTTTTTATTTTAAAAGAATGGAATTTGTTTTAATGGGATTTGGTTTGATTTATTGCTTCCTTTTAAGAGTATAAGAACAGGCAGCTTTCGCGACCAATGAGAAACCATCTGGCACGCCCCCTACCGTCCGGCACGCCCCTTACTGTCCGACCAATGAGAAACCATCTGGCATGCCCCCTACCGTCCGGCACGCCCATTGCTCCAAGCTGCAGTTACCCATACTTGCCCCAAACGGACGAGGCGTTTAGTTTATACTTGACGCGCTCGCCGTTGTGCTATTCTTTGAAGCGACAGAGGGCGACTCGGAGTAATTGTTCTATAAACCATCAGGAAAAAGCGTAGAGAAGAAGTGCCCACTTATTAGCCCAGGTTAATATACACAGGTGACAATATTTATTTTAGTACACTTCACCGAAAACCACATTACAAAAGAATCATGTAAAACAGATCAAAATAAACCTTGATATTACTTGTGACATGAGAACAAAATGTATGTAGAAATGTAACGTTAACTAAACACTTTCGTGAGTTTTCACTTCGTTTCGTGAACTTTTCTTTATTAAATGGGTTGTTTATGCTTTTGTAGGCTCATTTTGTAAATATAAGCAACTAATTTGTTCGTGCAAACTGGACCACCCTTACTTTGCATCGCCCGCCACAAGCTCTTTGTCTGCAACATGACAAGAGGCCATAACAGAGAAATTAATTTCGTTCATTTGTAATGACATGAGACCGATCAGTGTGGTGGATGGGGCAGGATTCAGGGAGTCCTGTAACGGTTTGTTTATTTAAACCGTTATGCACAGAGAGCATGAGGGTGAGAGAGAGGTCTGCGGTTTTGTTCATTAGTTGATTTACTTGTTTGTGTGTAGGTAATACGTTGTCAAATATG
Source organism: Romanogobio albipinnatus (assembly GCA_023566225.1). Classification (NCBI taxonomy): domain Eukaryota; kingdom Metazoa; phylum Chordata; class Actinopteri; order Cypriniformes; family Gobionidae; genus Romanogobio; species Romanogobio albipinnatus. The sequence continues at coordinate 35,272,663 of CM042239.1, forward strand.
TTTAAACTTAAATAGACTACCTATACAAGTAAATATGTCTCTTTGTATTAATTTGTCCTGTTATTGACGTAATGCGCGCCATTGACAAAATGCGCAACCAGATGTTCGAATATGTGTGTTTTTTTTAGAGGGAATATTCGAACGTCATTTTTGAGCATTTTTGACAGCCCTAATGGCCAGAGAGCATGATCAGACCATGTGCTCAAACAAGACACGAACATGCAGCTAATGAAAACCCTCATAAGCCGCGTGTTAACACAAGACATAACATGAAAACTTGCGGCCGATGAAAACACAAGCCACGCGTGACACAACACAACGACAAAAGCACGTTGCTGATGTAAGCACAAAACTCGTGATACACAGAAATCAACAAAACACACGGACAGAAGTGTATGGCCCAACTAAACTCGAGAATGATCGAAAGCTAATCCTGCGTGCTCACAACAGAACACAAACACACGGAGCATAAATGTCAGAATCCCGACACAGTAGGGTTGTGCGGTAAACTGGTAAATACTGGTATTTTATTTAAAACAGTAAAATATCATGATTTTGCTCATTCCGGTAATTAATATGCTGCTGTTCCGAAGTTCACCGCTAGTCTGCTACCCAAACTGACACGAAACCGGCAAATGTGACAACAAAGAGGAACAAAATGGATAAAACGGTTGAATCTCATTCAAAAGTCAAAACACCCAAAACTACCACTGGCAGTAGAAGTGAAAATTTGGAATTACTTTGCTAAAACTGATGAAGGACCATCAAACCTTGCCAAGCATCTGTCACTTGCCCATCCTGACTTAGTTATACAAGACATTAAGAGATCATTTAAACAATGTAATTTAGACATTTATTTTCTTTTAACGCTGATCAACACACACAAAATGCAAGCGATACCCATCAATGGCAATACCTGTGCCAAAATTCAGACCTATATGGTATATCGATTCAATATCGATACTACGGTATTAGATTTTGGTACCGTACCAAAGCCAAAATTGTGGTATTGAGCAATCCCTACGACACAGAACTGAAACCAAACTAGACCAAAGTGCCAGGATCCGAATACCACACTCCGCAAACAAAATAACTCACATAGACAGAAGAGCGTACAGCCCGAGCGAACTCGGAACCGCATGCTCCCAACAACAAGACAGAAGGAGTGTCAGAACTCTGTCACCAAAAGAATAAACAGACCTAAATGACAGAACCCTGACACTCTTATGCTCAACAATGCTGCCTTTATTTGATAAAAAATACAGTAAAAAACAGTAATATTGTGCAATATTATTGAAATTTATAGGGCTGTAATCTCCCAGTCGATTACTCGATTATTAGTCGATACGTTCTGGCTCGACCAAAATTCTGATTGGTTGATTTTTTGTCACGTTCATTTCATTAGTTTTGCCACGTTCATTTCATCAGTTTTGCCGCTTTCATTTCATCAGGTTGAAAGCGCTAATTACTAATGGGGGTGTTTTCAGAGCCCCCATTTCACAGGTAACAGTCTGTCTTCAGAACACCCCCCTTGTTTTCACTTATTTTGGATTAGCCCAACCCACTGGAGAAGAGAGACAGATTGAAGTTATGTTAGGCTACTTTGTAGTATATTATTTATTTATTTGTGAGAGCGTTTTCCTAGTCAGTCCTCTTCTACCATGTCAACAATGACATCGGCAGTGTGGCAGCATTTTTTTTAAATAGAAAATGGGAAAAAAGTAAAATGCAAATTTTGCGAGCAACAGTTTGCATATCACAGCTCGACGACTAACATGTCATATCACCTAAAGACGGTAAGCTAACTTGTCTGCGTTAGGTTGCCTCGTCTGTTTTGAAATGCCCCGTCCCTTTTATTATTGTGCAAACTGTAAATTTATTTCTAGTATTATTTATTAGATTTGGGCACTTTATTATTTTATTTTTTATTTGGAGCCTAATGCGTGATGCGCTACGTGCCCACTGTTTGTATTTTGAGCCTATGCTTTATTTTTCTTGCAAGTTATGCACTTTATTTAGTTTCTGGTCATGATCTAGCTTGTAAATATTCCTTTTTTATTAAAGTGGAAGTGCCTTTTGTGTTTAAAATCCGCACCCGACCTGCTTAAAATAGAACCGACACCCGACCCGCCCCCCGAAATAAAATCAAGTTTAGCATATCATATTATAGACACAATTACAAAAATGTTTATTGCCAGCATACAGAAGTTATTACATGACCATTAACACAAGGACAACTTCAGCCGAAGCTGTCAAACGGCTACATCATGAAGGACATGGTTATGTGTCCTTTTTATCTTTATGGTGAACTTTCAGTTCTGTCCTCTTTTGAAAAATACTGTTCGCTAGAACTGCTTCAGCTTGGTTTGTTACCACAGTTATCTGCGTTCTTCCTCAGCGATGAAGTTCCACATTTGCGGCTATCCAATATACAAACTTTTCTTCTCTGGATCCATCTTGACGAGTGCAGGCAGATCACGCGGGTGAGGTTGTGATTCTCCTGGGAGGGTGCGCGCGGCCACAAATAAACTAATATCGATTTGAAATTATTTTATCAACTTGAAATACAGGCAAGGCATATATATATATATATATATATATATATATATATATATATATATATATATATATATATATATATATATATATATATATATATATATATATATATATATATATATTAGGGGTGTAACGGTACACAAAACTGACGGTTCGGTACGTACCTCGGTTTTGAAGTCACGGTTCGATACAGGTTCGGTACAGCAGTTTTACAAAACAGTGGTTTACTGAGAAAAAAGAAAAAAAAGTGTCTGTCCTTAAATGAATTAAATTATAACTAAAAGTTTATTGAAGATATTGCTGTAAACTATATAGGGAGCCCTTACTTGCACTTTGCTATAATATTAAAGGTTAACAACAGAACCCAAAATATTAGCCTAAATTCAGTTGCTATTTATTTTTACTCAAACATGCAAACTTCACATAAGGCAGTTTTTGCAATAACTTCTAAATCTAATTATAAAATAGTTTTTTCTCCAATTTGTTGTTGAAATATAATCATTTATACACAGTGTCCGTCATTTTCATGACAGGTTTATTTAACATGCATGAAATAATAAAGACATCACTAACAGGTTAAGTAGAATATAATATACTAGTGCATATATTTAGTGAAAGAGTTAATCTCTTTAGTCCAGTGTTTCCCAACCGTTTTTCAGTCATGGCACCCTTTGAAAATGTTCTCCATTTTGTGGCACCCTCGCATACGTTACGCTAGGGGTGTAACCGTACATATTGCTCACGGTTCGGTTTGTGACGGTTTTAGGTTCACCGTTTCGGTACGGTTCAGTATTTGCTATGTTCAGGGAAAAAAGGACTACTGTCAAATAAAAATAAAGAAAATAATAAGAACAAATAATTTAAATACAAGCAGCAGTACAAATAAATACTATTGAGAAAAGATAGTAAATAAACTAATAAAATAAACTACTAATAAAATAAACTATGCTTTTCAGGTTTTTCAGGTACGTCTAACTTTAGTTTTCAGGTACAGAAATTGATCAAATGTAAAATAACATTGCATATTTGACTGTATAAATTAAAGATTAATCCTATTAAACTTACAAAAGCTATTAGGATATAGAGATATAGGCTTTCCTATAGCTCAAACAGTAGAGCATAGTCGCTAGCAACGCCAAGGTCATGGGTTCGATTCCCAGGGAAAGCAAGAATTGACAAAAATGTAAAATGTATACCTTGAATGCAATGTAAGTCGCTTTGGATAAAAGCGTCTGCCAAATGCATAAATGTAATGTAATGTAAATGTAAATATTCAATCAAGAGCAGTGAGTGATGTCCTTATCTTTTGTTGTTTGACATTAAACAGACAGCAGTAAAGGCTACTGCCCCTTTAAGACCTAATGCATGGATATTAGGGGTGTAACGATTCATCTACTACATCGATGTATCGATTTATATTCCTATGATCTAACTAAATCGATCTGTGCTCGGCAAGTTGGCCTTCCGGACGACATTTATCGATCTAACATCGTTTTAAAAGGTAATCAATCGATTGTATCGATAATAGGAAATAACGCATTGGATTTAAGCACGTCAGACTTTATATGGATGTTTTTTCTTAGCACTTTTAATGATAAAGGCGTTAAACGTTACTCGATTCAGTCTGCCTATCTGTGACATCATCGCAACGCACGCACCAGCAGCAGCGCTAGGATGGCAGAGGAGAAGCCAATGAGCGAGAAATTATCAAGCCACCAGGAGAAAGAGCTACCTGTACTTTCAACCCTGGCTAAATGTTACCTGTGCATTCCTGGGACCAGTGTGCCAGCAGAGCGAGTTTGTAGTACTGCTGGCGACATAGTGAACGTACAGAGAAGTGTTCTGCAGGCAGATCATGTTGATCAGTTGATATTTTTGAAAAAAAAAAAAATATATATATATAGAGTCATTGAAGAGTAGTTGGTTACATTTTATCTTTTGTTAAATATTGTTTGTTTCTTAAACTGAGAGTAGTAGCAGGTTCAGCCAGTTTATTCAACCTGAAGAAATGTTGGTTGCACTTTATTTTTGATAATAATATTGTATTTGTATTATTTTAATGTTGAAAAACAACAGCAAAAGTAGCAGGTAAACCTACTATTAATTAAACCTGAAGAGAAGTTAGTTGCACTTTATTTTTGATATTAATATTGTAATATTTTTATGTTGGAAAACAAAAGCAGAAGTAGCAGTTTAACCTACTGTTGCACTTACTGTGCTTTTATAGAAAATGTATTGAATATTGAAATTGAGAGCAGAAAAGGTTAACTTCCTGTTAATTCAACCTAAACTGTTGGTTGCACTTTATTCAAATAAAATGTGAATGCATTTTCCATTAATTGTTGTTTACTTGTTTGTTTATATCCATAATTAATTGATACCTGATTCCCTTACAAGAAACAACAGGAATCTAGGAAACTTTACCTGCACTGACCAGTATCCAGATATTTATTTCAGTCACACAATTTTTGGCTAAAAAGTTACTGAATCGATTTCAAGTCACTGAATCGTTTCGGATCGTATCGTTCTAAATGAACCAAAATCGTCCTTGAATCGTATCGACAACCTCAAATCGTGATACGAATCGAATCGTTGTTAAAACGAATCGTTACACCCCTAATGGATATGCGTCGTCTTTCCCGACTGTATAAAGTTTACTTAAGGCATATTCAGACTATGTCTGCTAGAATACTCATCAAGATGGACATGTTGACATACTTTTTGTGTGAGTTTGTCCGTTCAAGAGTAAGACTTGAAAGATAACTCAAAATTTGCGCGCTGTGAGACGTGTGCGCGCTTTCATATTTCGACTGGTCATATTCGAACATACGGCAGCACTCGCATGCATTGAACAAAGTTTACAAAGAGAGAATTATTTGAAAAAAAAAAAAATATATATATATATATATTTGAAGGACTTTTACACGGCACCCCTGCTCTCGTCAGGGTGGCACCCCGGTTGGGAAACACTGCTCTAGTCAACTCACAGCTGTGAACATCGAATGACTGCCTGAGGTAAATGTGATGCTACATGACATTGTTTAGTTTACGAGCAGTTTTATTGAGGTCTTTCTGCCGTTGAAACACTGATTGAGCGATTGCACCACATATGATACGTGACAGTAAGTTGTAATGTATCCTAAACATACCTTCAGATGTTTATTCTTTAGGAAGAGATGATCGATCGCGTTTACAGATGACCGCGTTAACAGATGATCGCGTTCACGTGCGCGCCGTGCGGCCACTTGAACTGTGATGATCAGGTATCAATCACACCACATTAAAGAGCGTCAAAACGGCATTTATCGTTTGAATTTCGTTATAAAATGGACTGGATACTTAATGTGTTCGTGTGGGAACTCGGACTGAAGTGTGTTCTGCGCTTAACCAGCCGACTGTGAACTGATAAAGATTGTATTCGGAAACCGTTCGGTACACGCGTGCACCGAACCGAGAGCCCTGTACCAAAACGTTTCGGTACGAATACGTGTACCGTTACACCCCTAATATATATATATATATATATATATATATATATATATATATATATATATATATATATATATATATATATATATATATATATATATATATATATATAAATCGAATGCGGTCTTGCCCAGGGTGCAACTCAATGTAAAACCGCCACTGAGTGTCTGTCAGTTAATATAATACATATGACAAAAACAATTGTCTAAATTATGTTGCATATTCCTCAAAAGTTCTTGTGATGATATCTCTAGTTGACAACATAGTACTATATTTTCGGAAATCATAGGCTATGATATTGCGCAGGTGCAATGTGATGCAACGCTGTCTGTCAACGAGCCGACAGACTCGTGTGTCAGACTCATTTCAGTGCAAAATAATCAGGTCAAAAACGATTTAATATACTGCAAATAGCCTGCTAGTTTTTTATGTTTATTTATAATTCATTTAGGCAGACAACAAGGCTACCAAGTACTTAATTAATTGAACGTTTTTTTTTACTAGCATCATTTTTTGTCGATTTTTAGTCAAAAATTTAAGGACTTCAGTCGACCAAGATTTTCTTTGGTTGATTACAGCCCTAAAAATGTAAAATACCTATTTTCTATTTTAATGTCACGTTCCTTCAGAAATCATTCTGATGTTCATAAAAACATTTGTAATTATTAATGTTGAAAACAGTTGTACAGCTCAATATTTTTGTGGACACTAATACTTTTTTTCAGGATTTTTGAATTAATAGAACAGCATTCATTTTAAAATGTAATACATCCTTGTTGAATACAAGTATTAATTTCTTTAAAAAAAAACTGTATGGTATATGGAAAAACCTAGAACAATTAATAAACATCACTAATAGTTGACTAGTAGTTTACTGACTGTTTGGTAGGGAATAAATGACAGGATATTCTGATACTCGGTGCTGTTCAGAATAAAGCTCATTCTCTGTCTTACTACATGCATCATTCGTTTTCATTCTGTCCTTTTTCTCTTCTCGACAATGAAAGCCGTTGTATCAGAAACTGGTGCCCCGGTGTTCTATTACACTGTTTCAATTAAACCTGTGCGTATGTGTGTGTGTTTTTTCAGGTGTGTGCATCTGTGCAGAACTATGCAGGAAAATTCAAGCAGAGTGTGTATGTCTGTGTAGTTCCCTGCACAATATTGTGATTCACTCCCCTTTTCCATGGTAGAAGGACACTGGAACACACGCAAAAATCAGATTGCAACCAGGAATATGTGCTGCTCTACAATCCATAGACATGTCACACACAGACATTCTGCATTTCTCAAGTAGTTAATTCACAAACATACTGTATCAGCTCAGCCGTTTAGGTAAGAAAAAACACCAGATTTGTGTCTGTAATGAATGTACTGTGAGGGAAGTTGAAAGGTTGATTATTAGCTAAGTGAAAATAGCTATCTTCTACATTAATCACCTCCTTTAACACCTGTTTTCTGGTCAATCTATTTCATTCCCACACACACACAGATAAATGACGAGTAAGATCGCAATTTAAAACGTCAATAAAACATCAATTCCATTAAGAGCAACAAGTCTTTAACGTAGACTTGTAAAACCAGTAAAAACACAGCGAAACGTCACCATGACATCTCCAATTATTTAAAAAAGTTCAGATCATACGCTTTTCCAAGGAAACACACTTCAACATTTAAACCGTAGGCTACACATGTGCAGAGTGAGTGGGCAGTAGACTGATAAGTCAAAGAAATACACAGCACACACAAAAGCAGAAGACAGAGTCCACCATTTTCTGAGCAGAGAAACTCTCATCAAAGACAACCTTAGATGTCTACTCAATCTAACCACACACACCAACCCATTTCCTTAGCAACCGTGACTCATTTCCCTAACTACAGGGTTGAAGGCAGTGCAGTATAGGCGGCAGAGCAGTGAGGTACATTGCTTCAAACAACAATGAACCTTTTCTGTGAGATTTCAATGAAGAAGGGCTGTCGTTTTCTCAAGCTCTGCAATTCACTTGTCACAGTACAAATATAAGTGTGTCTCAGACATGTCAGGTGACAAAAGACCTGAGCACCTGGACTCTTACAGAGCACAAACACACAGACTCTATCACTCTTTCTGGCCTTCAGGTGATCTATATTTGATGTCTCTTGTCTCCTATATCGGTGGAAAACCATCAACAGGGTAAACACACCAAATCTAAAAAGGACCATTTATAGGGATAGTTCACCCAAAAATGTTTGACATTTTGTCATCTGAACAACTGAAATGCTGTTAAACTACAGAACAATCCATTGAACACTGTACTTCTACCCCTCTCAGCCTCAATTTCATTTCTGTCAAACATTAAATATGGCGCTACCCTGACTAAAGACTATTGTTATCATTTACTCACTCTCATGTCGTTCCCAAATGTATATGTTTTTCTTTCTTCCGTGGAGTACAAGAGAAGATATTTGAAGACTGTTTCAACCATTTATGTCCATACAATGGAAGTCAATGGGGTGTAAACCATTGAATAAAAGATGACAGATTTTTCATTTTTGAGTAAACTATATCCCTTTAACAAAAAGAAAGGACAAATATGCATTGTGGACAACAGGTTAAGTTTGTCTCTTCATAACACACCATTCAGGAAAGAGAATCCCATCTCAAAACCCATACACAAACATTCACTGTTACAAATACACCCATGGCATACCCAACCCCATATAAACATAATAACAAATAAATGCAAAATATCACAAAAGCATGCAATAATCGGTGTTTAATAAGGTATTAAGATGAACGGAATCGATAGAAAAAACGCTGCGGCGACACACACTATACAATGCTTCACATAAGCACCTGAAATACCTTTCAGCAGCAAATGATCTTCAGACAGAGCTTCAAGTGTCACATCCACTTTTAGGACAAAGACACAAGAGTGTCAAAAGGGTCAAGAGCAGGAGAACTTCCACACAGTCCACACTGCGCAGGGATAATGTCCACACCTCTGCCTCTCAGGATGAGAGCATGTGTGAAGGAGAGACGGTGAAAAAAAAACCCCAGAGAAGACACGGCTAGACAAAACATTACATCAGTGCTACGAGCAAACACACACTGCGAAAAAATGTTCAGAATGCACGTGACACACGGATGCCGCTCCTCCGCTATATATTATAATCATAATATTTTTTCTGTTATCATCCAATGTTTGCTTAAATGCAAGCTTTTGTGCATGTGGGAGAAGAGGGTTTTTGGAGGGGTTGAAGGAGGGGATGGGCAGGGGATATATGGAACAATTAAACATACCAGTGCAGTCCAGTAGATGAGGGTAAAGAGAGAGGGAGGAAAACAAAATGAGAGAATAATAAAGGGATTACAGGAAAGACATCATAACAAAGAACACAGATAAGCTTTTTGTATCAGCTCAAGTGTGCTTTATATGAGAGGATCAGATGGTAAGACGTGGCAAATTAAATCACCTCTTCATTTCTCACAGGCCAAAGGTCTGACATGACTTTATGTGTGATCTCAAAACCTGATGAACTCTTTGAAGTATTCAGCTTCATATTAAAGTCTCTTACATAGTGTATCATGACCTCAGAGGTGGATTTTTAAGAGGATAACATTACATAAACTCCACAGACCTTTTACGTAGTAAACCGTTACTGAGAATTTCAGGCATCTGAAATAAAACTGCAGTAGCATGTGGTCATCATCACATCAGAGAAAATACAATAGTATCCAACATATTCTAGAGAAGGTTACCAAAACATGGATTCCACAATAAAACTTCAACGTTTTGGTTTGGTCAATCTAGTGGAGCATACGTGTTTGTAGAACAGTTGAACAAATGGGTGATCAGTAACCCTGATCTCCAATCCAATCTCACTGAAATCCCTTCTCTTTCTTTGTCAGACATTATTGAAGGATATCCTAAAAGGTACAGAAGACTTTAAACCAACACACACATAAACTACTATCATTCGAAAGATTGAGGTCAGTAAAAAAAAATTTTTTTACAAGAAATTAATACTTTTATTCCTGAAAGATACATTAATCCAAAGTGACAGTAAAGACCATGGGCCCTATCATACATCCGGCGCAATACGACGCCAGGCACGATGCAAGTGTTTTTTTGCCAGTTTCAGCCCGATGCAGTTATCATTTTCACGTCCAGCGCCACATCCATCTGTTGGCGCGTTGCTATTTTGAGGCAACTGAAAGCGATTGCGCCATTGACCAACAAAAACCTGGTCTAAAGTCAATAGCACAGTATTTTTTGTGTCATTTAAAGGGTGTGTTAGTAATATGTGCCTATAGGCGGGTGCACAACACGCTTACACTCTGCTTATTACACACAGGGATGTGCAGCAGCACACAAACATTTTTTAAATATTAAAAATAAAAGGACTCCTCTCTGGAGAAGCGTTCAGTCTTTCCGCTAGCAATGTAAATAGCCAATCCGCCATGGTGCAAGCGCAACTGGCTTTTAAAGGGAATGGGAGATGAGACTCTGATTGGTCACGCCCATGACTCATTAAGAGACTAGGTACAACCCTTTTGGACAATGCGGCGACCATTTTTTCCATCGTTAAACTAGCAAAAGTGGGCCCTATGACATTGTTACAAAAATGTCATTTTATTTATAAAAAAAATTAAAAATTCAAATTAATGCTGCATGCATGCACATGCGCGCACACACACGCACATACACACAAGTTTGCTTGCTTCACTATATTAGTGAGGACATTACATAGACTTCCCTTGATTTTATATCAGGTTAATATTTTCTATGGCGCACACGCACACACGCACACACACACACACACACACACACACACACACACACACACACACACACACCACACACCACACACACACACACACACACACACACACAGGAGACCCTATCAATCACCTTTGACTCCAACTTAGCTGAACGCCTTTTCAAGAGATGGTTGCTAACTCTACAACTCCTCCGCACAGCTTGAACACAGAAGTGTGAGATCTTGTTTTAACACAGAGCTGTTAAGCAACTCAAATAGACAAAATCTAAAATAGATCATACAGCACATGCTTCATTGCCTACAAAGCCAGAACAGCAACAGACTGCACTGACGGGGAGGAGTTTTGACTTTCTGAATGACAGTCAGTAACCTTTTTTAGTAGCTGTGATCACACAACATGGACTGTTTGCTTAAGATAAAATACAACAGATGTCTGTGATGCTGTCACTGTACCACAATCACCAGATCTCTCTCTCTCCCTCTCTAAATAGTGTGTGTTTGTTGTCATATGTGTGGTATGGTCAGATTTTTACAGATGGACCCACCCTGTCTGTCAAAACCACAGCACTCAAAAATGAAGCACAATAATGATCTACCATGCCATATCAAATATCCCACTTAAGCCTTTAAAGAGCAGTGTGGCACCACTTCGTCTGTTATTGGTTAAGGTGATTACATTACTGGACAGATTGATTTTGTGTAATTGCCAATAAAAAAACATGGATGAGATGAAGAGATTCTGTGGTCACCAATACTTAAAGGTATAGGGTAGGTCATTTTTTTATAAACACTTTTTGCTATACTGGTTGAAACTCTTTTCATATCATGATAGTAGTCTATAATAGAAGTGGTCTATGAAAATATGAACATATATTTTCTGTGGAAGTCTCAGAACAAAAAAATGTTTGTCCAATCATTGCATTCTGTCCAAATGTCTGTCAACATATGTATTTCCATACCGCCATGCATCCTGCTCGTGCAGACAAGGCTGATTTACATTTAACTGTAAAGGCTGATTTATACTTCTGCTTCGGGCCTGCGCCATAGCCTCTACGCCGTGGGCTACGCGTCGATTTTCATTTATACTCCTGCGTCCTTGTCCACGTCGACGTACAGTTACACATGCAGAGGGAGCATGTGTACCCCTGAGGGAGGGGTTCTGGCAGACCAATCACAGTGCTTGTGGTCTGCATAGAATTTACACCTTGTTACATTTACACAGGTCCACATCAGGGTACATTGTAGGCTACGTGTGCGCCACACAGCCTACGACGTAGCTACAGTGTACACTCGACGCAGAAGTAAATTGGGCTGAAGGCTATGCAAGGTTGTAAACAGACAGTCACAGAGTACCACAGACTAAGAGCAGCCGCCTTTTACAGTTCCTCCTGAACCAAAACAATGAGTTTATTTTGTGTTCATGCCATGTCGTAACTGAAGTTCACAAATGTAATTTTGGAAGGAGTGAACCCATCTAATCTTTCAATGAACTGCTGGAGCATATAAGCAGCCGGTGACCTTGCTCTGGCATCTGTTTATGGCATCCCTCCACCTCCCCAACTACACCAACATAATTTAGGCATCTTGTATCATCCAAGCAGTAGTCCCACTGGGGGGTATATCTAAGCTTGAGTTGAAGTTGCTTCCTCGAGCCCTTCCACCACGGACAGCAAGCCAAATGCGCTTAACCTTATTAGCTTAAAGATTATATAGGTAAACAAACTTGTGAACCGAAATTTAGACACGGCAACCCATGATGTTCTACCTGGAGCTGTTCACGTTCTCAGACTCAGATCTATATGTTTCTGTCAACAACACTATCCACGTCGAACTGAATCTGCAGAAGTCAAGTGGTACAAGCAGGGCTTGACATTAACACTCGCAAACCCGCCATTTGCGGGTGGAACACAGTCACTCCCACTAGCCACTTTGGCGGGTTGAATTTTATTGTAGGCTTCTCAAAAGGCATCTGTTATAATCGTGTTGCGCGTTATAACCAATTACACGTGATTCTTTTGAGCTTATGATTGTAATGTCTGATAATCAGAGGCGTTCAGATTAGTCATCGCTGAAACACCAGAGTTTTGTTCAAAACGGGCTCTCACTCACTGAAATCTGCACTTTTATCCTAAACAACAAAGCAGAGATGTAGCCTATGTGCGATGAACGCAGGAGATTCATTCATCATACAGTGATTGACTGTTTTATTCAGCAGCGAAAATAGTTTCAAACAAAGATCACAGCAGAACCACAGCACATATGTTGTGACGGGTATAAAGCTGGCTTGACGTTTGGACGTTCGATATTCGTGAATTTAGCGACCGTCTCTAAAGTTAAATATGACATTGATATACACGTTTCTAACTTCAATAGCATTTGAAGAGAATGACTTACAGTCATAAAACCAACTGTAATGTGTTCATCTAGGTGTCAGGTATGATGCGCACATTTGAGATTTTTGATATTTAATAAAATAAAATCACATGAAAATATGTATTTCACTAGGCTACTGTATGAGTTTATACACAAAATATGCTAGATTTAAATATGTCATAGCTAATAGAAAACTGATGAGAATATTGCTTGAAAATAAATATTATATATAATATATAATAAATTATATTTACACCAAAAAATCTTATCTTTTTCCAGACAAGCAGCTGTTTTCTCTAGGAGCGCTACACACAACCGTATCAGAGCTAAATAGCTATTTGATGACATGTTATACATTTCATGTAGACTTGATCATGTAGAGGTGTGTACAGTGCTCATTTACATATAGCCAACAACAAATTTCCCAACAACAATATTTTGGCCAGTGAAAATGCTCAGTGGCTATTAACTTTGGAAAACCACTAGCCACAGTGGCTGGTGAGCAAAAAAGTTAATGTCAAGCCCTGGGTACAAGTAAGAGCTCTGTAAGTCGTTCTGTCCAGCACAAAACAAAAACTGTAAAATGCCCTTAGCTTGTTACGACAGTGAAACTTTAAGTCAAAAATTTAATAATTTGTTAATTTTCAATTGAGACAAATGTTTTCCTTTTTAGCAATATATAGTTCTTTTTTAGCAATATATGGTTACTTAAAACTGTGCAGACAAATGTGTCTAAGTGTTTTAAAGACAAAAAGCTAAGTAGGCTCAGGAAGTCACTCCCTGAAAGTGCACTAAATTCCATTCAGTGGAAAAGACATAGCCTGTATGGATATGTGGATGATCAACTCCAGAAAATCTCCACAGGAGGAAGGGAGTGTGCAACACACGGGACAGGGGTGGGAAAAACTCAGGGAACATCAGAGAAGAACATCCTAGACACACACACACACACACACAGTTGAATGTTTAACCTCTCTAGTCCCTACCATAGATCTCCAGCATTAGCAAGAGAAGGGTGGAGAACAAGTCAAGGGTCAGAGGGGGTCCATGTGCTTTTCAAATTACGCATAAGTGATCTAGCAGTTCTCCATTGTCTTATGGAGCGATTGTGTGTTTCTATTAAAGTAGGAGAGAAGAAAATATTGGCTGTCATCAGTCTCACAATATTCATAGGAACATTGATGATGTCATTATTACTAAAATTACAGACACACATATACAGTATACACATATTTATACATACAGTATCTGTTCAGTAAAACTGACACATGCACAATTGTTTTCGCACAATCTGTTAAAAAGATCCTAATGTATATCAAAGAGGCAAACAAAAAAAATGATCTTGAAAGGTCAAATTAAATTATTTTTGATAAGCATTCAATATTGAATATATATATATATATATATATATATATATATATATATATATATATATATATATATATATATATATATATATATATATATATATATATATATATATAGTCTTATATTTGAAGACACTGCAAAGTGCAATATGGAAATGCTTACACATACGCTTTTACTACACATTACCAGTAGTCTGACTATAATGCTTTAGCGCGTTTGGTGTGGGGTTATAATTACCCTTATGTCTGTAAGTAAGGCTGTCTGCTTTTCACTTGCTTTCAGGCATGGTCAGGCTCAGTGAACTTAATCAACTCTCTATTCAACACTGATGCCCAAAACAAACTCTTACAGAAAACACAACACAACAATGCACTTTCAACTTCAGTTTGGGTGGTGTATCAATCCACTTGTATTTTGATGCATGTTTAAGGCTCATAACAGGGACATTTCTCAACTAGAAAGCGTGACTAGACTAGCTAGTCTAGAAAGCTTGGGAAAGTGTCCTGCATCAGGCATCTCATACTGAAACCCATCCTTCTCACTCTCATAGATTTTTATAGATTGTTCATCACTCTCAATATGAAAGCACAATCCGGTCTGCCTTCGAAGTAAGACAATGAATGTTAAGTGGTTAATGTATCACTTCCCTGAATATTTCAAGCAAATATATGAATCGGCTATCAAAAAGTCTAAAACGCCATCCAACGGATAGTTGAAGTGCTAGAACATTATATAATATGTATTACATTATAATAACAATTGTAAAAATTTACTAGATTTTATTTAAATTGGACAAAAAAAGAACGAAATCCCTTTCAGTTATAATTTTTATGTTTTTATATCATTTAATACTGACCAAAGGTTAAAAACATAAAAGTTTTGTTCCAGTAGCTGACTGTTAATGAAACCAAAAGCAATGTAAAATTTCACAAAATGATCACTTATCATCCTAAATTCTTTCATCCCTCATGAACATTTATGAGTGTAAGAGTTCATCAGTACAGTGCTGAATGCGACTGCCATGACACATTATGTACCACAATGACTGTGCTGTGGTAGGACGCGTGATCTATCAAACATCCATCATCCTTATACTTAGCATTTCATAAATACTCCTAAATACTCAAAATGTTTAGTTTACATGACCTGTTTCTGAATGAATCAAGCAGTGAATGTCAATGTTATTAGTCTCTATTTTCAATAAAGTCTACAGCTAATCAGCAGCTCTGAAATGGCAGAAAACATTTTTAACAATAGCAATTGACAAGTTAGAAAATGAACATATTTGCATACGATTATAGCTACTTTGATATATTAAAAAATACCTTTTGCACTTATTTCTGCCAAACACTTGCAGCAGTTTACAGAAGACACTTCCTCTGTGAAGTTTCATCTTCAGTCGTGGCTTTTTTAAGGGTTCCCACCCTTTATGAGCAGTGATTTTCCATGATTTTTCCAGTCGTTAATTGTTTGTTATTTTCGAGTCTAAGTGCAAAGCAATTTATATTCACGACAGAAATCCCCATCATTTTTCCAGGACTAGTGAATTCATCCCTAAACCTTAGGGTAAAACCCTTAAACGAGGTGAATCAATTGCCTTTTGCTTTACCCATGTCTTTCTCCTCTGTTCACTTTAGATGGTAAGCCCAGTGGCTTTGTTTGCTCAGTACAGTGCATAGGCTACGATAAGCCTCCAGTGCACTTAGATTCATGCACACTAACATGTTCATTTCCTGTACAGAAACCATTATTGTTAAGAAGCAAACCAGTAACTTCCACTATTCAGCCTAAGGATTGCCGCTTCAGCTGTGTTGACTGTATTTTAAATGACATTTTATAAGAAACGCCATATTATCTGCATTCAGAAAGATTTGACACTAGTCCCAACAGACATAACGCTACCAAACGCATAGCTGTTTCACGGACGAGATGTGTTTGAGCAATACTGATACTTCAAAGAAAGGAGATAAAAACAAATATTTCGGGGCATTTTTTTACTCTTTCTGTACAACATTTCTTCCGTGTATTAACAATACAGGAATTATATAGATGTTCGGTCAGGAATGTTTACGCCTGATGATGCCCTACAGACTAGAAAAGAGACCTGTGGAGATGATCACAGGCAGGAGAAGAAGCACTCCGTTTAACCGAAAAGGTAAATAAATCACCTAATATTACAACTTACAACGAAAAATCAAAGAACGTCTTTGTTCACTTAGTTTCCCTCGGCAGTCCAGGTAACTGAACTCTACAGGTAACGTTAATGTTATCAAATGCGCTAAAGTGAGAAACTTCACTCACCTGGCCGCTATCGTCGAGTGCCAAACTCTGTCTTTTATTGCCGAGACCCTCAGCGATTAGATCAATTTGATTTTGTCCTCCGGTTCCGTGTTTGACAGTGTACAATCTCGTCTAACTGTCTCTCTCGCAGAGGCTCGATCACAAAACTGTGTGCACGCGCTACCGAAACTACCGCTCGGATCAAGTCTGCTTTACGCGCGCCTCCTCGCGTGCAGCAAAAACACGACCGTTTCTGGTGTCTGAACTGTGCGAGAGTTGGTGATTAAATGCCGAATCTTTAAAAAAGAAAGGAATACAAAAGATTGTATTTATCTTCTGTCCATATTTGTATGTTTAATGAATGTAACTGTGATCACACTGTCTTGTAGACTGTTTTATATTGTGTGTAAATTGTAGGCTAGTGTCCTACATACATTTCAAAGTGCATTTTTATAGTAGAATGCAGATCTTCCTTTTGATTTGATTCAAAATTGAGCTTTATTTTCCTTTTATTCTCACAAAAATATACAAAACAGATGTCTTAATAGTAGCTTATAAGAGCTAATATTAGGAGTGACAGCCTCAAAAAGCTACATTTCTTTCCAAAATAAAGACAAATCATGAAATAATATATAGGCTATATATATATATATATATATATATATATATAAAAAAATAATAGCTAATGCATATACAATATTCCTTCATTTTTAGGATTACCAGTTTTTAACATAGACGGGACTATTCAGCAGTTAATAAACAATGCAAAAGCTGCAGTTCTGTGCTTTGTACTTTTCAGTGAACCAGCTGGAATACCCTACACTTCACAGACAGGCACTACAAGTAGGAAATATGCAAAAAGTATAATTAAACAGTATCTCTGCCTTTTTTCATTATTATTAGTATTTGGTGAATGCTTTTGGAAAGTGTAATATGACTGCTCAAGCAGCAACCACTGCCACATTATCTTCATATGTACACATAAATCACAGATCACACAAAAAGGCAAAATGTTACTACATTGGCATGTCAAAGACAGTAAAGATCTGGATGAAGTAAATGTCCACGTCTGTCTAGGGCAAATATTCCCACCTGGACAAATGATGTACATGTTTAGCTCAATTCTTCTGCAATGGGTAATGAGTCTCCACCACTCAAGAAGCACACGTATAGTTGGGATTTGAACTGCTTTACGATTATCCGTGCTTTCAGTGTCATGTTAAACCTGATGCACTTTGTGACACGTCAGATGTGCTGTAGTACATCAAATGGAGTTGTTTAAACTCAACCCCTACGCTTTTCAAAATACAGTATTTTCTATTTGAAAAAGAGTCTGTGTCAAGCAAATGTGCTCGCCTATAGCAAATTTTAAATCTCCTCAACCAAAACAGAAGCAAAAATCTGTGAATATACATTACCGGTCAAAAGTTTAGAAACATTGTTTTTTTTTTAACGTTTTTGAAAAAAGTCTCTTAATCTCACCATGGTGGCATTTATTTGATCACATTTTCAGCAGCATTACTCCAGTCTTCAGTGTCACATGATCCTTCAGAAATCATTCTAATATGATGATTTGGTGCTAAATAAACATTAATGTTAAACACATTTGTGCTGCTTAATATTTTTGAGTAAAATGTGATTTTTTTGTTTGTTATTAAAATGTTATTCTTTAAATAAAAAGTTCAACAGCATTTATTATTAATATAACTTCTATGTAATAATTATTCATTTCATAATGTCTTTACTGTTGATCAATTCAACGTGCCTTTCTAAATAAAAGTATTACATTCTGTTTTCCCCATTTTGGAAAAAACTTAGCCCAAACCTTTGAATGGCAGAGTATCATGAAAAAAAAAAATCTTAGAATGATTTCTGTAAGATCATGTGACACTGAAGATCAGCTTTGCCATCAGAGGAATAAATTAAAATGTATTACAACAAAGTTAATTTAAACTGTAATAATATTTCACATTTGACTATTTTACTGTATTTTTGATCAAATAAATGCAGCCTTGGTGAGATTAAGAGACTACTTCCAAAAACATTAAAACACCTTACAGTTTCCAAACTTTTGACCAGTAGTGTCTATCAAATCATAACTGGATCTTAGAGACTGCACATAAATGTCAGATTTGCATTAAGTTGCATTTTGCTGCACCCTAGTTCTATAGTGCCTATAGAACATTCATTTGCTGGATTTAGATAAATTGCCTATACCAAGCCATAGAGCAATATCAAAAGTTTTCCGAACAACATTTACGACACTTAACATGAGGACAGTAACACAATTTATACTAACAACCTTTCAAAATGAACAAACAAAAGTGTTCAGCAGAAATTTCATGAAATAGTAAATGTACCACCTTGATGTTTGATCGTTGTGCTGTAATTTTTATTGCATGGATGTTCATGGATACATGTGTAGTAAACCTGTCTGGAGCACGGGCTGTGGCACTAATGATCCTCTAATTGCCTTGTCTCTGCATCTCTCTCACTCTATTTCAGTGGCATCTATCGGGTTAAGACATACTGCTGGCTTTGATACTTCATAATAGCATCACATACACTCAATACAAGTGGAGTAACTAATATTATCTTATCAAAAGCCATCATCTCTTAAGCTTACACCAGAGATCTGTGAGCATATCAAAACTATCAGAAAAAAAAAAAAAAAAAAGAAGAAGACAAAAAAGGGAAATTACAATGGATGTAATAACCTTAGGTTACACCACCACCTACTGTTTATCTGAAGAACTGCAATAATATTACTTTCGAGAGAACAGGCATTCTTATGCAATACATCAAAATCCAGTGGAATGGCGAAAAAAAATAAAAAATAAACAAAATAAAAATAAAATAATTTACCTCATCTCCCTTTAAGTAGACCAGCCACAAATAAAAATGTTTAAACCACGTTTCTATACCACTGTTAAAATGTATTTTCAGAAATAAACTTGGTCACTCGTTATTGGAAAAAGGGTACTTGACATTCAGAAAATATACATAGCACACTACATGACAAGCAACAATCATGTTTTGCCACTCAGCCCTAAGACAGACACAAAACATATCTGGCCTCTACGGTCAGCATATAGAAATCCACTGTCATTGATAAAAATAAATACATTAACAAAACTTATTTTGTGATAGGCAGATCATTCAGAGAAGCAGATTGAAAACCACAGCTGTAGTGTTCATCAAATTTCCAGATCAACACAAATTTAGCTCACTCGCTCTCTCTCGCACACACACTCACTCTCTCTCTCTCTCTCTCGCACACACACTCACTCTCTCTCTCTCTCTCTCGCACACACACTCACTCTCTCTCTCTCTCTCTCTCGCACACGCACTCACTCTCTCTCGCGCACACTCTCTCTCGCGCACACTCTCTCTCGCGCACACTCTCTCTCGCGCACACTCTCTCTCGCGCACACTCTCTCTCGCGCACACTCTCTCTCGCGCACACTCTCTCTCGCGCACTCTCTCTCGCGCACACTCTCTCTCGCACACACACACTCTCTCGCACACACACACTCTCTCGCACACACACACTCTCTCGCACACACACACTCTCTCGCACACACACACTCTCTCGCACACACACACTCTCTCGCACACACACA
Organism: Romanogobio albipinnatus; assembly: GCA_023566225.1. Taxonomy (NCBI): domain Eukaryota; kingdom Metazoa; phylum Chordata; class Actinopteri; order Cypriniformes; family Gobionidae; genus Romanogobio; species Romanogobio albipinnatus. The sequence continues at coordinate 35,293,119 of CM042239.1, forward strand.
CTCTCTCGCACACACACACACACTCTCTCTCGCACACACACACTCTCTCGCACACACACACTCTCTCACACTCTCTCACACTCTCTCACACTCTCTCACACTCTCTCACACTCTCTCACACTCTCTCACACTCTCTCACACTCTCTCACACTCTCTCACACTCTCTCACACTCTCTCACACTCACACACACTCACACACACTCACACACACTCACACACACTCACACACACTCACACACACTCACACACACTCTCTCACACACACACACACACTCTCTCTCTCTCACACACACACACTCTCACACACACTCTCTCTCTCTCTCTCTCTCTCTCTCTCTCTCTCTCTCACACACTCTCTCTCTCACACAGAGGCTGATGATAAGTGTTGGCAATTGAACCCAAACCCATACATAGCTGTGAGGAGCTGTTTTTCTATTCATGTGTGTACATCTATAGCATGGCAAAAATTGAACAATACTATAAAAGTATTATGAAACCATTTTCATGTTTGATAATATTTTTGGGGGTATTTTTAGTTTTTTTTTTTCCTTCTTTTTTCCTTTTTTGTACAAATGTTTGTATAATCTGTGTACATGACAAAAAAGAACCACTCTTCAAAAAGAAAAAACATGCATCATTTCTTTTGTACTAATTTTTTTTTTGACATTTAAAAATCGTTGCACTTTCAATATAACATTTTTTATATAATTTGAGTCTTTTGTTTTTTGTTTTTTTTCAGTTTTCCTCAGTGAGGCAAAAGTCCAGGGCTTCTGGTATTGCTCAAGTTGAATTCTCTCTCCTACATTCTCTGGTCCTCCACATCTCCAGTAGAGCAGTGCAGCTCCCTATGGGCAGTGAGCAGAAGCTGTGCAGAAGCCAGTGGAGTTCAGGCCTAAACTCTCCCACATGATTTCAATCCCATGGCCTATGCCCCACTTGAATTAATTTTTTTTTTGTTTGTTTGTTTGTTTTGTTATTTTCCTTTTCCAGGTACAAAGTCACACGCATCCCTTGAACAGTGGGACAGGAGAGAAAAATTATACCACCAGCACCCTTCAGTGGTAAAAGCAAGTAAGAGCAGGTGTGAGTCTGCAGTAACAGCTCCCCTTATCTACACAGGTCCTCGTGCGCTACCTCACGCTGAGGTTTCCTCTTCTTAGTGAGGAGTTTTTGAGACTTGCTGTTTTGCTGCATCTTGTTGGGGTTGCTGTGTGGCCCTTGAGCATTTTTGTTAGCAAGCTGTCGACTCTGAATAAAACGGGGAAAAAAAGAAACAAATATGACATTCAAGTAATGAAACGGTACATATGAAGAATCAGTAAATGCATTAGGTATCATTAACTAAAAATTAACATTTTTAAAGCATTTATTAAATCTAGGTAAATGTATTTATATATTGTTTATTTGATGTCAAGGTTTGTTCATATAATATATTAGTTAATTTGCATATTCATGCAAGATTTATTAGAAAGCTGGATTAGGAAACAAACTAAAACAGCAGGAAGAAGAAAAAGAACAACGAGAACAAGAAGGAAATAAAAAATGCTAACAAATTGAATATTAATTAATCATGTTACCAATGAAACCGAGATGTGTCAATTATATACACACACACCAATCAGGCATAACATTATATTACATCCTAATATTGCGTTGGTCCCCCTTTTGCTGCCAAAACAGCCCTGACCCGTCGAGGCATGGACTCCACTAGGTGTGCTGTGGCACAAAGATGTTAGCAGCAGATCCTTTAAGTCCTGTAAGTTGCCAGGTGGGGCCTCCATGGATAGGACTTGTTTGTTCAGCACATCCCACAGATGCTCGATTCGATTGCGATCTGGAGTATTATAGTTTTGCTTTGTGGCAGGGCATTATCCTGCTGAAAGAGGCCACAGCCACCAGGGAATACCGTTTCCATGAAAGAGTGTACATGGTCTACAACAACGCTTAGGTAGGTGCGGTGGTACGTGCCAAAGTAACATCCGCATGGATGGCAGGATCCACGGATTCCCAGCAGAACATTGCCCAAAGCATCACACTGCCTCAGTCAGCTTGCCTTCTTCCCATAGTGCATCCTGGTGCCATGTGTTCCCCAGGTAAGCGATGCACACACACCCGGCCACCTTCTTCCATTGCTCTGAAATCCAGTTCTGATGCTCACGTGCCCACTGTTGGCGCTTTCTGCGGTGGACAGGGGTCATCATGGGCACCCTGACTGGTCTGCGGCTATGCAGCCCCATATGCAACAAACTGCGATGCACTGTGTATTCTGACACCTTTCTATCAGAACCAGCATTAACTTCTAGAGCAATTTAAGATACAGTAGTTTGTCTGTTTGATCGGACCACATGGACCAGCCTTAGCTCCCCATGTGCATCAATGAGCCTTGGTCGCCCATGACCCTGTCGCCGGTTCACCACTGTTCCTTTCTTGGACCATTTTTGATAGATACTGACCACTGCAGACCAGGAACACCCCACAAGAGCTGCAGTTTTGGAAATTGTCTAGCCATCCCATTTGGCCCTTGTCAAACTAGCTTAAATCCTTACGCTTGACCATTTTTCCTACTTCTACTTTGAGGTCAAAATGTTCACTTGCTGCCTAAAATATCCCACCCACTAACAGGTGCCGTGATGAAGAGATAATCAGTGTTATTCACTTCAACTAAAGGCTGATTTATACTTCTGCGTCGGACCTACGCTGTATCATCTACACCACAAGTTACACGTCGGTTTTCATTTATACTTCTGCGTTGTTGTCCGTGTCAATGTGCTATTACACATGCAGACTGCTAGTAGGCAGTGTCCACGGGCATGTTGATGGTGTAACCCCACAGTATCAAGACAAAAGCCGAAGAAGAAGCAGCTTGTTTGTGTACATTGTCAGAGTAGCAGCAGCTGTGATGGCGGCAAATAGATAGCGGCTTTTCTTGCAGCTTGAGTTGTATCTAATACAAATTAAGCATCTCTAGTTGAATAGTAGATAGGGGTGGCACCGTACGTGAAAAAAAAAAGACCCATTTGGTTCGCTTGTCTCGGTTCGGAGTGTGTGCGTCGCACGGTTTAGACGCATGCGCAATGTATCCTCGTGCCCGTATGTTACCTCAGACAGTGGGTGTCCTTTTCGCACGAAATAAGAGGTGTGTGTGTGTGTGTGTGTGTGTGTGTGTGTGGACATACAGTAAAATAAAGTAAAAGTGGAGTGCTGCAGGTCACATCACGTGTAGAAATGCAAGTGGGAGAGATAAGGAAGGCTGCCCAGAGTTGGAGGATGTGCCAGCGATGCATAACTGGCAGGGCAGATGCAGTGCGTATGAAGAGCGCGCGTTCATTCACACACTGGCAGTGTTTGTCTCGCGCAGCTGAACCGCGGCTCGTGTATTGCAAATACAGACAAATATTGTCCATTCTGTCACATTTTCCGGTGTTCTCCTCCGACTCCTGTTTGTCTCATGCTTTGATTTATGATGGGCAGCATATCTGCTGCAGATGCGACCGTGTTCCCCTCTGTCTCATGCACACATGCATATAACATGCTGTATATAAGTAGTTCACATGATAAATGTAACATTTAAAAGTTAAGATATGCTTCTAGTTTTAATCATTTAAACATGCCTTTGAAGTTTGGGCAAAAACTTCTGGCAGTGTTGTGTTTTCGTGGATTTTATGTTATTTTTTCACAGCGCTGGATGTCATATGGTGATTGAGAAACACACGGAACACTTCATGATGAAATGTGTTAATCAGGTCAGCTGAATTAAAGCCACAGTGCATTGTTCTGATCAAAATTGACATGATTAACATGAAAAATGTTACGCCAATGTGTCGGACTGGGAAGACAGCCAGTTAGGAAACAACTTCTACATGATATAACAATTTTTTAATACTGTATCCTAAATTGTGGATGATTAAGCTATATATCATATGCTGAAGTAAATTTCTGGAGTGTTAACGATTAAAAAACAACAACAACAAGAACCGTACAGAACCGAAAACCGTGACCCTAAAACCGTGATACGAACCGAACCGTGGGTTTTGTGAACTGTGCCACCCCTAATAGTAGAGTTACATAAGAGGCGATCTGGAATGCGTTTTTTCAGTATCGATGGCCCGTGCACAGACAAACGCTTCTATCGATTGCTGTTGCGGAGACTATTCGTTCCGTTGAAATCACAAAACGAAATCCACCCAAATGTGTCCCTGTTCTTAATATACAATCACTGATTAACATCTTTGGTTTTAATGAGAAATACACAGCGGATCTATGAATTTATTTACTAACATAAAGAATCTCTGGACTACAAAATATTGTGTTATATAGCAGATGTAAGGATGAAACTATCGTCACATTTCTGGACACATTCCTATCGCAGATGGTTTTATTTATTGACCTGAGGGAGGGGTTCTGGCAGACCAATCACAGCGTTTGCGGTCTGTGTAGAATTGACGCATTGTTACATTTTTGGAGAGGTGCACGTCAGGGTACGTCATAGGCTATGCGTGCAACACACAGCCTACGACATAGCTACGGCGTAGGTCTGACGCAGAAGTATAAATCAGCCTTAATGCACAGGGTGCATAATGTTATGCCTGATATATATATATATATATATATATATATATATATATATATATATATATATATATATATATATATATATATATATATATATATATATATATATATATATATATATATATATATATATATATATATATATATATATATATAGATAGTCATAGTCATTTCTAACAGGTTCTTACCTTATTGCCCTTATTAGTGGGGGTGGACATTGTTGCTGAATGATTTTGAGATCTGTGATTGGACAGATTCCTTTCTTTATTCTCACTGTAAGAGCCCCGCACACCCGAAGCTTTTGCTGTCTTATAGGGAGTTCCATCAGAGTCCTAAAGAAAACCAATCAAAAAAAAAAAAAAAGGAAGTCATGTTTTTCTTTTTTTCTTTGTATTTCACCAATACAAAAGTAAAATCATTTATTTTGGTTGTTTTATGCCAAATCAGCATCTAATGCCATTTTCCTGGCAAGAAACAAAGTAACAAGGTATTATTTGTTTAAAAATAGATAAATATAATTAATATTACCCTATTTAGAGGTAAACATTGAATAGATAAAGAAAATCTATATTAACATTTGTAGGCGTGTCAAAAATGTTGAAAGTGGATTTGTATGGGTATGAAGTACTTACTGCATCACTTGAGCTAGAGGCCGTTGAGGATGGTGATGACGATGATGATGGAGAAGGAGAAGGAGAGGAGGAGTTGGATGACACTTTGCCCCGGGGGACAGGAGGAAGCCCCACACCATCCTCTGAAAGGTTATTATTACACTCATCAAGTTCCTCAGGCTCAGCTAGCAGTGTGACATCATTTGCTATAGAGAAACAAAAAATGAATATTCAGCTTTCTAGACTGAGAGATGGATCAAAATAAGCTCAGAAACAAATGCCTTACCATTACAGTTGAGGACCGGCTCATTGTTGCTCTTCTGACCCCACTGCACACTGATCCAGTCACGGTACTCAGCTACTTCCTGTGTGACACGGATTATTCTACCTAGAATACTGTGGGGAAAAGATAAGATCAATTGTGAATCCTATCCTGAGTAGATCCTGATATTATCACAACAGTCACAGAATATTTTTTCCACCTCTGACTGTTAATATTTGTTTTTACAATACTGTCTGTCAGTTTGCGGTTGTCTTTTTCACCACATTTCATTGTATGGCATGAGCTGGGGACCTATGCTCAGAAATGTATTACAAGCATCAAGCTTTCTGCGGGAATCATTGGGTCTCAATCACTAATCATACGTGCAAATTTGTGCATGAAACGTTTTCACGCACACACACAAAAATCATGATTTATCAAGGACTTTTTTAACTAAAGTTAAGGAAAAAATTTAGGAAAAATTAAAACCCAAAAAAAGGAAACCAAATCACATACTCTGAGTGGCATTAACAATGTGTCAAGATGTAATAAATACATGCATACACAAATATGCATAAGTACATGTTGCCAACGATAGGTCTGTAATCTGGATTAGAACAAGGTTAAGAAATCATGTACTTATTTTCGTAAACTAGGCTAAAATGTTTGATAACTTCTTCAGCATATAAATACAAATATTCCATGCAATTAATAGTGAATGAGAGCCATTATCTACAAGGGGTGCATATTTCCCCTGGCATCATCAAGAGCTTGAATACTATGGTGCTAGTGTAGTGTCTATACTACATATTACATCATGGCTCAAATTCCCAACTTAATATCAAATATATTTGATGTATAACCCAGCCCTAACAACTAAGAAAACTCTGCACACATCTCTTACAGTTCTCTTTATCTCACCTCTCCGACTTGTTGTTGGGGTAGTACTTGGCAATTGGGGATACAGCGTGACTTAAGACAACATAAGCGTAATCAAAAGCCTCTTTCACCTGCATTGCCCCATATGAACTTCGTCCGACATCATTTCCTGTGACACAGAAACAAATGATAATAATCAGAACATCTTCCATACAATCTATGATGCCATTTTAATACCAGTTGAACTGTTAAAAATGCCAAGCAGTTAAACTTTTCAGTATGAGCTTAAGTGTTTGTATGTGTACCTGGCTGCAATGGATCTTCAATGTAAAGCTTAAAGGGCCTGTACACATCCTGCATGTCTTTCTGCACTTCATCTTTGGCCACGTATGAGCCACCATCTTTGATCCTGATCCCCGTCTTCAGGTAGTTAAAATGCCGTCCGTACAGCTCAAAAAACTCAATCAGCAGTACACCCAGGTTTGCGTTTGAACTACACACGTCCTCTCTACAGTGCAGCTGGGAAATAAAACATCAATTAGAATTGTAATGATATTGCTATATATATATATATTAGCAAAAAGCCTATTTAAAAAAATCATTAAATGGGTGGTTTTCACTTCGAAAGTAAATCTGCAGAGGCATACCTCTGATAACAAAAGCACGCTTTAGCAAGCTAATATTTGCAAAGAGGAGCATTACATCACTTTGCAGTTTTGAGATATGTGCATTTAAAGTTGTATTCTAATGTACACTGCTGTTCAAAAGTTTGCGTCAATAAGATTGAAGTCTCTTATACCCATCAAGGCAAAAGTATCAGAAATATAATAAAACAGTATTTTATTTGGTTTATTTAATGTGATGATATCCGCTGCTAGCCGGCTGCTTTAATATGCTCTTGTGAGTGTTTGTGTAATTGCGTCAAAGCTTTCCATTTACGTGTTTTCCTGTGTTGAGCAATGTAGCCAAATCACAGATCTACAAATCTGTCGAGCGTGTGAACGCAATGACCAATCAGATGTGTTTAAGTTAGTCAGAATCCACTCACCGAAAAAGCATAAGCACGATGTAAATAATTAATTGCACAGCGTAGGCAGCTTCATTGATTATAACAGCAACGATCGCTTTCTGTATATAATATTTTTGCTGCTAACTACACATTGCAAATGCAGTTTCTGGATTAAGAATATTTGAATGCGCGACAATCCGATTGACAGTGATAACCATAGCAATGGACGGAGCAAAACAATCCGATACAGTCAAGTGATTTGTGCATCAAGTTGAGTATAAATGCAAAATATATACAAATGCAATATAATAGACCTTTTCATATGTAGTGTTATTCTTTGTTCATTTTATTACAAACTTTCCAAATCAGTCAGTGACAGAGAAATTTGTTGATTTTTAAATATAAAATAGATCTAAAGCACTGATTATTTTTTATTTGATGAATAAATAGGATAAGTTAATATTACAAACTATTTCCTGCATTATTTTGGATTTATTATCAGTACTTGCTTATTTTAGGGTATTAGCGAGAGTGTATATTTAAATTAATATGTAGAAGAATGTTACCTGTAAGAAGCTGACAGCCATGAGAAACAGACCGTATGATCCGATTCCTCCCGTGAAAACCTCATTCAGCTCTCTTTGCAGTAAAAACTGCTTCAAAACCAGCACCAGGTACGGTAACACAGGATATTGCTGAAACACAAATACACACAAGTCAGAACATATAGAGCCAATACACTGGTCCAATTTGGGCCAGCTCCTCAAATTGTTTCAGCAGGTTTAAAAATGACCATGTGGTAAGGAGGTGCTCATAAGTACAATTTCTCCCAAAGGAGAATTTTTTTAATTATTATTAATGATATTAAATGCCTTGTACGTCCCACATTAAGGAGATATGGTGACGATCCAGTGTAGTTGGTTCAAATTAGTTTCCAAAACCTTAACAGCTCCATTTGAGTGGGAAGAAGTTAGAGAACCTCCACTCACCTGTTTGAATTCCTTAATGAGGTTTGCAGCTTTTACACCACTCTGTACATTAAAGCTGATGTCCACTTTTACCTCTGTGTGTTTGTCAGTCAGTTTAATGATGGGGACCTACAGATACACAGAGCATTAAAGAAAAGCAGGGATGTCTGACAGATGCCAAAAATGCCCAACACATGTGTATGACACACAGCAGTGCTCGTACCGTTGCTTTATCCAAGACTTTGATAGAGTTTTCATCTGCCACTTGTCTCTTGCGTAGCTCCTCTTCTAGAGTCCAGAGAGGTAAAGTCTCCCAGTGACCAAAAACCACCAGGTCTATATCACTGGTTTAAAGAGAGAGGAGACAGAGGAGAGAAAGTTTTAAATATGCAAACAGAAATCATTCTCCTCTTAAGAAATAAATACTCCACTTATGATGAGTCTTTGTATTGATGTTTTGGAAAAAACTTATCTAAGGGCACCCAAGTATGTTAAGAATTTACTGACGTCACAACTGAGAACTAAAATCAACTGCTTCAGTAACAGTGCATACGTGTTGGCAGGTTTATACCACCAAGCCACAGTTCAGTACTCCAGGTGGCATATAAATGCAGTACTGGTGTGAGTGACATGGCTCTCACAAAAAATGCACACACACACTCAGGATCACAGGATATTAAGCAGAGCTAAAATGACTAATCTTAATCCCCAAATACACACACACACACACACACACACACACCATAATACTTGCTTAATACACAATTGCAAAACATTTTTTTAAACTTTCGTTTAACTCAAACCACACAACAGGTGTATGTACGATACCATGTAAGATATCAAAAGAATATTGTGCTGAGTGAAAAGAATGTAGCAAGAGAAAAACAAATAACATTACCTTGTAGGCAAATACAAGCCTGTGCTGAAGCTGCCAAACACTTGAACCTGCAATCAGAAAATAGGAAAAGAGGTTAAACTCAGTCTTCCCCTAAAATAATTCACCTGTGAACCATCAGCCCCAACAACAATTCAGTGTTCATATTTAAAACAGGAAAAATCTAAACATGTCAATCAGACAAGTATTCCTGTGAGACACAATGAGTTTCTGCCTGAGTGCACGTGTAATTACTTGCAAACAACACACTAGGACCAAAACTGTTGAGAAAGATGTGAATTCATATCAGGCGCATGAATATACAGTGAGGAAAATAAGTATTTGAACTATTTTGCAAGTTCTCCCATTTAGAAATCATGGAGGGGTCTGAAATTGTCATCGTAGGTGCATGTCCACTGTGAGAGACATAATCTAAAAATAAAAAATAAAAAAAATCCAGAAATCACAATGTATGATTTTTTTTTACTATTTATTTGTATGATACAGCTGCAAATAAGTATTTGAACACCTGAGGAAATCAATGTTAATATTTGGTACAGTAGCCTTTGTTTGCAATTACAGAGGTCAAACGTTTCCTGTAGTTTTTCACCAGGTTTGCACACACTGCAGGAGGGATTTTGGCCCACTCCTCCACACAGATCTTCTCTAGATCAGTCAGGTTTCTGGCCTGTCGCTGAGAAACACGGAGTTTGAGCTCCCTCCAAAGATTCTCTATTGGGTTTAGGTCTGGAGACTAGGACACGCCAGAACCTTGATATGCTTCTTACAGAGCCACTCCTTGGTTATCCTGGCTGTGTGCTTCGGGTCATTGTCATGTTGGAAGACCCAGCATCGACCCATCTTCAATGCTCTAACTGAGGGAAGGAGGTTGTTCCCCAAAATCTCACAATACATGGCCCCGGTCATCCTCTCCTTAATACAGTGCAGTCGCCCTGTCCCATGTGCAGAAAAACACCCCCAAAGCATGATGCTACCATCCCCATGCTTCACAGTAGGGATGATGTTCTTGGGATGGTACTCATCATTCTTCTTCCTCCAAACACGTTTAGTGGAATTATGACCAAAAAGTTCTATTTTGGTCTCATCTGACCACATGACTTTCTCCCATGACTCCTCTGGATCATCCAAATGGTCATTGGCAAATTTAAGATGGGCCTTGACATGTGCTGGTTTAAGCAGGGGAAACTTCAGTGCCATGCATGATTTCAAACCATGACGTCTTAGTGTATTACCAACAGTAACCTTGGAAACGGTGGTCCCAGCTCTTTTCAGGTCATTGACCAGCTCCTCCCGTGTAGTTCTGGGCTGATTTCTCACCTTTCTTAGGATCATTGAGACCCCACGAGGTGAGATCTTGCATGGAGCCCCAGTCCGAGGGAGATTGACAGTCATGTTCAGCTTCTTCCATTTACTAATGACTGCTCTAACAGTGGACCTTTTTTCACCAAGCTGCTTGGCAATTTCCCTGTAGCCCTTTCCAGCCTTGTGGAGGTGTACAATTTTGTTTTTAGTGTCTTTGGACAGCTCTTTGGTCTTGGCCATGTTAGTAGTTGGATTCTTACTGATTGTATGGGGTGGACAGGTGTCTTTATGCAGCTAACGACCTCAAACAGGTGCATCTAATTTAGGATAATAAATGGAGTGGAGGTGGACATTTTAAAGGCAGACTAACAGGTCTTTGAGGGTCAGAATTCTAGCTGATAGACAGGTGTTCAAATACTTATTTGCAGCTGTATCATACAAATAAATAGTTACATCATATATTGTGATATCTGGATTTTTTTTTTTTAGATTATGTCTCTCACAGTGGACATGCACCTACGATGACAATTTCAGACCCCTCCATGATTTCCAAGTGGGAGAACTTGCAAAATAGCAGGGTGTTCAAATACTTATTTTCCTCACTGTATGTTGGCAGTTATGTGCTATGCAAGTCTATGGGACAATGTACTACACATCATAAAAAGGTACAGTATGTAATATTGGCAGCTAGCAGTTGAAATGGGTGCTGCAGCCCAAATATTGGAGAGAGTTGTTTCCCCGCCCCCGCCTCCTCAGGAGCACAATTGACAATGGAAGGCTATGAGCCTTACACTAAGTTAAAGAGTTAATTTTTATCTGGTCATAGAGCTTTTTAGATGGATGCAGAGGCTTTTTAGGTCGGGTAAAATCTGCGATCACTGACCCAGTTTGTTTGCTGGCTTCCATGGCTGCAATATGCTGTGTTTTCCACCAACTGGCCACCTGGGGTATCGAAATACTATTAGGTAGATGGGCAGTGGGTGGGATCACACAGACCAAAACATTCTGACACAGAATGCACATTTCAAAGTAGAATAACTGACTGTAGCATTGTTGTTGTTTTTTTGGGAGAAACATGTGAACTTTGCATGTTTCCTAAATATTTCCAAACATATGGTATTTTTATGCTTTAGTTCAGTCAAAATAAATTATATACAGGACCTTTAAAAAGTTCAAAATAAATATAACCAAAATAAATACACAATTGCACAAAGCATAAATAATAAAACACAATAATTCAACAAGCAGTGAAGTATTCATACACACAGGGACATAATGACATGTATGTGGTTCAAAAACAGTAGGTTAAACCTCTCCTTGCTCAGTTAAATACTCAATCTTCTTACAAAGAAAATGTACATTATTTAGGGTGACTGAGAATAATTGATCTTTAGTACTAACCATTAGCAGCTGTTAGCCTGCACACTGATATGAGCTCATAGGAGAAATTTACTTTTTAGAAGCTAGAATGTCTGACAATAAATATGCATTTCCAAATTGCAGAAGCAACCAGACACTAACACTGAGGAGGAGATGCTAATTCTTTTTCATCAATCTGTAGGTGCAGGACTGTGATATCCAACATAAACATGCCACTGAAGAACAGTCATACTTTGATTCCTCTGGTAATATGCATGTCATAGCTACAAGTGCCTTCACTGCCTTGGTTACTTTTATATCAACTTGCACTCATATGGCTAAAAAACATGCAATCATATTTTATTATTAAACAGAATATGTAATGAAACATCATCCTGCACTCTTAAGCTAAATATAAAGGCAAAAATAAACCTTTTTTTTTCACAACACAAATGTCAAATCAGACTGTTTATAGATCCATTTTTTCAGCCCATTATCCATGCATTTAAAAAAAATTATTTTAGCAATGGAGGGTCCTGCTACCTCTGGAATATGTTAAAGGGTCACTGCTGGTCCTTTAAATGCCCCCATTGGGCAATTAACATGTGCAATACCGTACCTCTTATTCACATTCCCTTGCATTGTATATTACATACATGTACATGAATATATTGTCCATTGTCTATTTTGTATATTATTATCTGTTTTGTTGCTGTCATTCTGTCTGTGCACTGGAAGCTTCTGTCACCAAGACAAATTCCTTGTATGTGTAAGCATACATGGCAATAAAGCTCTTTCTGATTCTGTTGATTGAGCTGTGCTGGTTCCTTTATAGTTTAAATGTCCATGTCATGTGTCTTTTCTTTATTTTACATTCAACACCCATTAGGCATAATGCTTTCTCTGCTAGAAAATATTAAAGGTCCCATGGCATGAAATTTTCATTGTATGAGGTATTTCAACATTAATATGAGTTCCCCTAGCCTGAATATTGTCCCCAAGTGGATAGAAATGTTGATCGGTGTAAACCCGAGTTCTGGCTGTCTCTCTCTGCCTTTGAGAAAATGACAGGCCAGACGAGCCAATCCTGAAGTCTCCTGTTTTGACGTCCAAGCAGGAACGGTTACCTCCCTTTCCTCCGCCCAGAGAATCTGGCACGCCCATGCAAACACTCGAGATCATTAACGTTACTTGTGAACGAGTGAACGCTGGCAGTTTCTCAGTGTTTGGATGTACAAATGAAAACAGAAGTCTTTCTTCAGTTCCTTCTGATCTGTGATCAGTGATCTCTTATGTGTAGCTAATTATTTATTATTCGTGCACACGCAGCGGCTTCTCTCTCTCCCGACAGAACGGTGTTTTCTATCTTGTGAGTCAGTGTTTTTGTTCGTCGCGTCTACCGGTTCTAATATGTGCATACAGTCATGAGTTTCTGCTCAACATCGGCCTCACACACGCCGAAGCTCGGGCTGCACTGGCCGTTGGCCTTCAACATCCCCGACCCCCAGTACTGCATCTGGCCCACAGCGGAGGCACCAAACGCGGCGTGAGATTAAGCAGACGGGGGGTAAGCATGAGCATATCTGGGCTAGGCTAGCCATCTTTCCCCACAATAAACTGGATTACATTCGATTACTGTTGTTGCGTCTTTGTTTGCGCTGTGTAACGTTACTCAATGCGCGCCACTGACGCTATTCATATGATTGGAACATATCTAGAAATAATGCTATACTCAACACTTACTAACTCGTTCATCTCGCTGTAATGGTACATTGCATGTGTTACAAAGTTGGTAGAATAATGATGAATACGGACTCGGTGTGACTGGGACTCGTGTTTATTCAGAACTCTCAGATACAAACACAATAAACTCGCGCTGACTGACAGCGCTCTCATAACTCAGAAGTTACTATAAATAACTTTGTTAGCAATCGCTCCGTCTCCATGATGTCCGGTTCGCGAACGAATCATTCTTTTGAATCGGTTCTTTTTAGTGAACCGAACCAGTTCACCAAATCGGACTGAATCGTTCTAAACGGTTCGCGTCTCGAGTCAGCGCTGATCCATCATTTACTAAAGTTACTAACTTTCTGACATTAGTGACAGTCCTTCCGACTAGAAATAAACTAATAACCTGAAGTATATGCTAGTAACTACAACAGTTCACCCTGAACTGAGACTGAGAACTGATGAGAAGTGAACTCAGGTCCATCCGTCTCTGGCAGGCTCGTGCCTCGTTAAACCACGCCCCCTCCGCTCATTTAAAATGCAAAGATGTCAGCCAATCACAACAGTGGGCGTTTTTACTGAAGTCTCACAGCAGACACGCCTCTTGAAGCAGGGCATTCAGCCACAGGGCAAACAGCAGTATAGAAAAAATGCCTTTTATTTCTAAATTATGACATTTTATGATGTAAAAATCATACTAACAATATAAGTACACCTCAGGAAACACTATAAAATAATAGAAAAATGCCATGCCATGGGACCTTTAATAATTCAATATGACTTGAAAACTGTAAAAAATGTATATAAAGCAAATTCGCTGTTAAATCAATAAATACATCTTTTTAGATATACAGGTGAACTGAGAAAAGTATTTCTGATGGGTTCCAGTCACAACTTAGAAATGGACCCCCCCCCCCTCTCCCAGGGCTCTATATTTAGACCTCTGCATGTCCATGACACCAGTGTAACGGTGAACTACGGCAAGAACAAATCCACACATGTTGTTTGATATTTAAAAGGTCAAATCCAAACTTGAAAGTAGGAAAGTGTTTCAATTTATGTTCGTATTTATGCATCCATGGCAGTACCTCATTGTTCAAATATTCAAGAATACGAATTACATAAACCTCAAGAAAACAATCAGTTTAACTAAAAGGTGTGTGTGAGTAACACTAACCTCGGCATTGGGCCACAAGTCCTTGATGACTCTCTGGATCCTGTCCACCACCTCCTGCCTCATACGCTCCTCCTCTTTACGAGGAGAAATGTAGTCATAAAAGTCCTTTATCTCCTCATGCAGTCTGGAGAGAAAGAGAAATAAAGTATTACATAATTATTCAAAATTACCTAATTATTCATAAATTACATAATTACCAATTACAAATTACATAATTACCTCAAAACATTATTGCATTATTAGCAATAATGTTCTTTAACGTTCAACACAAATACTATATTAAAGTAATTTAACAACACAGTACCACAATTTGGCAATGATAAACCTGGTTACTGATGGCCTGAGCTTGTGTGTCATTCAATTGTAAGACATAACACAGCCAATAGTGTGCATACAAAGGGTTTTTGCTTCACTAGGTCAAAGATTTGACATGTTTCGGTAAGAATTTGTATGTTTTTTGATAGTCTCTTATGGTCATTGTGAAATAGTTTTACAATTTAAAATATATGTTTTCTATTTTAATTGATTTTAAAATGTAATTTATTCCTGTGATGGCAAAGCTGAATTTTCAGTAGCCATTACTCCAACATTCAGTGTCACGTGATCCTTCAGAAATCATTCTAAAGCCACGATCAGACTGCCAGCAAAAATCAGATTTTTTGCATAGCCTGTCCAATTTTATCCAGAAAGTCTGGACAGCAAAAACAACAACAACAACAACAAAATTAAAGCTGCAAGCAGCGATGACGGGCCCAAGCCGGTGGCATCAGCTTAACTGTGCACGGCACGCAATTTAAAAAGGAGAGTATTTTAAAATCACTCGAATATGCCACATTTACTGCAGCAGCTGTGCCATTATGACCATAAGCCACACCCATGATGTAATTAAATATAGATTAATTTTAATGTCATAGGATCTAATAGGTCACTTTCAAATATGTGCAAAGCTATCTTTTGCGGCTCAAAATTTTGTAAGTCCAGAAGGCGAGTATTTAATTCAAGGTGTTTGTATAGTTTTTTTTTTTTTTTTTTTATACTTATTTACACTAAAGTGATAGTTATTTGTGATAGCCTATGATATGAAAGGGTTGAATTATCACCATCAAGAGAGAAAGTGACACACACACACAAACACACACACAAACACACACTAAAATTAAAATTTTAGTCATTTTAAATTGATCCAGGTTCAATTACCGAACATACAATCTTAATTTAATTCAAATAAAACTATGATTTTACAAGATATGAGACAATTTCTGTTTCCCTTTTTTGTTCTTATTTAATCCCTCGCCATAGCAGCACCGTTTGAGATATTCTATAATCGTTATCAATATAGCATCTTCAGTGTCTTTGTTTCATGTTGACCGAGTTTGGTGTCGATTTCATGCATCTCCTTCAAGGAGTTTATAAAAACTCAGAGCTTTTTATTCAAAATTTGGGTGTCAAAAACACCCAAAAAGATTATTAAACTTTGACATGTTGCCATGGCAACAGTATTTAAAATATCAGGAATCCATTCATATGTCTATATCTGCCATGTTTTGATATTATACTGATGAAGTTTGAAATAAATCGGGTGAAAATAAGACCGTGATTTAAAGCATTTTTGAAAGTGACACTTCCTGCTGCCAGTTGGTGACACTATGGCCCGGTTTCACAGACAGGGCTTAGACTAAGCCAGGATTAGGCCTTAGTTCAATTAGGACATTTAAGTAACTTTTATAAACGTCCCCATGAAAAAAACATTACTGGTGTGCATCTTGAGAAAAAACAATGCCACTGACATATTTTAAGATTTGTCAGTGCAAGATTCTTTCAGTTAAAATAGCTCAAACATGCATTTTAGTCTAGGATTAGCTTAAGCATTATCTGTGAAACCGGGGGTATAACTTTGAATATTGGCATGTAGATGTCTTCAAGCCAGGACTCTTATCAAACGTGAAGTTTGGGGCAGATCGGACATTGTATGCCTGAGTTACAACAACTTCCTGTGTCATGGCGAAACATCAAAATTTGTGAGGCCGCCACGGACACGCCCTTCAGCGAAAACCCAAGATCTTCGCAATTTAACTTCGCAAAGGCCTTTAGAATAGACAGTGCACATGTGATGTTGATCTGATTAAATCTCTAGGAGGAATTTGTTAAAGTACAACATCTGACAATGGCAAAAAACTGCACCAATTTAGGAAAGAAATTTCAAAATATCTCACTTCCTGTTGGTTTTTCAGATTTGACGCCCAGGGACTTTTTTGTAGGGGATGGGCTGTTGAATGCATCTATCAAATTTTCCTACTCATATATGAAACGTAGCATGAATGGCGCTTAGTTGAAATTTTGTAGGTGGCGCTATAGAGCCATTTTGCCACACCTAATTCTGAAACCCATATCAGATGTACATTTTCACCACTTCTGATGTGTGTGCAAAGTTTCATGAGTTTTCGAGCATGTTTAGGCCCTCAAAAATGCAATTCACTTGGGATAAGAAGAATGATGGGCTGAGCAATTACAATACGGTCCTCACACCTCAGGCCCTAAATATCTGATTTCCTGTTGTTCGGAGCTAATGACTGTAAATTAGAAAGCTGTCCAGCTCAAAGAGAACAATATATATATACCAAGTTTGGTGACTGTAGATAAAACTAACCCCCCACTTTTGTCAAAAGATGGTGCTACTTTTATCAAAAGATGGCGCAACTTTTGTCAAAAGATGGTGCAACTGAGCCCCTGAACCACGCCCGTTTTTAAGTCTTTGCCCATATCTACTGGATAGCATCTGATGTGTGTG
This sequence comes from Romanogobio albipinnatus, assembly GCA_023566225.1. NCBI lineage: Eukaryota > Metazoa > Chordata > Actinopteri > Cypriniformes > Gobionidae > Romanogobio > Romanogobio albipinnatus. Next base: position 35,310,669 of record CM042239.1, read on the forward strand.
TTGAGTTTCATGTCATTTGAAGCATTGTAAGAGTCTCAAAAGCATCAGTTTGATGTGTTGCCATGGCAACGATATTTAGATTATCAAGAAGTGCTTACCAGGTTTACATCTGCAATGTTTTGACATCATACTGATGAAATTTGAAGTAAATCTGGTAAAAATAAGATGATTATAAAGCATTTTGAAAATGACACTTCCTGCTGCCAGTTGGTGGCACTATAACTTTGACTCACAATAGTGAGACCCATGTGATCGGCCTCTTAAAACGAACAAACCGCTGAAGTTTCATCCAAATCAGTCAATGTTTGCAGAATTTATTACACTTCCTGTTACACTTTTGTCGCCATAAATTTGTCTCCTGTCGCCAAACCCTTCGAGATATCAAAAATCAGCTCGCAATTTAGCATCCTCAATATGTTCACTTCATGCTGACCAAGTTTGGCACTGATTGGGTGAATCCTCTAGGAGGAGTATATAAAATTTTCCGAACAAACCATAATAGCCACTTCCTGTTGGGCTGACGTATAACAGAGCACAAAAGTTGTTCGGCCAGATGAGCTCCATATGTGTACCGAGTTTCATACATGTACGTGCAAGTGTGTTTGATATATACCCTGTATATATACTGGACACACAAATCTTATTTGATCACTTGCAATTAATAGTATGGACAATCTGCCAGAAAATATCTGATTTGAGAAAAAAAAATCTGATTTGCCTACAGTCTGAACATAGCCTAACATGCTGATTTGGTGCTCAAGAAACATGTTTTATTATCAATGTTGAAAACATTTGTGCTCTTTAATAATTTACATTTTACTGTCACTTTTGATCCATTTAATGCATTCTTGCTGAAAAAAAAAAAAAGAGAGAGAGAGAAAAGAAGTCTTACTGACCCCAAACAGTAGTAAAAAAGAATAAATAAACAAATTCACACCCTAGTTCCGGGTAAGTAAACATTCAAAAGGCAGGTTACTACAGCAGGGAGAGTCAGGAAGAGGGAGAGAGTGTAGCTAGGTGACACCTCATTATTACACATCTCTAATTATCTGAACCTAGAAAGCACCACACCAATAAACTCAACTCAAACCAACTTGACCCAGAAATTCAAGTTAATTCATTCCAACCTGAATGCTACATTTAAGCAATGGTAGCAGCATCTAAAAGTTCCATGAGAGACATCTGCAGAAATACTATATATGAAAGCTGCTTAGAGAAGCACAATTAATTAACTGTAATAATGTATTGGTGACATGCATGTTCAGTATGTTCATGAAACGACTGCGCCACGCTACCTCACCTCTCATTCTCTTCCAGTTCTTACTAACACTAGCCTTCTGGTGTCAGGTGCCAATCTCGTGACCAGGACTGAATCCACACATCAAAATGTTTTATATAATAATCTTATTTAAAGAAAAATCGTTTTCGTTATTGTGGAATAAAAGTACTCATTTTGTGATATATGATTTTGGTCATATTGCCCACCACTAATGTAGGAGTTACCTGACACAGAAACTACCCTGGAATGTTACCAAGATTGCCGTGTGAATTGTGAAATGACTCGCAGTTAAGTGGCTTGCTCTATGTGTGGCTTCTCCTAAGAACTGAAGTCTTTCCTCCTGAGCTTGGACACTGCAATTACACCTACACTAAATGAATGTTCTGCATTGGTTATTTCTATATTTGCCAACTGCTAGAGTGGCCTAACATTAAAGGTTCAATATGTATGATTTTTGCATTAAAATATCCAAAACACATTTCTTTATATTCTCGGGACTCGCGTGTGGCGCTGATATTTGTCTCTTATTAGTAATCGCGCCCTGCTTCATACCACAGTCATGTTAAAAAACATGAATGCATTCACTCATCCATAAACATTATTAGATCCATTGGTATGACGGCAAGTTCCATGATTCCACGCTCATTCATTGCGTCATCAATCTATGCCTTTGTTATTGTTTAGAAGAGGTTAGCAACCCCTAGCGGCGAAAAAATACATAGTGTAGCTTTAAATATAGCCTACTATTCTATCATAATCTAGTCCCTCCTCCACATTTGACAGAAAGTGAATGTTGGTGGGCCACATTTAATTTGTTACATCTTTAGCTTGCACAGAACAAGGTGTTCAGATAACCTTTAAATCCCAGCATCCCATACATTCAACCAGAGCTGGCAAACTAAAATTCATCTGCCCAGACATTTTAAAAATGGGCAGGACAGGTGAGAAACAATCACACCCTGAAGAACAATTTGCACTCTGGGAATCCAAGGCATCCAAGACATGATGTTAAAGGTATGCTCAACTGGCATTCGCTTATCTGAGTGAATGAAAGCACACAGTTTTTATCTCAAGGAAGGTCTTAGTACCTCTGGTCACCCAAGTTGCATAAACAAACAAGTCATGCAATGCTTTGAGCATAAACAACAACACAGACACACACAAGTCTCTTGGGGTCTAATCTGTGTCTAATAACATTTGTCTGACTGTGATGGTGAAACAAAACTGCATGATAAAGTTCTGCCATGGGCATTATGCTCTGCAGGGGCAGTCTGACAGCATTCAGAGCCGGCCACCACTGCAACACAAACACACTCACTGCAGACGCATGCTGATGACTCCACAAACACAGAGGTCACTGGGTGGTAGGGTGGGGAACCAAAATTGATTCCAATTCTGGAATCGAAACACTTAAGGTCAGGAATAAGTTACGTGCCGTGTTATAAAATAAAACATTTGATTCCCCTAGTAAATTTCCTTTGTGTGCATTTTAATGTGTTTTTAAATCATTCAAGCACAAGAAGACTAGAACACTGTTTTCTGTGCTGCATACACACATCCAAAGCGCATGCACAGAAAGCAACCTCTCATATGCAAAAACTGAATAGAGTTCTCTTTCCCGTCTTCTTGAACATACAAATGCACACAAAAAGATGTCAAAATATACTCTTAAACAGTATCTTAAACAGTCGGTGTGTCTTAAGTGAGCATAATCAGTTGAGAAAGAAAACACGTGTATCAGTATATTGGATCCGTGCATTATAGTGACAGCTAGAGCCCGACCAATATGGGTTTTTGGGGGGCGATCCCGATATTATGGAGTAAAAAAAGTCAGATACCGATATCTCGGCCAATATTCTTTGTGTGTATATAATAGCACAGTACCAGTCAAAAGTTTGGACACACTTTCCCATTGGTGTGTATATTTCTGTGTATATATTATGGATGCACCAATAGGACTTTTTGGGGCTGATACCGATTTCACAAACATTTAATTTTTTGCCCGTTTAGTTTTTATTGTTTTACTACTAATTATTTTAATTAAGTGTATATAGCACTTTAACTTTGCATTTGCAGTCAGCAGAGCCAAATGTTATATCATTACAGTTCTAGATTTTACTATAGATATTTATTTTATATATTCTATTTATATTAATAATATTCTACTCTATTAATATTTATTTTATTAGTAATAAATAAATCTACCTCAGTTTTGATAAATTGTTCACCTGTTTGGGAAGTGTTTGTCATGTTTTGACAATAAAGGATAGTTTAAAACTAGGGCTGAACGATACATCGAATTGTCATTATTAACGCGATATCAACGATGAACACATCGCAACAGACAGCCTGACACGATGAATAAGGGAAAACAGTTTATTACATGCGCCAATCTGAGTAACGTATTCTGAATACTTGGATTACTTCCACATTGAATTGTAGGAATGCGGCCATGAAATCCTGCTTACTAAACATATATTATAAAATATTTAGCTAGCGTCAAACGGGGCCAACGGCTCTTGGGCTGGTAAATCAGCACATAGGAGAATGTAAAGTTACACATCAACTAAGCAGGAGCACCGGTGGTGGTCGGCCAAAACACTTTTTAAGTTTTAAGCCAAATTTAAGTTTGCTTGCGTTTTGCGATCTGGTAACACGATTTTCCACGATTTTAACAATAGGCTTACTCCATTTTATTCTACTGGACATGGAATCTCTTATTTATTTTCCCAAATCCTCATTTTTGTCTCTCACAGGGGATTAAACGTTTCTTCCTTGTTTAATTTATTTAGGAGTAGGCTATATTCGTTTTTCATTTACTGTGGTAAAATAGAAAACGGAGTAGGACAGATACATTTTACTTCAAAATGTATTTAACACAGTTTGTGCTTGCCATTAGACTTGGTCAAGTTTATGTGTATAGCGTATTTCATACACGCCGGATATTTTTAGTTTCGCTTTCTCTCACAGCGCATAATCAAACAAAGCCTAAGTTAATGACCCTGCGTAAAATAATTTTGTTATCAGTTTTGTAACATCAGGAGAAAACGAAGATATTAGAAAACGATGCTTCTTTCCTGCTCATGTCATCCCTTTTAGCACAAAGAGGCATATGACGCATGTCTGTGGGGAAATATAAAAAAAATAATTCTTTAAGTAATATTTAACTTATATTATTTATATTTCCATTATTTACAGATATTTATTTAAATGTTTTACAGGCTGTTAGCCTGGGAAAACACAGACATCTTCCGGCAAATTTAGATTTTTTCTGCAAGTAGTCTGGCAAAGAGCCCATTCAAACCCATTTGTAATCCCTCTAAATCGCGGCACCAATCAGACACGTTGGGGCGGGCACAATGACGACAGCGCAGCGACGGCGAAGCGGATTTTGTACATTACAAAAATGGATGCAGCCATGGAACAACTCTTTCTAATCAGCTATCATGTCTGTTTTAAGCGATTAAAACTTTTCCTATTTAAAAAAAAAGCGCCTTTTTGAAAATTTGATCTGCCGTTTTTCGGAGTTGTGAGCTCCAGTGGATCAGAGGCTCATTAACCCCGCCGAGAGCAGTCTTTCCTCGGCCAGTCCTTCTGCTGTCTGCCACTGGCTCTGATGTCTCTGTAGTAGTTAAACATTTTTTTTTTTTATGTAAACAGAAAGAGGCCAGGTTTTTTTTATATTTAGTTTTGTTATATACATGCATTGAAGATAATATGCATTGCCTGCTCTACATATGTTAAAACAATTTTTTTTATGAAAATGAAAAGAAGCAGAGTGGTGTTTTATCATATATTTTGTTTTATTGTAGCCTAAAATATACAAATATATACTGAGTGATACTGTCAAGAACGCTGCTTGTCCATTAGCAGAGTAGGCGGACTAGTCCTCCCGTCCTCGGGAGTTCGTTCTCCGGAGTCAAACTTGGAAAGTCACGAACGCAAGTCAGAAGTCATAAAATACCACTGCCTCATTTCAATAAAAAATAAAAAAACTTAAACATATTAGCCACACAAATGTGGTTCAGGCAACGTGTAGCTAGGCCTACATTGATTATCTTACATATTTATAATAAAACGAAGTATAAAACACCCTGCCTCTTTTCGTTTACATTTTAAAAATAATATATTAGTGCACAATTACCTATGTATATGTATATGCCTGATGAAGGTCAGTAGACCGAAACGTTGCTAATAAAAAGTTTTCATATTTTTTGCAAGTACTGATAGTGTGCAGGATTTCCCTTTATTCGTTGAAAAATAATATATTAAACATTAATATGTGGTTTAGGTAAGGTGACCAGATTTCTGAAACGGAAATCGGGAACATTTCCTATTTGAGAACACAAGTACAGACAAGAACGCATATTGAGAAACGGCCAGAGTCTCAGATGTTTCTCCCATCGTTCTGCTCTTCTTCATCGCTCTGATTGGTTTTAGGTCTATCCAATTGCTCCCAGAGGCATTGGAGCAACGCCCGTTGGTGACACCCCTTTGGAAATTATTTGTCTATGAAGCTTTGCCAGACCATAACTATATAATATATATATATATATATATATAATTGAATTGGCACTAATTTGAAAGCAAAAGTAAAATGCGCACTGTCCCACAGGCATTCATAATGTGAGAGGCACCTATCAAACCTACTATAGTGTAAATATTATCAGTAGACCTACTATAGTGTAAATATTGTGTAAATATTATCAGTACTACACTACTCCTTTGGTAGTGGAGATCATGTTATCACCTGATATATTTATCATACAGCATCTATTGCACTTTGGATTTCAATTTTTCAATCTGTGAATAATATTTATACTATACATTGTATATTATTATTATTATTATTATTATAGCGTAATGTATATTGTTTAGTGTATGTTTAGTGTATACTGTTTAAATTATATGTATATTGTAAGTATGTGTATATTGTTTAAAGCTGTGAGAACTACACTCACATTGTGTAAATTATTTATTGTTTATTGTAGTGTATACTGTGCTGTGAGTAATTGTGTGCGCATCAGATGTGTAATCTGTTGTTGCTTAAATGTTGTACATGTCATGTCATGACTGCTATGTTGCTCGGAATTGCACCTAAGAATTTCACCTACTGTTGCACTTGTGCATATGTAGAGTGACAAATAAAGTGATTTGATTTGATTTGATTTGACCTGGGTTTTTAGCCACAAATTTTGTGGCGGCATGTGATGATGGGGCGCCTTATTAGATTAGAATTATTGCCACCGACGTGGAGAGACTCCTTCTTCCTGGGCATAAGTTGTACGTTACATAAACATTCTTACCTTTCACCTCAACGAGAGAAAAGTAGCGCTTATACTTCCAGTTAGCGAAAGCTACCTCTGAAGTCGTTGAACTTGGTTTGTGTGACTGTACATATGCGTGTGCGTGCGTGTGTGTGTGAACTTAACCTATCAAACTCAACCTTGTCTCCCACCCACCAATCATCATCAGTTAAGCCCAGTTCACACCACCAGCGACACGCAGCGACAAAGCGACACCATTCATTTCAATGGAGCGTTGGCGACTTCCGGCGACAGTGACCGTTGGCGACAGAATGTGGGCGTGTCAAGCGACGCGAGAGTTCAGAAATTTAAACTTTATGCAAATGAGAAGCGATTTTCGTGAGCGACAACCAATAGGAGTGAAGTCAGTAGAGTGCTCGTGATCCGTCTGCTCACTACTACTGCGGTGTCGTGTCAAGATGGAGGAGAAGTTGATTTTAGCTGTTAGCAATTTCCCTTGTTATTTACGATATGTCTCTGTGTACATACAGAGACACATTTAAAAAAAATTATGCATGGAATCCTCCAAAATGTTTGTTTTTAGCGGCAAACGGAGGAGGGTGATCTGCTAATGATGTTTATAGGCAACCCGTAGTGGGAACGCCCACTAGCGACATGAATCTCTGGCGCTGGTGACATGCAGCGACAAAATCAGTATTCTCAGAAAAAATATTCTCAGTAACGCTAATGGCGTTGTAACGGGAGAAACAGTAATTGGTTTGATTACTCGTTACTGAAAAAAAGAATTTCATTAGTAACGCCGTTTATCTATAACGCCATTATTCCCAACACTGCCTACACCATACTACTAAATTGTTGTGGTCTAAAAAAAAAAAAGAAACAGTTGTTTCAGTTTCATTGTCCAACCCCTGTACATATAATATACAATTTTTATATTATATTATATTAATTATATTAATTATATTATATTAATTATATTATATTATATTAATTATATTAATTATATTATATTATATTAAATTAAATTATATTAAATTAATTATATTATATTATATTATATTATATTATATTAAATTAATTATATTATATTATATATTATATTAAATTAAATTATATTATATTATATATTATATTAAATTAATTATATTATATATTATATTATATTAAATTAATTATATTATATTAAATTAATTATATTATATTAAATTAATTATATTATATTGTATTGTATTGTATTGTATTGTATTAAATTAATTATATTATATTATATTATATTATATTAAATTAATTATATTATATTAATTATATAAAATTAATTATATAATATTAATTATATAATGTTATATTAATTATTGGATAGATGGATAGATGGATAGATAGTGCTTGAAATCTTGCAATAAAAGTTTTTTTTTTGTACAAATGTTGTATTGTATTCATTAACATTCATTACAATATGAAAATTTGCTGGAAAAGGCTAAACGATTAGCCATCCTTATTGTACAGCTCAAGATCAGACAATATTAACAAAATTATCCTAATAAACACAAACTTCCATGAACCATTAACATGAACACAAATTTCCTAAATTAGTAATAGATTTATAATAGTTGTAGTGTGTGTGTGTGTGTGTGTGTGTGTGTGTGTGTGTGTGTGTGTGTGTGTGTGTGGGTAATGTGTGCTTGTGACAGATTCATCTGAGAATATGTTTGCATATGGGTGTGTGCTTGTAAAGTGTGTCGTTTCATCAAGAAGAAGATATAAGTGTGTTTCACTTCTGTGAAACAAACAAAGTAAGTACAGTCTAGCAACGGAACAGAGCAAGAATGGAAACACAGGGCCTGAATGACCTCTTGATCTCACTAGATCAGCTTTGACAACACTGTTACAAAACACAAATGGACAAGAGTGAGCAGAAGCTGACAAACCAAGACCGAATCGTTGGAAAAAATTGAAAGCACTCAATCCAACTGGAGTTAAATAATTCCCAGCAGGCTGTTTCACAGTTCAAAAAGCACATTTGACCACAGAGTCATCCACCCTGGCTGTGGGAAACAGATTACACACAGAGTCTGAGTTTCGTTTCACAGAATAAGCTGCTCAGATCAGTTTCAATTCTCCAAAGCAGCCTGTTATGTCCTCCAATAGAGCACAAGCAGCGTGTAGTTTACTCTCAGTGTCAACCAATCAGAGAGCAGACTCTGTCACTATAGGAAACCCTTCACCGCGAGGCCATGCAACAAAACAATTTTCACTGCTGCTGTTGTGGGCTGACTGACTCACACCACACACAAATACTTTGATCACACAATTCATCCTCATTTACTTTTATGAAGAAATGTTTTAAAAGACCCACTATATCTCTTTGTTGTCTATTTTAAAACTTGTCATTAACTGATGACCGAATCAAACTCTGCCCTTTTTAAGCTCACGTTCATGCGTCTTTAATTTTGAGTGCAAAACCCACATATCAACATTCAATCAACAACCCACCTATCTATGCAAAGAACCAAATCCCTGCACTACATTGTTTTTCATTAATTCATTACACTCTGTACGTTGCAATATGGAACCAAAAATCTCTCTACTTCTGTTTTATTGCGACTTCAACAAACAATGAATAGCATTCATTTACACACAATAGGGTTGGGCATCGAGAACCGGTTCTAACTTGGAACCGTTTAAAAAATAATGATGCCATTGGAATCGTTTCGAAAATTTGTTTTCGATTCCGATCATCGATTCCAAACGCTTTTGGAAAGTTTTGGTTTCCATAGTGGCCACCGGATTCCCAGAAGTGCTTGCCGCGCCCGCTTGTTCTGTTCAGGTTCTGTTGCAGCCATGGAGCACGGTAAGCGGCGCTCAAAAGTGTGGCTTTATTTCACTTTTTTTAAAATCCTGGGTCGGCACAGTGCAACACATGTGACAAACTTATTTCTTGCACGGGATGATGCACTGCAATGTACACATATGTGGTGTAATGTTACAAATGAACGCGTGTAGCGTGTTTGACATGCTGCGCAGGTCCACTGTCTCGTCCTCCTTGGGCAACCCTGCACTAACCAACGTTGTTAAAGGGATAGTTCAACCTGAAATGAAAATAAAACCTTCCTTACTCACCCTGCTGTTGTCCCAGTGCCCTTTATCCTTCTATCTTTTTCGGATGAAAAGCAGACATTTTAAAAATAGTCCTGCACGCGCTCCTTCCTATCATGGCAGTGAATAGAGACCAGGCTAAAACATTACAAAAAATAAACAAATGTATCACGCAATGATACAGTGAGACGTGCGCCATATATGGAAAGTGTTCAGAGGCATGCTATAAGGTTTTGAGAGAAAGAAACCGTATAACTCAGTCAAAACACTGAGCTCGGCAGTAACTCTGCGCGCGCTCCTGTGCACACACACACCATTTACAGAAATCAGGCTCAATAGAAACAAACGCGACTCTCGCCTTTTCTATAATGTATATAATAAGAAATAATACAATGATACTAATATTAAAACCTCCTGAAGTGAATGTTGTGTACTGCTTGTCATGACAAAATTGCATGAGGCTACTGATGGCTCGGAGTGCGCACACATTTGAACAACAGCAGGGTGAGTAAAAGATGGCTTTATTTTCATTTCAGGGTGAACTAACGTTATCCCTGTGACATGAGCCTGTGACATGTTTTGACTCCACCCCTCAAAGAATCGGAATCGAGAATCGAAAAGAACCGAAATCGAAAGTAAGAATCGGAATCAGAATCAGAATCGTTCAAATCAAAACGATGCCCAACCCACCAGGACAGGAAGTTGTACCTGTACAGTACTCTCCTGCAATCTGTGTTTGTGGAGTGACAAGGACTCTCTGTGGTAAAATAAGACTTGTCAGTGTCATGTTGGTGATGATTGTAATTACTGTTTTTGGTCATCTGAGGGCTGAGATCACGACGGCTGTTATTAGTCTTTGCTTTATGGACGTCACCTACAAAAGTTCTCAGCGCCTAAAATTCACATCTGAAAATAGGTGGAATTCCCCAGTTAGGGTGGGGATAGCACTCGTGACACAAACAGAAATATGCGCATGAGATTTTACGCAAATAATTTATTACAAAAATGAACTTTGACAATTACTTAAACAGTGATAAGATATATGTTTCTTGGGCAGAAAATTAGCATATTAGAATGATTTCTGAAGGATCATGTGACTCTGAAGACTGGAATAATGATGCTGAAAATTCAGCTTAGCCATCACAGGAATAAATTACATTCTCAAATATATTTATATATTAATTGTAATAATATTTCACAATATTACTGATTTACTGTATTTTTAGTAAATACATACAGCCTTGGAGCATTTGAACAATAAAAATTGGTAGTTTAAAACGGGCAGAATGCATTGTGAGGTATAATGATAGATTATAATGTGAATGTATTCATGAACATTCATATCCATCTATCCAATAATTAAATTTTTTGACTAATGGAAGCATTCTAGTTGTGAAGCTCATTTGAAGTGAACATGTTTTGAACCCTTAGTTGTTAAATACACAGTGCTGTACATATTACAAACTAGACCAAAAGACCCACTCATTATTTTGAGCCAAGGGGATATTTTTATCCAACAAGTTTATTTTTCACTCAGCAGTCCGTCTTTAACAGAAGTTCAACAAACGTGGAAGGAGAGCACTTCTCGCGGCATACCTGACCCACTTTTAGAAATGACTAAATTCACCAGCCCTTTAAATAGACCTTTGAAGAGTTTTATTCTGCTGTTGGTAGCTTTCCTGTAGCTCAAACAGTGGAGCGTGGTGCTAGTAACGCCAAGGTGATGGGTTCGATTCCCAGGGAAAGCCTTTGGATAAAAGCGTCTGCCAAATGCATAAATGTAATGGATTCTGAAGGAAAATTTTTTCCTGTTGTAATAGCGAGTAGAATCCTCTGGAAACTGAGAGCTTTGGCACTGAGCTAAATAAACGTTAAAGCAGTAAGCGGTAATCCCACTTATGCTAGTGCTCACCTAACAACAAATGTCAGGGCCAAAATGACAATGTAATTAAAACTCATGACACAGTTAGTGAACTGAGCCGATAACCACAGGTGGGTAATAAACTATTTACCCTGCTGTTATTTTTGGAAAATACTTTTAAGAATAGATTAAAAATGTAGGTAGGTACATTTACATGAACTAGACTCCATTTCTCTAGCCTGGATGCCAGCCGAACTTAGCACCACCCACAACATTTTCACTCGGGCAGTTCGGTCTGGACTTGATCTGTAGAGAAGTAATTATGCCCGAACAGAAACTGTTCGGACCAATGAAATTGTCAGGGCGGGCTTTAGACGATGATGGACAGATGATAAACAGTAACGTAATCATCCACGTCACCAAAGACCGCTTGGGTTGAATTTGTTCTAATCCTAAACGGAGAACTTGTTTGTATATGCATTTAACATTACTATTTCTCTCAGAAATTATGATGGTATTAGTCAGTACTCTGTGTATCCTTAAATTCTTTTTTTACAACACCGGCAAAGATCGTTTACACTCATCTTTTTCTTTTTTTACTTATTCCAGCATGCGGGCAGACAGGGTTGCCAAGTTTTTACAACAAAACCTGCCCAATTGCTACTCAAAACTAGCCAAAAACAAGCCCAATAGGTTTCCCTAGGGGGTTCTCCGGAAACAATAGGCATTTGGGGGGTAAAATATGTGTTATTTTGGCACGGCTGCTAAATTTCGCATTCCTGGGTCTGTATATCACATAATTGGGGTCGCTTCAACCCGCGGACATGGCAACACAGTGCAGTTGAGTTCTGTTGACATTTGACAACAAATGTTCTGCGTTGCTCCGTTGCTCTGATTGGTTGTAGGTCTATCCAATTGAGGTCTTTCCTGGTTCGGTTGAAACACACCCCATAATCACAGCCCAACGGAGCAGTATCAGACTCAAATTCTTCGAATTGAGTATGACGACATCAGGCTACCATTTCTCATGAGAAAAAAAAAAAAAAAACGTACTTTTACTTCATTACCTTGGACAACTTTCCTCTCGTTACTTTATTTTAATGCAATACATGTTAAGAAATGCATATTTTATCCCAAGCACGCAGTCGCGGTTTTTCCTGGGGCATGAGCGTACCCCACTCACAAATGAATCACTCATTTGAGTCAATTCTGTTCAAAGGCTACAGTTGGGAATCAAAAAACAACTAATTCTGGAATCAAATACTTAAGGTCAGGAATACTTGTTATAAATTTTTTATCGATTCCTGTGTGCATTTTAATATGATGTTAATCCATTCAAGCACTAGACCCGCGTGTCCAAAGCGTGGTCACAGAAAAAGTAATTTAATGCGATTTTAAACCAGTCACGTTCAAGAAGACTCGTGCGCCGTTTTCTGTGGCAAAATTAGGGGTGGCACGGTACATGGAAAAAAACCAAACCGTTCGGTTCGCTTGTGTCGGTTCGGTGTGTGTGCGTCGCACGGTTCGCGCATGCGCAATGTATCCTCGTGCCCGTATGTTACCTCAGACAGCGGGTGTCCTTTACGCGCGAAATAAGAGGCGTGTGTGGACATACAGTAAAGTAAAAGTGGAGTGCTGCAGGTCACGTCACATGTAGAAATGAAAGTGGGAGAGATAAGGAAGGCTGCCCGGAGTTGGAGGATGCGCTAGCATTGTATAGCCGGACAGATGCAGTGCGAGAGCGGGTGCTGCGCGACTCGCGAGACAAACAGTGTGCCAGTGCGTGTATGCGCAGCGGGCACGCACGGCGCGGCTCTCGCACTCGCACTGAACCGCGGCTGGTGGATTGCAAATACAGACAAATATTGTCCGTCACATTTTCCGGTGTTCTCCTCCGACCCCTGTCTGTCTCATGCTTTGATTCATGATGGGCAGCATATCTGCTGCAAATGCGACCGTGTTACTCTCTGTCTCATACACACATTCATATAACATGCTGTATATAAGTAGTTCACATGATAAATGTAACATTTAAAAGTTAAGATGCTTCTAGTTCTAATAATTTAAACATGTCTTTGAAGTTTGGGCAAAAACTTCTGGCAGTGTTGTGTTTTCGTGTATTTTATGTTATTTTTTCACAGCGCTGGATGTCATATGGTGATTGAGAAACACACGGAACACTTCATGGTGAAATTTGTTTATCAGGTCAGCTGAATAAGCCACAGTGCATTGTTCTGATCAAAATTGATATGATTAACATGAAAAATGTTACGCCAATGTGTCGGACTCGGTTGACAGCCAGTTAAGAAACAACTTGATATAACAATTTTTAATACTGTATCCTAAATTGTGGATGATTAAGCCATATATACCATATGCTGAAGTAAATTTCTGGAGTGTTTCCTCTCAACAACAAAAAGACAACAACAAAAAGAACCGTACAGAACCGAAAACCGTGACCCTAAAACCGTGATACGAACCGAACCGTGGGTTTTGTGAACCGTGCCACCCCTAGTCAAAATATATATCTAAACCAACAGTTGACAAAGAAAATGCATGTTTATAAGTATATCGGATCTGTGCAGCTCTTAAAGTGACAGCAGCCTAACATTCCTGCTGCCGTCTCTATAATAACATTAATCAAACAACAAAATACAAAGCTGTTCTTGACTGAATCACTTTTGTAATTATATTTGTAATGTATATATTTATTTATAAAGTTCAATGTTATTTTACATTTGATACCGGAAAATCTTAAAACACTATTTTAATCTCATCTTTGTTCAGTTTATTTATTTGTACTTGTACTTTTAGTTGAGTAGAGTTTTTGGATAGTCTACCTACCTTTGCTGATGTGATGACAAATGAAATTTATAAAAAGCATAGAAAAACTTTCTTTGGTCATGTAGTGCGTCTCGTGTTTCAGTGGCAGCTAGGCAATACAAACCTAGTCATACATGTTAAGAGAGGCTGCTAAGATTTATAATCTGCTCTCTCCATCCCAGATTGTTCTTATGGCCCTGCAATAACCACAAGTTATACTGGATAAGTACCTCACCAAAATGCGTTACCCTTCACATTTCTATTGTGAGGTCATGCTAACTTGACCAATTTTGATTTGAGACCGAGGACCAAACAAACAGCGCTTACTTCTGTGTGAAACGTACAGATGATACAGATGGGTCTGATGGTGTAGATGCCAAAACATTGCCTTATTTTGACTGAAGCTCCATGTTAAACTCTCATCTAGATGTGTATTTGACACTGTTCTGTGATGAATCAGTAACATTCAAGCCATTACATAAGTTCAAAGTGTACCCACCCAACTCTGACTCAAGTCTGACCAAAACCTCCCTGGTACATTCAATGGGGCAAAGCATAAACAAGTGTCCATTTCATGTTGCTAGGCAGAGCATGGCCTGCTGTCAGTTGAGCAAGTAAAGTTAGTCTGTTGCTTTGCAGCCTCAATGCTCAGCAGACCGTGACAAACCACATTCAAACTAAACCTGATCTCACATGCTAAACGCAATCTGTCATTCGATATGTACTAACAGCTCAGTTCCTCTCACATTTTGATCCTAGATCTGGTGTAAAAAGACCACTGATTTCATCCAAATTAGCCCATAGTTACAAAATACAGCTCAGTTTTAACCAATCAGTGCACAGGAATAATGTGAAAGATTTTTCACATTAACAGTAACTGAGCATAGTGTCATCTTTCTAGTAAAACATCAAAAACTACAAACTAAAAGCAAATACAATGATGTGTGGCACATACAAATAATACAAAAAACTCTTATTTGGGAGAGTTGCATGTGTGTAAATAAATATGCTTTAAAGATGGACAGTTTGCATTACAAATAATTATTTTATTAAGCACAACCTTCTACAAACCTTGAATATGAAGCACATTTTGAATTAAAAATGTTCTACATTTGCGGTCATATTCAGCAAAAGAACAGAAGGTTTACCAGTAACAATATGTTGTTTTATAATATATTTTAAGATACTGAGGGTCCTACCATGGGAGTCATTTGTCACTGTTTTACTGGTTTTGGGAAGTCTTAATATAATTTATGGAGTCTTTGTAAATGATTTGCCATCAACAAATATACATTCATTATTCCCATTTTGTCATGCTGCACTTTGATCGTTAAAGGAATCGTTCACCCAAAAATGAAAATTCTGTCATCATTTACTCAACCTCTTGTCATTCCAAAACCGTATGACTTAATTTCTTCTGCAGAACATTATTATGATTTTTTTTTAAAGAATGCTGCTAACCCAACAATTTGGGTCACCATTGACTTCCACTGTATAATGAGACATATCAGAAGATGATCTACAGAAGAAAAGGTTGTACAGATCTGAAACGACCCGATCTGAAAGGGTGAGTAAATGACGACTGCAGCAAGTAAGCATTTGATCTGACATGATTAAAACGAATAAAAGTTTACCAACAGCCAAGTGTTTCTTAAGTTTCACATGTCAATGGGTTTTTATTTCAAAACAGATGTAATGCATATTTTTGCATCAATTGGGCTCCTTTGGATAATGCATTATGTTTACGGTTATTACCTTTAATAACTGGTTATTACCAGTTGTGCCACCATGACATTTGAGAATAAATTGCTGGACAAAAGTTTTTCTATTATCTCAAAAGCTTTAAAAATACTGATATTTATAAAATGTGTTTATATGAAATTTTTCAAAGCTAAAATGATTCCATAGGATTTAGTTTTTAATTTTTTTATTAAGACACCATTTTAAATAGTCTTCTAAGTTTGTTCATTTGTTCGGACAGTTGCACCACCTGACATTTTGGGGGTTTAAGATAACAAAACATAAAATAATATGCAGGCAATTATTTAAATGTACCATAAATGAATTCAAACTAAATAGGTTTTATAGAATAAAGCGATGTGTCATGAATTTATGAAATTATTTTAAAAGGAAATAATGCACTGGCACAGAAAAATATGCACGTCATGTCATTGAAACACCAACGCAGATTCCAAACATTCTGCCACTGGTCTAAAAACAAGAGCAACATGAGCAACACATTCTGACATCATCCTGATCATTTCGACCACCCTAGGAAAATGCCCTTGTGACGAGGATGAATTCTTGATGAGGGGTCTAATAGTGTGTGTGAGGGTGTCTGGGATAGTTATTCCTTTAGCACAGACTATATCTGTGAAGCAAAGAATATTGAGATCCGGATGTCACGTGACCTATTCTGTTTACGACGCCATTTTGGCAGGCAGGAACAGCCGGCACCAGCAACGGTGTTCACCGCACACTTTAAAGGGTTAGTTCACCCAAAAATGAAAATTCTGTCATTAATTACTTACCCTCATGTCGTTCGACAACCGTAAGACCTTTGTTCATCTTTGGAACACAAATGAAGATATTTTAGTTGAAATCCGATGGCTCAGAAAGGCCTCCGTTGGCAGTAGGGCTGACAAAATTGCTCAAAAATGACATTTGAATATTCCCTCAAAAAAAAAACACGAATATTCAAACTATTCGAACATCTTGTTGCGCATTTTGTCAATGACGTGCATTACGTCAATAACAGGACAAATTAATACAAAGAGACATAACTACTTGTATAGGTAGTCTATTTATGTTTAAACATATTTGACTAATGACCAAGACCGCAGACCTTGCCCTAGCCCTCACCCTCATGCTCTCTGTGCATAACGGTTTAAATAAACAAACACATTTTGAGTGTACAAATGAGTTGCTTATATTTACAAAATGAGCCTACAAAAGCATAAACAACCCATTTAATAAAGAAAAGTTCACGAAACGAAGTGAAAACTCACGAAAGTGTTTAGTGAAATTAGGAAACATTTAAGAGATCATAAATTGAGTTGTATAAGTTAACGTTACATTTCTACATACATTTTGTTCTCATGTCACAAGTAATATCAAGGTTTATTTTTATCTGTTTTACATGATTCTTTTGTAGTGTGGTTTTCTGTGAAGTGTACTAAAATAAATATAGTCACCTCACCTGTGTACATTAGCCCACTTCTTCTCGACGCTTTTTCCTGATGGTTTATAGAACAATTACTCCGAGTCGCCCTCTGTCGCTTCAAATAATAGCACAACGGCGAGCGCGTCAAGTATAAACTAAACGCCTCGTCCGTTTGGGGAGGAGCGTGCGCAGTCAGCGGGGGCTCACGCTGTGGAGCCAGGCCAAAGTATAAACAAGGCTTCAGGCACGCTAGCCATAGGCGCTAGCGCCCGCACACTCGCAAAGCAGACAGCCACGGTTCTACTACCGCAGGCGTTTTTTTACAAAAAATGTTTTTTATTTGAATATTAATTTTCACCTTCGAAATTCGTTTTTTTTTTTTTTTACTATTCGAATATATATTCGAATTTAGAATATTCGTTGACAGCCCTAGTTGGCAGCAAAGAAATTTACACTCACAAGACCCATAAAATCTCACTACAGTGGTTCTACAATCATTTTATGAAGCGACGAGAATTGTTTTGATTTTTTTTTGTGCACAAAAGCTACAATATACACTATATTCAACGTGTCCTTGTTTTCAGTTTGGGCCTCTGACGTGAACTCACGAAGCACCACAACGCATGCGCGAGAATATGATGTAGCGCCGGCGTTCGGGCATCCATGAAATGCACACTTTAGCCCAATTTTGACCACTACACCAAGACCTAAAGCATGATCAATGTAGAATTCAACAGCTTAGATACGGCGCGTATTCCTCTGCTTGTAAACAAAGCTTCTCGCTTCCGGGTCATGTGTCAGGTCAGAATGCCGGCTCTATGTCATATTCTCACGCATGCGTCGTGGTGCTTCGTGAGTTCACGTCAAAGGCCCAGGCGGAAGAAAATAACTTCGAATAAAGTCGTTATTTTGTTTTTTTTGCCCACAAAAACTATTCTTGTAGCTTCATAAAATGATTGTAGAACCACTGTAGTGAGATGGACTTTGTAACGACTCTTTAGTAACTTTTATGGGTCTTGTGAGTGTAAATTCCGTTCCTGCCAACAGATTCCTTTCTGAGCCATCAGATTTCAACTAAAATATCTTCATTTGTGTTCTGAAAATGAACAAAGGTATTAAGGGTGTCCAACGACATGAGGGTAAGTAATTAATGACAGAATTTTCATTTTTGGGTGAACTAACCCTTTAATTCAAAAGACAGACTTGTACATAGCAAAACTTAATAGATTAAACATAACAGATCCCTATAATACCCCTGCGGTGCTTTTCACGTGTATTGATAAAGGAACGGATAGCTTTCCAGTCAGGACATCTGTTGCACCAGCTGTGCGCAAGTTACAACTAGCCTAGTTTTGATGTAAATGGACACTAAGTTACAACTTATGCACTACTAAATATTTTTGTGTTGCACCATTAAACTTAGTTGAAGCCTAAATCTACGTATAAACTAAATATTTACGGAAGCCTCCAATCAGGAGTAACAAAAACAGATAGAATAACAGACAGACTGAACTGCATCAATACTCTCTTTTTTTTTTTTTACATGACAGACTTCAATTCTTTACACGTATATGATAATGCTGACATATAGGCCTATATCTGCTTACATTTTAAGAGAGAAAACATGTGATTAGATTAATGTTATATGTAAGCGGTTAACACGAACCCGTCCAAAACAGCACGCCGCTGTGTGCATCTGTTCCATCAGTCCATGTTGTGCATGTCAAATAAAATCAGTCATAATCAATAAATAATTTCGTATTTTTTTGTTTCAGTATTTATTTATTTATTGATCCTTAATTTCGTTTCAAATAGCCAACAGTTTCTGAATGTTATTTATATATAAAAACACTTATGTTATTCATGATTAAGTATCGTATTTAATGGGAACTTATTTTATTTATCATTAGTTACGTGAGGCAAAAATAGTTAAGAATGAAGAACAAACTGAAATTCACAGCATTTCAACAACTTACTACGATAAAATTATTTCCCCTTTGCTTTCCCCTGCCTGTTCTGGCATCCTGGCGCACATCAGCTGTCCATCAAGTTGAAATAGTAAGATTTAACAGTCTGGTTTTAAATTACTTTATAGATACCAGTGCTACAGCCGCTCTAGCGCTCCCCTGATTGCCTGGCAAAATGGCGGAGTTTAGACTGTGTGACGTCAACCTCCAGAGCTCTATTACTTATGAATGGGAGAAACTGCAACACGCAATATGGCGGAATACGCCCCGCCTTCTAAATAAAAGAGTCAAACACTGATTGGTAAAGTCATTGCGTCTTGCAGTTGCTGTTAAAAGCTCCGGTTCCCATAGAAACCAGCATTAGAAACAACATTTATTGGCCACCTCATGTCAGATTTTGTTGCTGATTTAAAATATTACTTAATCGTGAGTTCGGCAAACAGTTTCAATTTCAGGATAACCCCATTCAAATAGATAAGACTGGATGCCTGAAATAGCTGCCCGGAGACGTTGCAAATATGGCCGATGAGTGAACAGACTTTCCTTGAAAGGGACTTTGATGACACACTCTCACAACTCCAAATCCTCCTGCTAGTGACAGAATCAGTAAAAGACTGAAAGCCTCCCAGGAAGCCCCATGTGCTGCCACTGAAAGATGGATTTCTACTACATTTAGCCCCCTTCAACCAACTTGCAACGCCTCCCTCGTGCCCCATGGTAACGGGTTGACCTAATGACAGTGATAGATGAATATGTGACTCAACTGCACATAACAGAGCTATAATAGGAAAAGTATCAGCCAGAAGGAACCTTGCTAAATGTTTTGTAATAAATAAAACAACAAATTACTATAATTATTACTGAAACCCGCATGCAGTGAAAATCCTTACAAGAAAATTATACAATTCCCAATTCTTTAAAGTTTCAACATGATCAAAACTATTCAAAGACATGAAGTCAGGCCACCATCTGTTTAGCAACAGCTACGGAATACAAATCAGCGTCTTTGTTTAAAAAACATATCCTTTGCAACGATTCAATGCTCTTCAAGAAAAGACCAAGCACTGAGGTAGGGCTGGAATTATGCGTCAATGTAATCGATTACGTGAATTATCCGATTTGCGTCGAATCAACACATTCCACGCATTCGATTTTATCTGCATTCGGCCTAATCATTATTTGATTTGAATATGTCTATAATGGCTAACATACGTGCTTAAGTGAACGCTCAAGTTTAATACAATGATCATAATGCAAGGCAAGCATTCGCATGTATGTGATCTATTTTTAGCGGTTGTGTGCTCGGCTGTTCTGGTGTTGCAACTTCTGGGTGATGTCTCATCAAATGATTCTGCAGATTTGCAGCATTTCACCCAAGCGGCAACCTCCCACACTTTCTCTTGAAGCCAATACGGAAGTGACTTAAACTGCAATTCATCAACTGGCCACTAGAGACAGGCTCTAGAAGGGAGCAGAATCTCATTGAACCCCATGTTAAAATGCCCAACTTTACAACAGAAAAACACGTTTACAGACTGGTACAAATTGTGGCTAATTTTGTGAGGGGGTGAATTTTTTTATAACTCATTTGTTTACATTATATAAAGCTTTAAAGTCCTGCATAATTAAGGGCGTGGCCACTTTGAGTGACAAGTGGATATCCATTTATCTGCTGTCTGTTAGTCATCGCGTCACCTTAGCTCCACCCATGTCCCGCCTCTTTGCCCATTTTCTATTATCCAAGAGTGACGCGCTGACAAGATGGCAACGGCCAGCTCGTCCCTACTTTGAGCTTCAAAACGGCTCTTCAGAATCCTATGGGTGACGTCACGGACACTACATCCATATTTTTTACAGTCTATGATTTCACCTCAGCATTACAAAAGTCAACGCACCGGAATCAATCAATCAATCAATCAATCAATGACAGGCAGCGCAGCACGCCTCTCGCTCCTTTGTAACATTGTGCAAGGCCAATAAGAGGCTGACATCTAGTGGAGAAGACTAGTAATTAGATTTGTTAATCTTATGTTCAATGTTTGCAGAAATAAATATTTAAAAAAACGATTCATCGAAAAATCTCTTTTTTGGTCCAGCCCTAGTTGTTCGAACTACAGAAATCTGTTAGAATTAATAATTTACCTTATTTTATTTCTTATCATATACCCTATAGAGAAAACGAGAGTCGTTTGTTTCCATTGAGCCTGATTTCTCAAAATGGTGTGTGTGTGCTTTTTCTGGGTACCATGACAAAAGTGCGAGTTAGAGTAAGTATGAACGGCTGCTGATGGCTTGCACGCACTCACAGGAATGTGCACATAGTAACAGCCAAGCTCAGTATTTTGACTGAATAACATGGTTTCTCTCTCACAAAACCTTATAGGATGCCTCCTGAACACTTTCCGTATATGGCACGCGTCTCACGGTCTCATTGCGTGATACTTTTGTATCCTTTTTCGTAAAGTTTTTTAAAAATTCTGCTTTTGAGCTCTGAAAAAGATAGAAGGACATAGGGCATAGGAAACAACAGCAGGGTGAGTAAAAGATGGCTTTATTTTCATGTCAGGGTGAACTATCCCTTTAAAGGTCCCATTCCGCATGATCCCATTGTTCAAACTTTAGTTAGTGTGTAATGTTGCTGTTAGAGCATAAATAATACCTGTAAAATTATAAAGCTCAAAGTTCAATGCCAAGCGAGATATTTTATTTAACAGAAGTTCCCTTTCAAAGCCTACAGCGAACGGCTGGCTTGGACTACATCCTGGTACTTCCTTCATAAATGACGTCAGTATAGAACAGTAGAACAGACTAACCTCCGCCCACAAAGAATACGCGAAAAAGGGGCGCGGTCTTGTTGCTGTGCCACGTGGAGAAGCGGACGGTCGCGTGGAGAAAAGGAACTGTTGCGTTGAGTGTGTTTATCGCCATGTCATCGAGACGCTGTTATTTTCATCCCGGAGTCAAATCACCTTTGTTTGGCTTTCCCAGGGACGCTGTAGAGATCATTGAGCGCATACATCTCCCCGTTAAGAGGCGTGACCTTTCCAACGTTCGCTAAGCTGCTGTCGAATCACAACACAGGAACCGTGCTACGTGCGCTAAGCTGCGGTCAAATCACAACACGGGAACCGCTAGCACAATCAGAACTCGTTATGTATTTCTGAAGGAGGGACTTCATAGAATAAAGGAAGTCATCAGCCGTTTTTAGGACAGTGGAAACAGCGGTACACAGATAAGTAAATTGTGTTAAAAATACTGTGTTTTTTTTACACGCGAAACATGAACACATGTTATATTGCACACAGTAAACACAATCAAAGCTTCAAAAAAACACGAAGAACGGGACCTTTAATGAATAATGCAACAAGGACGAAGCATGTAAACTGCGTTGTTTGTTTATTCAGAATGGATCACAAATGGATCCGAATAAAGAAACATAACTTTGTACACATTTGTTACTTAGGCCTACTTTGCTAAAAATAGATATAATATTTATGATATTTTCTCCCCACCCAATTAGGCTAATAAAGTAATGATTAAAAAAAACAAACGCTTGATCAAGGGCTGGCCCGGACCGAGGATAGTGGTGGGAAATAAGTTCGGGCTCGGGTAGAGAATCTAAACTCTAGTAGAAAAAGTAGTAGTAGTAGTAGTAGTAGTAGTAGTAGTAGTAGTATCATCTTATTAATAATTACTATTATCTATTACTATTATAATTTTTTACAGAAACACTGAATGACCAACAATATCATAAACCACCAGTCCTAAGTTCAATCAAAATATCAAATATGCATATATGTATATGTATACATACATATACACGTCAAACGATTAATCTCGATATATAAATGGTTCCATAATGTATGTGTAAGTACTGTGTATAATTATTATGTATATTTGAATACACACATGTATACATTTAAGAAATATTTGCATGTAGCCTATATACTGTGTACATTTATATTATTTAGATTATACATTTATAATATTATAGATATTATATATATAAATATATTTTTTTTTAAACACATTTTACCAGTTTTTACCAGTCTGAATTCATCCTACACTTAAAAGAAAAGACAAAAAAAAAAAAAAATCAGAAGACCCAACATAAAAAATTCATCAGCAGCACAACTGAGCATGGAGAGAGGATTTCCCCTCTCCTCTTACTGCAGCATAGCTGTCAGGCAGATGAAAGGATCTCAGCTCACTCTGATTGGCTAGAAGCACTGTGACATCACAGATATGGGGATCGTGTGTCAGCTGGGAGGGGGAGCATTTGTTTTGGGTAGAATAGGGAAGGAACTTGCTCAACACAGAAAAAATAAACAGAAAAATCTCTTGACACACACAGATTCAGACACCCATAAAACCATCTGTCTCTCTTCTCACACCACCGAACAGAGCAGCGAAAAGGCTTATAGTGGGAAATTAGCCTCCAACTAACACGTGTGCTAAATATTTCTATGATGTGTAGGTTAGAAATATTCTTTGCTGTAGGAAGGAAGCACATTTCCCACCCTGGTTTTCTATAACCCACAACAAATGATCCCTCTACAGAACGAGATTAAAATCTTAAAGGCATCTCAGACATACTGTCCGAATACAAAACTGTAGCATGAGCCGACCTAAGCGTAAATCTGTACATTTATACACGTCTAAAAGATGGAGCTGACACAAGTTCATATGACAAATGGAAAAACGGTGAGAGGGGATCAGGTGAGAAGGTCTGTAAGGTGAAGACTAGAGTAATCACAAAGGAATGGACTATGGCAAACACTCTGCTAACATTACTATAAACGAGGATAAGGCTTGTCGGCTGTACTTTGCTCTGGGCTCCACAAGCTGCTGCACATATCGAAGTCAGGCCATCTGCACTTTAAAAAACCTACCAAACCACAACCACACCTAATTCTAACACCACGACACAAACCAGAATACATAATCCAACAATACTTCCACATGCTTCGTTCAAAAATGGTACCTCATACAATTTGACAATCGACCTCTCTGGCACACTGGAAGATGTGCTTATGGAGATTTAATGCCCTTAATAAAAGTACCGCCATTAAAACTTAATTAATTGAATATCTTTTGGTTCAGGGAAAATGTGGTTAGAGAGCATGTTGCTGATTTCATTCTTAGTCAACACGGATATAGTTCACCAAAAATGAGATTAGTTTCACCATTTACTTCAGAACACAGATTAAGTGATAATTAAAAAAATATATATAAATTTTGTCCATCCAAAGTAAAAAGTATCCATCCACGCAACCAACATTTTAAAAGTAAATCCATATAAGCAATCCACCATGCTTGCCTGACACAACTCCTATAAATTACCTTAATCTTGTCTTTTTGCACTTTTTGAAGAGTGAATTTGGTTCTGTGGATTATTGTGGATGGACAAAAATGATGAGAGGATATTAAAAATATGTTACTTTTTGTCCCCAAGATGAACAGATGACTTAGGTTTTAACAAAATGAGGGCAAGTAAATGACAGAATTGTCATTTTTGGGTGAAGTACACTTTTGAAGCAGTTTAATTCATGTCACAAACAGTTGCAGCAATCCAAGTAATGACAGCAATATAAACATAGACAGAAGTCTGTCATCATGATGATTTATGACCATTGAGTAACCGGAGTGTGAAGTGCAAGGTGTAGATTACTGACTGACTGGAAGATAACAATTAATAGAGGCGGTACCTACAGTACAACAACTCTATGAATTACTGTATGTGTAATGCATTACATAAAGTATTGGAGTTTTCCATTTGGGATTGGTCTCATTGAATAAAGTCCTGCATGCAATGGAAAAGATCCACTGAGATATGAAATAGTCCATAACGGACAATAAATAAGCCTTTAACTTCTACTTCAGCCATTTTAGTTCTATTCTTTTATAACCACATTCAAATTGTAATTTTCCACAAACATTTACCATGACAACAATTGTTTCCAAAACACCGACTGTTACTACTGTAAAACATAACTAATCATGTGATCCTTAAAACAAGAAGTAAAATTGACACAAAGTAGCCAGGGTTTTACTGTTGTAACAAATGTACTAGTACCAAGTTTAAAGGGACAAAAAGGTGAGAAAAAAAATATATGATAGTTTCGTTTTCTGGTGAACTCTGTATTAAAGACTAAGTGGACTTTGAGAGAGTTTGTGCTACTTGTAATTTGACAAAAGTATTCGAGCACTAGAGGAACGTCAGGGGAGCAGCTGACAAGCCAGCGCAGGTCATTTAAAAGGAAGGGTTGCAAGGAAACTCTAGACATGCCAAATATGGTGAAGAAACGGCTCGGATGTCAAACCTCTGGTAAACCTGCGAGAACCTGATAGTTATTTTTGTAAACGAACGGTCGCAGGTCCAACATCGAGCTTTTTATTCAGGTCATGACATGTTTAACGTGCAAAGAACGACCCTGAGTTTAGTGTTAAACGTGTAGGCCAGCTCCTGAATCCGAGCAAACAAACGGGCCCAGCACCGAGGTTATCATATACACCCACACACACAAAGTTCATGTCTGCACTCACCCCACGATGCCGTCCGAGTAGTTTCTGCTCTTCCACGGTGTGCCCGTATAGACGTCCTCCGCCCCATCTGTCAGCAGCAGACTCTTGTTAAAACCAAAGGTGCTCGCCTTGTTGTCTCGCTTCCTTTTGCTTGGCAACTCCGTTCCCACTCCTGCGACCCCACTGCCACCCACTTGCCCCCCTCCGCCGACACCCCTGCCCGCCCTACTACTGCTGTTATTATTGTTATTCGTTTCCAGTGGGATAAAGTCGTGTTGTTCGGAGACCTCACTGTCGGGTTTGGATCCAGACATCCCCTGATGATCCTTGGTCTTTCCGCTGCTGTCGGCCGCGTTGCTCGACGCACCGTCCCCGCCGCCGCTGCTCGTCAGTTTGGCGCTGGTTGTGTTGCAGTTGTTGTTAAAGTAAAGGTTTCCTAGCGTCTGTGTCGTTTCCCAGATGTGCATCCACAGGTTGTTGGCGGGTCCGCGCTGTTCTGGCTGAAACCAAGCGATTCTAGGATCCATCAAACGCTGAGCTGCTGCAGGCACACTTGCCCCCAGAGCAGAGCCAGGCTCGGTTCGCTTAACCCACTAACGGGAACACACACTCGCCCTGGACAGCCACTAAAATATCCTGTGCGGGTCCATCAACGTCTCTCGGGACAGGAAAACACCAGTGTAAACGGACTGTAAAAATACGTTTTGCTTAAAAAAAGGCAACCGTTAAACTTCAGAGCACGAGGAATGGAGAAACGTGAGTGTCGTCTGTCACCTCCTCTGACCTGTTTCTATCTGAGATCGTGTCTCAATGGCGGACACGGACAGACCACTGCGCGACTGCGCATGCTCGGCCAGACGGGAGCGAGCGAGCGAGCAGCGGGGACGAGTGTTACGCAAGAGTGCACGTTACAGCTTCTGTTACGTAACAGCAGCAGGTTTGATACATTGTAGTAATATGAACCTCTCGCTTGTGTCTTGTTTCAAACGTACCCTGTAAACGGTGGCGCTAATCCAATGAGCCCTATATCTAGTGCATGGGGTCTCACTGTTATCTTATAATTGGATTACAAGGAACAGAGTCCGAAAATAGAATATAAACAACATTTTTATTACTGTGGGACAGGTCCGACCAGTGTTTCTTTTTTACCTCTTAAAGGGGCAGTGCAAAACAAATTAAACAAAATACAATTGTTATAATTTATGTTGTTTCAAATCTGTATGACTTCTGTATTCTTTAGTGTAACACAAAAGATGTTAGGCAGGATATTATGAACAGACAGCCATATTCACTTTTCAATACAATTTAAATGAAAGGTGACAAAAACAATCATACAGTATTGTAATTCTTGAGAAATATTTTAATTTATATGCTTTTTTTTCCATCAACCAGAGCTGCATCGTAAATGTATGCAAAAACGAATTAATCGTGCTAATGATGTATCAATTTAAAATAAAAAGTTTAAAATAGCCAAACATCTAGAAGACAATGTTTCCTTCTCCACAGACAGGTTTATGAGGGATCTAATACAACTCATAAACATCTGATAATCTACCCTTGCTGTGGGCCATGAAACACTACATAAAGGGTTTTTTTGTTCTCACATCATGATGGACTGGGTGAGAGGGGAAGCTTTGCAACCTAGCAGTGTTTATAAAGTAACCCCTTGGCATTGATCCATCATTACAGATGCTCTTGCTGTGGGCAGGTCTTACCAGAAGCCAGAATAAACAAGGGGTAAAAGGAGCATCTGATAGATAGAAGACTGGATGACATTGTTTCACCCTTTTCAGCTTAATATAAATGTTGAAATTTGATGGCCAAGAGAGTGTACATTAGAAGAGAGAGTCAAAAACACAGACACCACTGACTCATCTTAAAATGACACAACAAGAGACCATTATGATATTTCATGCTTTAATTAAAGCACTTGTATGTTTGGTTTTACAAACATCATTTTCTATCTTAATTTCCTCACATAAACACTCTCACATCAAAAGAAAACCATAAAATATAGACAGAAAATGCTAAATAAAACAAGACGAGCCATTTACAGAGAATTTGTACTACGGATCTCTGAAATCTCATTTTCTCTGCAGGTTCTCCAAGTAGCCGACAAATCTCTTAAGGTTGATCCTTATGTTGTCCAGAACACAAAGCTGATCAGGGCTGTATTTTCCTCTGCCTTCTTTTCGCAGCTGTGAGGGAACAAAAGGCCAAACTGTGAAAAGTCTGCCATCTAAAGGCCTAAGAACATACTAGAATAACTAGATCTAGCATTGGCTATGCTGCGAATGGCCAGACTGTAAAATTGTTAAAAGCAGCTGAAAAAGTACAATTGAAACTTTTAAGATCAGCCAACCAAGACAAATCCTTTCAGTTTCAGTGCTCCTTTCTTTGGACAGTCTTGTGAGGCTGAGAAAGGGCTTATGCAACAGATCTCAATCTTAGAGAACAGACCAAAAAAAAAGTTTCCCTTGAACCTTAAGCTCAAGCCTGAACATGTATTTGAAGGTGTGAGATTTGTCTGATTTAATATTACTGCTCAAGTGTGCAAAACATGAATGCGTTTGTATCTTTGTGGTAATATTTCTTGTTGGCTTTAAACAAACCTTGGCCCTAAACCCTGGCTGAAGGGCTTTGAGAGATGATAGCAGGTTAATATTTTTTCCAGCTTTCTCTGCTTCATCGCCATCAGCAAACACATCGAAGAGGGCATCAAGTGCTTCCCCACACACCACCAGGTTTGTGTCCTTCGTTGCAACATTTAGTAATGCATCTCCAATCAGCTGCAAAAAAAAAAGAGATAAGGCTAGCTGTACAACTGACCAAAGGTATGCAATGACAAATACACTGCAGAATAATTGCCTGTTAGCCTGTCATTTACTAACATACAATTCGTAATATCGGTCCTAAAATACTGTTGAATGTGATAAATGTAGCCATCTGCAATTTAGTAAAATGATCCAATAATAGATTTTGATCATTCTTGTTAACCCAAAATAGGGTAATACTATTTGAATGTTATATTTTTGTGGGCACAATAAAGGCAATATAGACTACAAACTAATGTTATCCTAATAATTCGACCACAATCAGTATTACCTGTAGAGTGTCTTCTGTGTTTTTCTCTTTGGCAAGAGAACTTCCTGTGATACCGAGAATGGCCAGAGCGTTAACTCTCACACTGACCAGCTCACAGCTGGTGGCAGCCTCACAAAAACTCATTAGCTGGTGTGGAGTCATACACTGCAAAATACAGCACATAAAACACCCATGGTAAAAAACAAACAAACAAACAAAAAACAAGTAAAGCTTGAAATAATGTTCCACTAAAGCATAAAAATGGTGAATGTGGTTATCACCTGAGGGATGTTTTTAGTAGCCATGATCTGTAGAAGAGACCGAAGAGCACTGGTCACAGCTTCCAGGAACTCCTCATCCTTTAATACGTCTAAAAATTAATTTGGAATTGTAAAATCCATGATTCGACAAATCACAATTATTTTAGTCAATACTGAAATCACAATTATTTAACACCATTACTTACAGACTTTGGAATCATCATATATTTACTAAACTTCAGAAATCCAGGAAAATCACAGTTTGATTTTTAAAGAATTTGCTAATTATGGTGGAAATTAAGTATTTGGTCAATAACAAAAGTTCATCTCAA
The DNA here is from genome assembly GCA_023566225.1 of Romanogobio albipinnatus. Classification (NCBI taxonomy): domain Eukaryota; kingdom Metazoa; phylum Chordata; class Actinopteri; order Cypriniformes; family Gobionidae; genus Romanogobio; species Romanogobio albipinnatus. The sequence continues at coordinate 35,340,323 of CM042239.1, forward strand.
TACTTTATTATATACCCTTTGTTGGCAATGACAGAGGTCAAACATTTTCTTGTAAGTCTCCACAAGGTTTTTACACACTGTTGCTGGTAGTTTGGCCCATTCCTCCATGCAGATCTCCTCTAGAGCAGTGATGTTTTGGGGCTGTCGCTGGGCAACACGGTTTTTCAACTCCCTCCAAAGATTTTCTATGGGGTTGAGATCTGGAGACTGGCTAGGCCACTCCAGGACCTTGAAATGCTTCTTATGAAGCCACTCCTTCATTGCCCGGCCGGTGTGTTTGGGATCATTGTCGTGCTGAAAGACCCAGCCATGTTTCATCTTCAATGCCCTTGCTGATGGAAGGAGGTTTTTACTCAAAATCTCACGATACATGGCCCAATTCATTCTTTCCTTTACACGGATCAGTTGTCCTGGTCCCTTTGCAGTAAAACAGCCCCAAAGCATGATGTTTCTTTGGATGCAACTCAGCATTCTTTCTTCTCCAAACACGACAAGTTGAGTTTTTACCAAAAAGTTCTATTTTTGTTTCATCTGACCATATGACATTCTCCCAATCCTCTTCTGGATCATCCAAATGCTCTCTAGCAAACTTCAGACGGGTCCGGACATGTACTGGCTTAAGCAGGGAGAAATGTCTGGCACTGCAGGATTTGAGTCCCTGGTGGCGTAGTGTGTTACTGATGGCTAGCCTTTGTTACTTTGGTCCCAGCTCTCTGCAGGTCTTTCACTAGGTCCCCCCATGTGGTTCTGGGATTTTTGCTCACCGTTCTTGTGATAATTTTGACCCCACGGGTGAGATCTTGCATGGAGCCCCAGATCGAGGGAGATTATCAGTGGTCTTGTATGTCTTCCATTTTCTAATAATTGCTCCCACAGTTGATTTCTTCACACCAAGCTGCTTACCTATTGCAGATTCAGTCTTCCCAGCCTGGTGCAGGTCTACAATTTTGTTTCTGGTGTCATTTGACAGCTCTTTGGTCTTGGCCATAGTGGAGTTTGGAGTCTGACTGTTTGAGGTTGTGGACAGATGTCTTTTGTACTGATAACGAGTTCAAACAGGTGCCATTAATACAGGTAACGAGTGGAGGACAGAGGAGCCTCTTAAAAAAGTTGTTACAGGTCTGTGAGAGCCAGAAATCTTGCTTTTTTGTAGGTGACCAAATACGTATTTTCTACCATAATTTGCAAATAAATTCTTTAAAAATCAGACAATGTGATTTTCTGGATTTTTTTTCTCATTCTGTCGCTCATAATTGAAGTGTACCTATGATGAAAATTACAGGCCTCTCTCATCTTTTTAAGTGGGAGAACTTGCACAATTGGTGGCTGACTAAATACTTTTTTTCCCCACTGTATTTAATGGGATAGTTCACCCAAAAATTTAAATTCTGTCAGTTACTCCTCAATTTGTTCCAAACCTGTTTGATTTTCGTTTTTCTGTTGAACACAAAATAAGATGTTTTGAAGAATGTTGGTAACCAAACAGTTGATGGGCCCCATTGACTTCCATAGTATGAAAAATAATACAATGTCAATGGAGCCCATTCACAGTTTGGTTGCCAACATTCTTGGGTGAACTATACCTTTAAATAAATACAAAAAATAAATGGTAATAAATAAGATAAACTATGTTTCTCTTTGACAGTACACAACAAAATATTTATTCTAACTTATTTTTATTTATTAATTTTATATATTGATGTAATGTGTGACCAAAAAAAAGTGTGCAGCTGTAAAGGAAAAAAAGTGCGCTGGATTTATAACAAGACAAAGTGGAAGAAGCATCACTACAAAAGGGAATGTGGAACAATAAGCATTATAACTTATTTTAGATTATCCAAATTTGTAACTGAAAATAAAATTTGATTAACCTCTCAGCAATTAAATTACCAGCTGAGCTGAAGACCAATGATGAGAGTTGCAGAGCCACGGCCTGTAACCCTGAAGCACCACCAAGAGACTCTGTATCTATAGAGGAAAGGATATTATGGAGACACGTCAGTGCCCGACACTGCACCCGGCGCATCCTAGAAACGAGAAACAAAGCTTGAGAGTATAAGACTTGGGTTTTTATAGCTTTGCATTATACTACAACTATTATGCTATGAGTATAAAAGTATTATTTACTTTTTCAAGAGGCATTTCCAGGAAGGGTCCTTGCTACAGAGCTCAAGGGCTGCGGCATTGGGGAACTCTGCCTTCTTCAAGACCTGAAAGCAATCAGAGCGTGAAGTGCTATGACACAGGGACAGTATGTTATACAAATAATACCGAGTACGTATGGAATATATTATACAAATAGTGTTGAGTGCCTTTGACTGCTGCTGTTCTTTGATTATTAATTTTTTCCACTTATAACGTTATGTTAGAAAAGCTTATTCACCAAAAGACGTCAGTTTTATATGACAATTTTTCACCTCTCTCACCATTAGAAATAAATGTGATAAATTCCTAATTTATAGACACCACTATTATTTATTGCAATTTCATGATACTATAGAATAGATAATCCACTTGTATCCTTGAGCATCTATTAAAGGGATAGTTCACCCAAAAACGAAAATTAGGCTATGATTTACTCACCCTCAAGTCATCCTAGTTGTATACGACATTCTTCTTTCAGACGAATACAATTAGAGTTAATTAGAGTTATATTAAAATATGTCCTGGCTCTTCCAAGCATTATAATGGCAATGAATGGCAGCCCAAAAAGTTTATCTATCCATTATAAAAGTAATCCACACCGCCCGGGGGGTTAATAAAGGCCAATCGCTTAATGAAGCAAATCGATGGGTTTTTGTAAGAAATATATCCATATTTAACATGTTATAAAGTAAAATATCTAGCTTTCGGCAGACCGCCTTCCATAAAAAGATGATACTGCTCACTAAGGCTGCATTTATTTGATGAAATATACAGCAAAAAAAGTTATATAGTGAAAAATTAAAATATAAAATTATATATTTAATATATTTGAACATGTAATTTATTCCTGTGATGGCGTGATACATTTTTTTCAGTATATATTCAAATAAACACCATTTATTTGGAATAGTAATCTTTTGTAACATTATAAATGTAATGATTGTCAATTTTGATAAATTTAATCTGTCCTTGCTCAATTTGTTTTTGATGTGAAAACCCTTCCTAAGACCTAAACGGTCTCCTTATTTTACTATTAAGCCAAAATATGCCCATAGTGCTCCCAATTTAGCTTGTTTTACAAATATCCCAAAGTAGCCTGGAATACAACATGAGAGGTTTGTGTTCTCCCCACTGGACCAGAAGAGTCTGCAACATCAGAGTTACACAAAAAGACCATGTCATTGTATGTTTTGCAGACTATGTAATGTGTTACCTGTTGAGGTATGCTGTGGTTGAGAAGGATTGTGTGAAGTTCAGCAGACAGACAGAGAGGAGAGAACAGGCTGGAATTAGTTTCTGACATCCCATCAGCACACATTTCACTCTCATCACTGCTGGACATCTCCTCCCACTCATCATCTGAGGGCTCTACACACACACACACGGAGTCAATATCCCGTCACATAATCCTCTGCCTTGCATTCTGACACAGAAATCATTCCTCTAATTTAGCACATAAAATCCTGTGCAGGGTTTAGAATATTCATGTCTTCCCCCAAGCGACTGCTCGCCTACAAACACGCATACACTCACCATCGGAGCAGCACATGTTGACGATGATTTCCAGCGACGTCTGCTGTGCCGACAGCAGTGCTTTGGCCTCTCGCAACTCCAATTTGTCTCTCTTAAAACCACCATATACACACACAACAAAACCACAAAAGTAATTGTTGGGGTCATCTGTACACATATAGTGATGGTTAAACTGATTTAGCATAGTTTAACTGATTACTAATAACCAACTCAATGAAGCTGAAATGGAAAATGAAAGAATGAACAGCATTCATGGCAACGTGGAAAGGACAGCTAAAATAAACGTGGTTTGGTTTGGTTCCAGATGTAAACTAGGCCACAAATGAGGATCTGGATCAATTCTCACCCTGAACGTTCAAAGAGGACAACATTCAGCACACCCTATAGGCAGGTTATACTCGCCAATTCAGAGAGGTTACTGTAGCCCTGTCCTCATACGTAAGTGAGGACAGTCACTCCATGGTTAGAGAGAGCAAGAACCATCTTGCTCTGAGGGACAGATGTGCCATCACTTGGTTTGAAGGAGAAAGAGAGAGGGCAGGGAGAGTGCAGAGGGTATTCCCGCCCTCACACTGGCCATATTTGAGTCATGTGACACATTCAGCCAGTCAATAAGACATAGTCCTCATGTTGAGGGATATAGTGAAGATGTACTTTAAGAGTGTGCCTGTGACCTCTATGTGCACTCTAACCCATCATAATATAAGAGGCTCATTATTTTGTAACAGATTCTTCAAACGGAAATTCTGTGATCAAACCATATCCTATTTTTTTACAACACAAGACAGAGCAGCATCAAACTTACAGGCAACAGATCTGAAATGTCATTTTTTGTTTTTGACATTTGTCCATTGGGCTTTCTTCCATTCATCTTCTCATCTCTTGCATCCTCCTCCATCTCTTCGGCTTTGTGCCCCGCAGGCTGTTCGTCTGTATGATCCGACTCTGTGGCAGATGTTGTCTCTTTAGACAGACGGGCAGATTCAGCACGCCACAGCTCTGGGATGAGCACTCCAGCGTCCAAAATGAGGCTGTGTGAGAGAGTGGTGGCCAGCGCGGCCAGTGTCTGAGACTGCTGAGCTGAAGACAGACTGCTTTTTAGATTCCATAAAGAGCCTGAAGAAGAGAGGAAAGACAAACAACTATTAACCATATAAAACATTCATAAGCTTTCTTTCAACTACACATTAAGTCTCTACAACCCATTCAAAAGCAGCCTTTCAGTCTTAACTAAAATGTACGCACAAATTATTAGTACTATATCAACTCTTTGCATGACAAGGATCAATTAGTTAACATTAATGCATTAGTTATCATGAACTAACAATAAATGCAATTCTTACAGCACTTATTAAATCTAGATTAATATGAATAATTATTAACAATAATGTTCATTTATAACATTACTTGAATACATCTAGCTAGTTAAATATATTTATTACATATTTATTATATTATTATATTATTATTTATTATATTATATCAACTCTTTGCATGACAAGGATCAATTAGTTAACATTAATGCATTAGTTATCATGAACTAACAATAAATGCAATTCTTACAGCACTTATTAAATCTAGATTAATATGAATAATTATTAACAATAATGTTCATTTATAACATTACTTGAATACATCTAGCTAGTTAAATATATTTATTACATATTTATTATATTTATTAAATATACACTCACCTAAAGGATTATTAGGAACACCATACTAATACTGTGTTTGACCCCCTTCAGAACTGCCTTAATTCTACGTAGCATTGATTCAACAAGGTGCTGAAAGCATTCTTTAGAAATGTTGGCCCATATTGATAGGATAGCATCTTGCAGTTGATGGAGATTTGTGGGATGCACATCCAGGGCACGAAGCTCCCGTTCCACCACATCCCAAAGATGCTCTATTGGGTTGAGATCTGGTGACTGTGGGGGCCATTTTAGTACAGTGAACTACATGGTGGTCATAAAGGGCTGGACATGGCCAGAAACAATGCTCAGGTAGGCCGTGGCATTTAAACGATACCCAACTGGCACTAAGGGGCCTAAAGTGTGCCAAGAAAACATCCCCTACACCATTACACCACCACCACCAGCCTGCACAGTGGTAACAAGGCATGATGGATCCATGTTCTTATTCTGTTTACGCCAAATTCTGACTCTACCATCTGAATGTCTCAACAGAAATTGCGACTAGAGCAACATTTTTCCAGTCTTCAACGGTCCAATTTTGGTGAGCTTGTGCAAATTGTAGCATCTTTTTCCCATTTGTAGTGGAGATGAGTGGTACCCGGTGGGGTCTTCTGCTGTTGTAGCCCATCCGCCTCAAGGTTGTGCGTGTTGTGGCTTCACAAATGCTTTGCTGCATACCTCGGTTGTAACGAGTGGTTATTTCAGTCAAAGTTGCTCTTCTATCAGCTTGAATCAGTCTGCCCATTCTCCTCTGACCTCTAGCATCAACAAGGCATTTTCGCCCACAGGACTGCCTCAAACTGGATGTTTTTCCCTTTTCACACCATTCTTTGTAAACCCTAGAAATGGTTGTGCGTGAAAATCCCAGTAACTGAGCAGATTGTGAAATACTCAGACTGGCCCGTCTGGCACCAACAACCATGCCACGCTCAAAATTGCTTAAATCACCTTTCTTTCCCATTCTGACATTCAGTTTGGAGTTCAGGAGATTGTCTTGACCAGGTCCACACCCCTAAATGCATTGAAGCAACTGCCATGTGATTGGTTAATTAGATAATTGCATTAATGAGAAATTGAACAGGTGTTCCTAACAATCCTTTAGGTGAGTGTATATCCAGTGTCGTGTTGTTTTACCTGCAGCCAGTGTGCGCAGGAGAGTGTATTCCATACTGGTTTGTGTGGCTGACAGAATGTTGTCCAAGACGCCAAATACCCCTGCATTCACACTGCGCACCAGTTCTGAGTTCTCTTCTGTTACTGTGTGCAAACAGTGGGCTACACAGAAAAAAAAAACCATACAAAAACAACAGCAATTACCTCTAAATAATACCCAAATAAAGGAGTGTGAGAATGAAATGAAACAATCTGAGGTTTTATATATGCATTCCCATTCAAAAGCTAATATTTTTAAAGTAGTCACTTATGCTCACCAAGGCTAGATTTATTTGATCAAAAATACAGTAAAAACAATAATATTTTGAAATATTACAATTTAAAATGATTTCATATTTTGACAGGCAATGCTGTCTTCAGTGTCACATGAACCTTATATTAGAAAAAATGCACAAGAATATTTTATATAGAGATGCTCCGATCAGCATTTTTGGGGCCGATCACCGATTACCGATCACCAAGATCACGATCTGCCGATTGCCGATCACTGCCGATCACAGAATGGCAGGGGAATGGGAATCTTTTATCTATAATCTTGCAGAGTTTGCACCATTTGTAGAAATGAAACTAACTCTAAATTAACTGTATTGAGAAAAAAAACTGTAGAAATAGGCTAGAGTCAAGATCTTGAAGAACCACCAAGTGTTTATTTTAGAAAATGAGATAACTTAAGGCTACTGTAGGCCATCTTTCCCAAATAAATGTATATAATAAATGTATATAATTATCTCACCTAAATATTTGATCATGCAGTGCATTTTTGTTTTTAAAGACAAATTTTCAGGTAGGTCTAACATTAGTATTGAGATAAGAAATACTAAAGACATTTAATAAGCAATCAAATGTAAATTTATATTGGTCTTCCCTGAATAAATTAAATTAGATTAATACTTACACTTAAGGTTGCAAAAGTTAGTCATTCAAGAGCACTGAGTGTCATAAAGGTTCATCAAACAACACAAGACACAGAAACTCAGAGACAGCAGCAGTTTATTCGACAGCTGTCACTTTAAGAGTGAACACAGTTACACAAACGTTCACTCGCGAGTCACGACGGGGTTTACGTGCATACTCGTCAAGACGGTAATTTAGTACATACATTTGTGTGTATCTGACCATTTCACCGCAATTTGTTCTCGCACGCTTTTTGTGAGATGGCCTGTGTGTGTGTGTGTGTGTGTGTGTGTGTGTGTGTGTGTGTGTGTGTGGGCGCGCGCTCACGGTCTGGAGAGCGCGCGAGTGCTGAGCGGTTTGAACACTGGCAAGACTTAAAAATAAATGCAAATGATAAACTTTAGTGACGATGCGACACTGCCTCGATTGTGCAAGTGGCAAATCCTGTCAACTGTGCAGCTTGATTTTAGTGCATATGCGATGATATGATAGCCTGGCTAATGATATGAAGCCATTTGAGCATTTTGAAAGGGAGAGGGAGCGCGCGCACGCGGTGATTCACTCGCGCTGTTTGTGAACTTACGCAGTCATTTGAAAACTTTCTGTGAGACATAAGTTATTTAATATAGAAATATGAATTGTACCTCACCTTCAGCATTATAATTATTTTACCCGCGCTGGAAAGAGAATGAGACGGTGTCGCTGCATATCATGCCCTAGCTCTCACGGCAGGTGCGGGTTTATGTGTCGTCAGCATGCGATCGGTTCATGAGATCGGCCTTTTTAGAGACCGCCGATCAATCATCCCAAAGCGATTATCGGCCGATCGAGATCGGTTGCCGATCAATCGGAGCACCCCTAATTTTATAATTATTAATATCAATGTTAAAATCAGCTGTGCTGCTTAATTTTTTTGTGTAACCCATGATCCAAATCTTTCAAGACTCTTTGATGAATAGAAAGTAAAAAAAAAAAATTATTACAAATCTTTTGCATCATTATAAATGTCTTTGCTGTCACTTTTGATAAATTTAAGGCATCCTTGTTGAATAAAAGTATAATTTTTTTTTTTTAAATCTAACTTTTGTATGAGTAAATACATTTGCACGTGTATAACTGGTGTCACCTGCTGATATTGCCAGCTCCTTATTCTGAGGGTGCCTCTGTAGACAGTGTAGGAGAATATCTAGAAGTCCAGACTTGTTGAACACTGACACTGCTGTGCTACTGCTCTCACTACACAGTCACAAAGAAAACAGACAGAAAAACACAGATCATACAAGACTGCAACTCAGTCATCTTTTTGAACACATTTTGACTGCTTACAACACAACTCTTCATGCTTTGTTTTATTTTAAGTATATGCCAAGTAGGGCTGTCAAATAAAAATTAGAACTTAGAATATTCGTCTAATTTACAAACAAAACAAAAAATGCACATTCGAATGCAAAAACCGTGTATTCAAATTTTTGGTATAGGCGCACGATACATGACGATGACAGAACTGACGCGGTTTGTTTATCAAGTACAGCGCAGTGCGGCTGTGTTGTTCATTTGAAAAAACAGTGAGGACTCGGAGACAGAGAGAAACGATGGCGTATAGTCAGACACAGAGCAGTGCAAAAGAAGGCAATCAGGGCTTTGAAGCATGAAATGGATATAAATTAAAGAGATACGCTACCTGCTGACGAAAATCATCTCAGTTGGTGGCAAAATCATGCGGTATAACGTTATATGTAGCCACGTATTGTGCAGCTGACAAAGACATACTTGATTGAGTCTGTCTTATCAAATCTGACATCAAGAGACTACAACGCACAATTCGGACTGCGAAGAGGATTATTGGTGCTCCCCTGCCAACCCTCCAGCACCTGTACTCTTCCAGAGTGAGGAAGAGAGCAGGGAAAATCATCACAGACTCCACTCACCCTGGACACCACCTTTTTGAATCTGTTACCATCAGGAAGGCGACTCCAACCACTATGAACTAAACTAACTTAACTTTTACTTGCATTGACGTAGTAAGATTTTTCTTTAAGTGGTCTCGTTTATAGACAGCTCTTTTCTTCTTCCTGTGTGAATTAGTTTAAATTCTTAGTATTTTTCAATCATGTCATATTCTGCAGAAGAGAGAAATTAATCTCACTGCTACTCTCGCGAGAAGTGAATCTCAGTTTCCTTGATCCTCAGCATGTGATTGGCTGTTCACAGCTAAACTCATAAACTCAGGATCAAAGCCTGAGTTGACAGAGAAAGGGGATGATCAGCATCATGGGACCAACAAAGCCTTTATAGATTGGTTTTATCCAAGGCTCAACTTGCTGTAGTAGGTCTATTTATAAGGTATAATTCACCCAAACACAAATTTACAAATGTACCACAAATGTAAATTCTGTCATCATGTACTCACAATCATGTCAGGTTTTTAATTTAACTTCCAAACACAATTGAAGATGTTCTTTATGAAAAATGAGGGATTTCGGTTCCTCCATTTAAAGTCCATTCCTCTCAAACTTAAAAGTGAAAAAATGAAAGTTTACGTAGTTTCAGTGACATTTATTACATTAAACGACAATATAATGTATAATAATGCAACAGGGGAATATTTGTGGGTCCTGATAATAATACATTAACAATAATAATAATATTATTTTAATAATAATAAAAAAGTAAAAAATAATTTTAAAAATCTTTATTTTGGCTTAAAATATCGGGATACATATAGAACCGTGACACGAGTGTATCGTTACACCCCTAATATTATGTCAATATAATGTTATGTTTATGTATATAATGTTATGTTTATTCTGAAATAACAGAATTTCAGGTACCAGTGTGAACAGTACCCAACCCTAGTGATTAGCAATTCATTTGATTTCATCTGTGAAGCAGATTTGTTACATGACAGCATTAATTTGTTTCTTAAGGGTCAAGAACATTTTTTTTTCTAATGGCACTGCAGACAGCATTTTTTTTTTTTTACAAAGTTATCTGAATCTCATGCGCTGCATCAAGCAACTCACATAATAGCTGCAAATTAATGCATGGCTTAGACTAACTGCACATTGTGTGAGAGACTCCAATAAAATTATTAGGTAGCCTGATAGAGACTCTCGAGTAGGTTTGAGTTTGCGGACCTGTTGCTATGACAGCAATTCCAGAATGAGCTTCAAATAACAATCCTGGATCATGTCAAATTGTCAACAATGAAATCCAGCTAATTGAGTAATCCACGTTCGAAGAACGGTCCCCAGGAGTAAACGGGAATGTGCCTCCCGCATCTATATACCAGGCTATATATCAGGCATGATGATACACTGTCAAGCGGTCACAGGAAACAATAAAAAACACTCAAGGGCATTTGTAAGGCATTTGTTAGTACACTTGTTTGGTGTAAACGTCAATCTGTCTTGACCAACAAAAAAAAAGACCTTAAAGTTAGTTTGAGTTCAGTCTTACCAGAGGTTCCAAAGTAAATTTACTGCCTCATTGGCGACATCTTCCACCGTTTGTTTCTGTCCTTTCACAGCAGGAGAGGAGGTCACATCAAAACCAGCACAGCACTGCTCTCCACAAACACACACAACAGACTCATGAATAAGAGTTTTTTTTTTTTTTTTCCCTCACTAGGGATGTGTGATATGACAAAAATATTAATTATCAGGCAGGATAATGATCCACAATCTTATCACAATTCTTTTTCATGCTACTGGCCAGTAGAGCCATTTCTCTATTTAAAAAGGTACACTGTGTCACTTTTTGCTCAATATTAACAAAAGTTAAGACAATACATCATCAATCCTTATTACAAAAGTTTGTCTTACCCGCCTTTACTATGGTAAGCCCATTAATAAGAGTTTATGTTAGACTTGTCGGTAGGGATGCACCGATATGAACATTTTGGCCGATACCGATATCCGATAATTCTTTATATTTGAAAGCCGATTACCGATATATTGGCCGATAAATCTAAATACAAATTTTAATAAACTCTGAGAGCCTGATTACAAAAACAAAAGGCTCGCCATTAAAAGCCGTATCCCAAACACTTCAACATAAATCAAACCTATACACTACAGTAGCCTATTTGAACCAGTGTAAGATTCCTTACCTTTTCAAATTAATTTTACACTCCTATGGCCAACTTTATATAAAAAAAAAATGTTAACACTTTACAATAAGGTTGAATTTTTGTTAGTATTAGTTAACCAACAATGAATGAACAATACTTCAACAGGATTTATTCATCTTAGTTCATGTTAATCTCAACATATTCAGACCCAAAGTTGTGTCTTTTAACATTAGGTCTGCACTGTGAATGGACTGTTAATAAACACAAACATTTTATTACTAAAATAAACAAAGGTTATTGCTCTTTGTTTGTTCGTGTTAGTTGATGCATTAACAAATGAGACCTTATTTGTAAAATGTTACCAAAAATTATATTGCCTAAAAAATAAAAATAATATACCTAAATAAATGCAAACAAGTTATTGAACAGCATTGCTTAGCACAGACAATAAGGAAATGGTTTTAATCAAACCGTATATTGTTGATGGAAATGATACGAGAACAATAAAAGTGCTAGTTATAAAAAATAACGCTTCTGTGTTTTTGAAAAAAATATGTTTAATATTACAGTAATAATAAACATCTTTACTATTAGTCTAGTCTATTAGGAATAATGTTGCTGTTTGAGAGTGCACGCTGAAGCTGGAGAGAATGAATGAACAACCGTAAACTGAAGCTCTTAGAAGGTTAATTAACAACTAAACGCATCATATACGAGAACAATCAGATATTTATACAAAATAAATATATTACAATTTATATTTGCACAATCACGCATAGGTGAAGTCTTTTAACTCCTGTGGATGCTCTTCCCGTTTGAGAGCGCGCGCTGAAACTGAAGATGATCACCGGTACAATGAAGCACTGCGGGTTATTGACTTAACGAAACGCATCCTATATGACATTAATCAGATGTTTATACTACAAAAACGTAATATTACGACTTACATATGCTTAAAATGACACGAATGCACAAGCGAACTTGACTGTGCTGGTCAGAATGCGTTGTGGACGCTTCCCACAACAGCGCGCTGAAACACAACTAAACCCAGAGAATTCACAACGTTTTATAACAAAAATATTCTCATTACAGTGTTATGTATAGGACAGTCCGAGTAGTTATGAATGCTGTGCATTTCTGTTTGAAATGCGCTCTGAAGCTAAAGACCGGTACAATTAAGTGCTTTACTGCATCGTTAGTTAACTCAACCAAACGCATCCTATATGAGATTATATACACAGAATAATAATAAATATAATATTGCAACTTACAATGGCACAAAAGGCTGTGAATGCACAAGCGAACTTGACTGTGCTTGTCATGAAGGTGTAACTATGTGGGCGCGCTCTTCCCTCAACAAACGCGCTGAAACACAACGTTCTTTTACAGCTGTATTCTATTCTCATTATCATTTTATGTAGATTATATTAGACTTGTGCTGCATATGTTGCACATAACTGTATTTTCCTTTTCGAAGTGATTCCAATCATTTTTAGAGCAAAACAAATCATGGTGGACAGCGCGCCTGTCTCAGCTGAAGGAAATAATACATTATCTATCGGCTTGAATATATCGGTAAAATTTTCTTATTAGACCGATAACGATAACATCAAAAATAATAATTTATCGGCCGATAACGATATGTTGCCGATATATCGTGCATCCCTACTTGTCGGGATGGTTTTCACAGAAATTTGCATACATGTATCACTCGCCTGTGCACGTTTCATCATATCCGTAAATAGAGAAAATTTATTCTGGCTATTTTGACGCACGTATGGTGTGGGAGTGGCATAGGTTAAGGCCCGGGTATACTTCGGCCGTCCGCGTTCGTGCACCGCCCGCATGACGTAATTTTCGTCATTCGGAGGGCGTGCGGCCGGCCGCACACCCCGTCCGCGCGCAGCCCAAATTTCGAGACCGCGCGGATGGTCCGCGTGCAACAGCGCATGCGCCAGCAGTACAGAAGAGTCCACTAGGTGGCAATACGCACAGTATTGAGCACAGTGTTCAGCCGTCGAAGAAGAGTGTGCAAAGACCGGTTTAAAAACAACACGCTTTAAAAAAGAGAGGATATCCTTCTCCATCGTTTATGATTCTTCAGTATTTCTTCCAAACTTCTTGCAATGGTGGATGCACTACAGTTCTTCTCCGATCATGCCCAGCGAATGTCCCGTTGATAACAGGACTCAGTGCTGCCCCCCAATGTCTGGTAGAGCATAGGGAAAAAATGTACTGCGCATGCGTCGAACGCGATCATCCGCGCGCATCCGTTGTGTAGTATACTTTGAAAGACGCGCGGACAGGGCTGCGCGCGTGACGCGTCCGGGCGCGGTAAGTGAAGTATACCCGGGCCTTTAGTGTCACATCAAGCGAGAACATCTGCTGGCAAAAAGAGAATTGGAACTTTGTTCCTCTAGTGCAGGGGTGGCGAACTCCAGTCCTGGAGGGCCACTGTCCTGCATAGTTTTGCTTCAACCCTAATCAAACACACCTGAACAAGCTAATCATGGTCTGAAGGGTTACTAGAAAGCCAAAGGCAGGTGAGTTTTATCAGGGTTGGAGCTGAACTCTGCAGGACAGTGGCCCTCCAGGACCGGAGTTCGCCACCCCTGCTCTAGTGTGTGGAGTGCAGCGATGTGATAAGGAAAGCACACCAAAAAAAAATTCCATTCACAAACAACCAGAGTCCCACCTGTGAACACTGGAAATCTCACAAAATCTTTCATATCAAGCGTAAATAAACAAACATGGTGGACGACCGGCTAGAAGAAATGACACTTATAGTGTATGGACTGTTTTTTAAAGAAAATTCACTGGGGTTGGGTGGGTAGAAAAAGGTTTAGATGAAGTCGTGGAGACGGTGTGAACATGGACTTCACATTACAACTGGAGCTGGAGGTGAGACTTCCGTCAACTCGCTTTCTGATTGGGTATCGTTTCATTTCACATGATAAATCGCCACAGGATTTCTGATCTGAGATTTGAGATCAGGGTGGTTCCGACGTTCTTCCGAGCAGATTCAATAACTCTCAACACACCTCACACCACAGGAAATTTTGATCAAATAATCTGTAGAACCATCAAGATAATCTGGACTTTACCTAGGATTGTCGGACTCAGCATAAGTTATTTTATTGAACAGATAAATCGGCAAATGTAGCTCTCTAACAGAGTTCATTGTAAAGCACTATCTATTGTGAAGGGTCATATTCATCTGCAGTCACGCAGAGCCAAAGCAAAACCAAAACATTGGGCCTGTTTACACCTTGAACATTTTCTCTGATCGGATAGCTATCCAATCATGAAAAGACCAGGTGTAAATTACCTCTTAAATGCTTTCGACATGGATTTAATTCTGATTACTAAAAACACTTCACAAGTATGAGATGCACTTCCAGATGATTAACTGAGTATCTCTTCAGCAAACTGCCGCAAATGAAACTGAAAGTTGTAGATGCTCAACCAATCATCTTCATTAAAAGTAGTGAGATTGATCTTACTAGTCTTACTAGTATCTAACAAATGCTGATGACGCTTTCTCTTCTATTACAGTCTTTGATCTTGAAATTAACTGATACTAAATAAAATCCAGCCAGCGCATCTGTTGCTTTCATTGACGTTAACTCTGTTCAATTTGCATATAGCACAGGAATTGAAGATCAGATTTATATTCATTTTGCAGAGAAACATTTATGTGGCCAAGTGTAAATGGAACCGTTTTAACAAATCAGATAGCCATCCGATCAATAAAAACACTTGAAGTGACCAGGTGCAAACATGCCTAATGTTCTTCTGCGAAATGCATGTAGAAATGCACAAATAGAAGGCCAAGAGTTTCATAGTGTACCTTTAAAAATATAGCCCTACACGCTAATAACAGATAAAAGGTTTGCAGAGAATCATTTTTCATGTTAAAGAGTGTCATGCCAATAAAGCTATTTAAATTGATCCAGGATTCATACCTCCCTCAGGAGAGCAGACAGAGATGTCAGCACATCCTGTCTCACCATGTCCTCACATACTTCAGGGCCTCCACACGCACTAAGATTCCTGTAGCAGAGACACAGATGAAACGGTCATTTTTATTAAATAAACCCCAAAGCAGAGGAGTCTTGTATTAAAGAGCTGTATAATAATGAGCGCAATCATATAATTCACTAAACTGTTCATTAGAAAAACTACTGCAGAGAGAAACAATGACATTAAAACATAATTACCATTTTTCTTTTCAATGCAATAAAATCAAGCCGTCTTTTTAGACAGTCTGTGTGACAGTTTCTATAGAGCTTTTCACAATATGCTTAATCCCAGGTTAGCGCCATTCTAAAGCCAGCTTTTAACCCCAGGTACAACATTTTACATTTGTAATTAAAAAACTTTTTTTACCGCACTGTACAGCTAGATGCTTAGTGAGAGACAGTCAATCGCTTAGCTCATAACCGCATGCTTTGGACAGATATGGAAACAGTTTGTTTGGATAATTGGAGTGAAGGAGCAACATATCATTCTTACCTTTATTGTCCGAAAAAGTGCATTCAGGAAAAAGTACAGTCAGCAATATGAGGATGCACAAAGCTAGAGCCTTTATGTACAGGTCACGTGCAAACCTGCATTAGTCCAATCAGTGACAGACACCGCAAATAAGAAAACTAACCTGGGTTTTAGGAATGTGCATGAAATGGCTGCTTATGAAAATCCAGGATTAATTGTTTACCCCAGTAAATTATAAACACTGTGAAATGTGAAGCAAGATAACCCAGGATTCCATTTACCCAGGATTTAGAATGAAAAGGGGTTAAATATTTCAAGTGTGAAAAGCCCTTATGTGTTTTCCAGTGCCTTGGTGGCTATGGGAAAATGTGAGTTCAGTTCCATGGTGGTTGGATTGTATTGAAGCTCAGGATTAGAATGTCAGTGTCACCTGAGTGTCATACTACTCGTCATATACTGTTTTTCGTCTACTATAGAGAAGTATGCGATTTCGGATGCAGCCATATTTTGTGTGTGTGTGTTGTGTGTGTGTGTGTGTGTGTGTGTGTGTGTGTGTGTACCTGAGAGCTCCAGCCGCCGTCTCTCTGACCACCAGGCTACGATCCAACAATAAAGGTCCGATTTTCCTGACAGCATCTCTTTGGAGGAATCCTGGGATCGTCTGACTTTGCTGTACAACACGAGAGATACTGGCACAGGTGTACTCGCGCACATCTGCTGATGGACTCTGTAACTAGACAGACAGACAGAGAGAGAGAGAGAGAGAGAGAGAGAGAGAGAGAGAGAGAGAGAGAGAGAGAGAGAGAGAGAGAGAGAGAGAGAGAGAGAGAGAGAGAGAGAGAGAGAGAGAGAGAGAGAGAGAGAGAGAGAGAGAGAGAGAGAGAGAGAGAGAGAGAGAGAGAGAGAGAGAGAGAGAGAGAGAGAGAGAGAGAGAGAGAGAGATTTACACATCTTTATTTTTATCCTTGATCATATTTCATTCCAATATCATTCAAAAAACTACAAAACCTTCAAAAATTACAAAAAATTAAAACAGCAACAAAACATCCAATCAAAAAGAGATTTTAGAGAGAGAGAGAGAGAGAGAGAGAGTCACGAACGAGTAGATATATTTGAACCCCCCCCCCCCCCCCCCCAGTAGAGTAAGACTGGTTGGTTGGTTCAGAGTTTATTCCCACTTAACAGCTGCATCAGTCAGTTCAACCGTAAAGAAGGTTTGCTGACTAGCTTAATCTATTCAACATGCCAAACATCCCATCAGTGAAAAAGCTGACAGTCATTACACATTCCAAATGAACCTGATGCGCTAATACTGCTATTATCTCAGTATTTTTGAATATTCCGATTCCTAAACACAACATACTGCAAGTCTGTAGAGTGGTCACGGTACAGGCATCTTACTTTATCGAGTAGCTCCGCTGCCGGAGAGTCGTCATCTTCAGATTCTTCAACAGCCTGTTTAACACGAGTCGCTGCAAGGCCATCAGGAGAAAACGGTGGTCGTTTGAATTTGGTGTTCTTAGTCTTTCCCATGCTTTTAATGCGTTTGGACTAAACTTGAAGTGTTAAATCAATTCTAATCTGTAAAACTCGGGCAAGCTCACAACACGAGCGACCATGTGGACATTAGCCGCTGCCGTAAAGGGTAGGAGATAGTCGTAAGTAAAGTGTCAGTGTCGTCGGCGAAAAGACGGGCGCGCCACCCTGTGGGTCAGAAACGCACTGCAGCTAAGCGGGTCCGATAGAAATCTTATTACTCTGCAAGGGATATATTGGATGCAAATGGTCAGCATCCAGTCATCTGTTTTCTCTATCTGAAGTTCCACCACAGAACAATACATAAATCAAAACCAAGCGCATTTGAACTTGTTACAGATTTTAGATAAAAAAAAATAACCAACACTACGTTATTAAAAATAGGTATTTTTGTAGACAAAGGTCTCAGATAATGAAAAGGGAACAGAAAGGGAATGTAAAAATATTTTTTTCTAAAAATTTAATTTATTCGCTACATAACTTAATTTGTGTCAACTCCATCAGACACACTAAAAAGCATGCTAATGTAATGTAACTATCCAAAAACAATGTAAAGTCTTCAGTTATGTAATATTGGTTTTCAGTAAAGGATCGAAATAAAAAAAATACATTCTCTGTTTTTGTTTTGTTTTTTGTTTTCACGCTATTATGAACAACCCAGTTTCTAAATTCTCCTCCGTCCTTTTAATATTAAACATATATCACCAATGTTCTTAGGTAATTAAGACATAATATCATGAAGTTCCATTGATGTTTTAACATTTTTACACAATAAATTGATAAAAGAATAAGACATTTCTTTCAAAATTAACAAAAACCTTCACCTGATGGTGTAAAATACTGACGGTGTTGACAAATGTTGAGCTGATGCCAAACAGTATACTGTATGTAAATAGAGCCATGAAACAGCATTAGAAGAGTTCCCCATATGCAAAAAACATATTAAATCACATTATACAGACTTTTTGAGAGCACTTGTCTTGTCAACCATTAGACTTAAAACCTGATGGAGTTGACATCTGACAGAGTTGACAAAATAAAATAAAAATCCACCTTAACCATGTGTTGAACAGGAGCAATTTAGTTTTTTTTCCTCATGTTGTAGCTGCCTCAATAAACATATCAAAATGGCAAGATTTATCCCACAACTATTTACAGAAACTATTACACTGCAATGACAGAGTTGACATGTTAAGACTGTGACCGCATGAGACTTCAATATTGTTTGTTTAAATATAGAAAGAATATATAACTTCCAGGACTATCTGTCCTACTGTGAGATCCACAATGAGCAGGAAATAGTAAGTGCTCCTCTGAGTTAAAGCTGCCCATGACACTGCCTGATTAATTCATAATTATAAAAAATCCTGACGTGAGGACAGAACTTTTATAGCAATTTTTTTAATGAAAAATATAATTCGGCCCCACTTTATATTAGGTGGCCTTAACTATTATGTACTTACATCAAAAAATAAGTACAATGTACTTACTGTGTTCAAATTGTATTGCAAAACACCTTTGCTGATATTGAGGTGGGAAACGGGTAGGGTTAGGGACAGGTGGGCTGGTATGGGTAAGTTTAAGGGTAGGGTTAGGTGTAAGGGAAGTGCCAACTGTGTAATTACAAATTTAACTACAGAAATTAATTACAGACGTAATTACATGCAGGTATTTTTTAAAATGTAAGTACAATGTAAAAACATGTATGTGCACAATAAGTGCATTGCATCAAATGATTCATTAAAATGTTAGTACATAGTAGTTAAGGCCACCTAATATAAAGTGGGTCCTATAATTCAATATTTACTTATTGTATTGTTTGATATCTTAAAGATCTCCACCTTTTAATGTAACTGGGTATTTTTTAATTTGTTGCATTTTTAAACACTTTGTTTGGCAGTTTTACATTGTGACCTCATGCTGAGGACAGGTTGTGTTTCCAAGTATAGAGTGTGCTTTTAAAATAATACTAAATAAATTGAATTGAATGTCCTGAGTATACACATTTCCCTTAGATGTAACTTTTTAAATATTTTATTGTGTTGACATTCTTACTGTTTAACATAAAAAGGGCTTTTGTGCTTGGGACATGTTTTGTCCCTTATCTCAGGAATCAGTGCTTTATACTTGAATGCATCCTTGCTGAATAAAGCTCTTTTTTTGTTGTTTTTTTTAAATATGATACCAAACATTTGAACAGTAGTTTATAAAAATAAGCAATTAAGAATCAGTAGTTTAGATTGGATGAAGTAAAATAGCAACTCCATATACCACATACATTTTAAGTTTTTAATTCTAGTTTCTTTCTTTCGAGTAAGTTTTGGCTGTAGCACAGGTTTGACCTCTCCTAACCCTGTGCAAGTGTGTCAAATGAGAGCTAGAGACCCTGGGTCTTCCTTTCCAAATATCCTACTGCAAGTCAGCGCGTGGCAACCCTCCCCAACAATTGTCCTGAGAGGACCCATGATTAATCCCAAATCAGCATGTTTCAAAATCGCATACAGCTAGCAGATCAGAGAGGATTTCAACATTATGGGTCTGAAACACTTTATGAAAAAAGCATCTCGACACACACACATTTCTCTCTCTCTCTCTCTCTCTCTCTCTCTCTCTCTCTCTCTCTCTCTCTCTCTCTCTCTCTCTCTGTCCGCAATACATTAAACAAACTGAATAATTCGAGTGTGTAAAGGTTGATTCCTGATCCAGCAGGTTTCCTCTAGCACAGTTTCAGCTGCTGTCCTTTTGATTTCACTGATAACGACTCCCACTGATAGCGACTGAGGAACTCATGAACTCATTTATCTGTCGTACATACTACATACACATCCTGCTGTATTTTCTAAAATGCAATTCTGTTATTTAACCAAGTCAAAGTTTTGCACAGTACTAACCTAAAAGCACCACCAATCATCAAGCACACACGCGGGCACATAAGGGTGAACATAAAATACTCCATCTCACCACTAGATGGTAGTATTGTTCTATGTTACTACGCCAGCAACGTCCCAAATCTCTCCATAGCAATTTCACACTTCTTACACTTCTTCAGATCATATCTGTGTGAATAAATATAATGTTTTTTTTACAGTCTATGGAATAAACAGTGCACCATGATGACGAAATACATCTGTTTGGTGAAATAGGCCTATCCATCAGCGCCTGGGCCAAAAGAGAGCTGAACCGTGCTGAGAGGCTGTCGGATGGGCATTTTTAATGTGAATGATCTACGAGCTCGATTTTTCCTTTGAGTAAAACAAATAGGCCAAACATTTCTCCAGCAAGCACGCTCAGTTATATGGTTTGCCATTGTTCACCCAGCCTTAAAACATTAGCCATTTCAACATGAAGTTAAACTCACTCTTCAGTGACCATGTGCATTGATCTGTTGCAGGACAGTGAATGTGATTTTGCGTGGCACGTCTGTGAAAGCATTTACTATGTAAATACTGATGTACATTAGGCCTAGTTGGAAAGCCTATTCGACATAGCCTACTGTTAGATGATAACGGTTTAAATGGTCATCTTATTTTCCTTTATTAGACTATGCAAACAATAAATGTGCTTTTACTGGATTGAGTGCATCTTGAACTTGTTTTTGTTGTCCTGGTTGGTGTAGCTATATTTAATGACTTTTGATGAGGTCCACATGGTTCCTTTGCTTCATCCACCAGTTGTCATCAGCAGAAAATCCCTCTCTACGAATGCGTTGGTTGGTTAAATGGTTGGTCACTCTTAAAAATAAAGGTGCCAGGAAGAACCAAAAAGGGGTTTCCACTGCGATGCCATAGAAGAACCATTTTTGGTTCCCTGAAGAAGCGTCTGGGGAAGGTTTTTTAAAGAACCATATTTTTCTAACCATTTTATAGTCTAAAGAACCTTTCTGCGCTATACCTTTTGTGCAATGGAAGGATATTTTCTTAGGATATTTACGGTTCTTCATGGAACCATACACCTCCCCAAAGAACTTTTATTTTTAGGAGTATAGCTACAACATGACGGCTGCGCAAATGTTTTTTTTGGGCTATCGCCCATTTTATTGTGGTATTGTAGTTTCAGGGAAAAATAATAGAGACATAATATATTCAATAATATTAAAATGCGGGGAAAAGCTCCAAATGTGGTCAACCTACTGTAGCTTTACATTTGCAGAATGTTCTAAGACTTATTAAATCTCTTTTAATTTTAGAATATAAATGTCAGAAGACATTATAATCTATTGCAGAGGTTTGTTTGTTGTGTGTTAGATGGTATATACAAGTCCTCAGCATGAGAACAGCAAGCACAAGACAGGGCAAAACGGATGTTCACAATCTCACAGAGTAAAATTAGGAGAGGAACCCTGCAAAAAAAACTCTTGACTTCATATGATTTCTTGTTTACTAGTCCTGGCCTAGGAGTTTGTTTCAACTGGTTTCAGACTACTAAATGGAGTTAAATAAAAAAAAAAATAAATAAAATAAAAATAAAAATCAATGTTTTTAAAAAATATTATTATTATTATTATTTATTCATGTTTTATTGAGATATTTATCCTCACTGTTTCTGTTCTGAGTTTTGGGGTGAGAGAGAAATCGCTTTGAATTTTTATAGAGGAAGGGCTGCGAGTTTGTACCTCATGACTCCTTATGAGACAGTGACCTTAAACTAGCCACATCTTCACCCACACAAGCACTATAACAGAGTCAGAACACAGAATTGGTCCCATGTTGCCTTAAAATTCTACAATAGAGCATTTCCATCCAAGAGAGAGAATGAGAGAGGCAGAAGGAAGACTGGTGTTATGTAAAATGGGGAAAGGTGGCTCTTTAGGTCAAAATAAGTGGGAGATGTTTGTCGCTGATGTCAGGAAAGCCACATAATGAAATTTAATTACAATATATAGACAATCTGCCCCCCGCAGCCCTCCTCCTCGGGGTGACACTGAGGAACAACAGGAACACAAACTCATTTACAAAGTGCATAAAAGAGAATCAGTATATTTATTTTCCATGGAATAAAGAGGACAAAAAAGAGGCCATATGAGCAGATGAGGTATAATTGTTATGATTTTTCGTGTGATCTTTATCCATCAGCTGTTGCCCTGAAGGCTTCAATCTGACCTCTTAAGCAAAGCAACAAAACTCACACAATCCAGCTGCAGAAACAATGAGAGAAGAATAACTATACGGTACAGATCTGGACGTAGTGAGTGGGTCCAAATAGTTTTCTTCACCTCTCTTTGCTCTGAATCAGGACCTCAGTGTAGGAGGGAACTGTGATGTCATGCTAAAAATGTGGATCACTCATGCAAGAACAACCTGATCAGACAGGTTTAACTCTTGGCTTACGGAAAATGACTGCCTAGATTCATATGACTGGCTTTCCAGTGAAAAACCATGCCGAAAAGGAGCCTCCATGAGAACAATGAATCAGTGTACTGGATTATTCATAGAATATGAATTCGAGTATTACTAGAAGGAAACAATATTTCCGTAATATTGTAATTACAACCAGTGTCTCAATTGTAAGGTATTTTGCTTTGACGTAGAACACTCTCAGTTGATGATGTAGAGAGGTTCTCAGTTATTCACATACATTAAGTGCTTGGGGGTAAATGCATTATTATGCAACTAGCCATTAGCAAAACATCTACCACTGTCTGGCCTATCTAGATGTCAGATGTGTTTGTAGATCAGAGACCTAAAGCTGCACCATGAACCTCAACATGGTCATTACATTTAAAATGTCACTTTTATTAGTACATTGATGATGCCACAACACTTAACTAGTAACTAGTACCTTGTAGCACCATAATACATCAAAATGCATGGTAGCATTATTGTGGTGCCACCAAAGAACTGTTTTGTTAGGGATGGGGTTTCTCGCTGTCTAATAGTGAACATTTCCAGTGCATGATTGAGGAGATTTCTGACTCTGGCCACATGATAGCAACACATTTAACCAGATTAGCAATTGCTGCGTTTTTCACGGAAAGGCGATTTAAAAAGCCTAAAGTCCTAAATGTGCCGAAGGTGTTAGCATTAGCACTGAGGGCAAGACCTACATTATAGGCAGCTACATGTAAAGTCATTTTACAAATGGAGAGCATGATAAGCCCTCAAGGAATGTACATTCACAGTGAATTTGTATGTGTAAGTGTATGTCTTAAACTCATTTTTGACCCAATCAGAAGTAATTTAGAGGGTGAATACGCAATAGTTAATGACATAAAGGTATACAAGAGCATGCATTGCAGTGTGTGTCTGTTTAAAAAGAAAAGAAAAGGAAGTTTGGTGGCTGTAGTAATTTTACGTTTGTATGCGTCACTGAAAAGCCTGAGAAAGTCATTGAATCAAGTGAACACGGAACTTCATTCCTGGTTTGCTAATCCTGACGTCTCTTCTGAGTCCAATTTACACATTTTAGCCAGCTAAAACTAGTTCAACTGATTTTATGCAACTGTATTTATTCTCTATACTTCAAAACTTTGAACAGAAAGATCTGAACATCTTCTCTACTGTGCCCACACTATAACTATATTCAAAGTAGCATTAGTACTAGTAGTATCATTATACTCATAAGTATTCATGGATATTCAAATATACATATATTTTCTAATAATATTGGATACACATTTTTGTAAGTTTGGATATAAGCTGGAATATACAATATGGACTTAGCATCTAAAATGAGTATTTTATTGAAAAGAGAGTTTTAGTGAAAAACTAAAAAGTTTTGACATATTTCCAGCTTCAGAAACATTCAAACATCAAACTGATTTGTATGCCTCATGAGACCAAAATGTTTTGATACCTTTTGCAAGTATTTATAGTGTGCAGGATTTCCTTTGACTTTTGGCTTCAGAAACAAGTTTTTTCTCAATCGCTTTGGCTAAATCCTTGACTGAATTTTTTTCTCAGATCTCTGAACAATTAGTTTCTTGTTCACACCATATATAAATGTCTTTTTTTTATTTATGCAAACTGTGTGCAAAAGTATAAGAATTGTCTACAATTTGCACAATAATTAAATGCACATGGCTTGCTGATCAAAACTGATAATCTTTTGTAAAAATCAGTTTGACAATTTGAGATAATTGTCAGTAAAATTTGCTCCCCCCCCCCCCCCCCCCCCTTTTTTTTTTTTAAAACAGAATATATTTTAAATGTCTCATTGGACATATTTGATGATGACAGACACATCATGAAGGAATGTTGGCTTTATACTAAATCAAGGGACCAGTCAGTGGAATAATCACCAGGAAGTGCTAAAATTGAACACACTCTTGATTGGTATGATTAACTGCTTATTATCAAGGACTGTCACATAACAGTATACAATATAATAATGCATAACATATGAATGAAAAGGAAAAAAGGGAGAAAAATATATATATTTTTTTGTCAATTATATGAAGAGAATGACAGCCTGAGAATGACAGCATATTTCATGCATTGTGTTCACTCGGCACATGACTAAACCATGCTGTTCAAGCTTGAACCCTGATCACTTCATGGGAATTAGCATGTTACGGGGCGGTCACAATAGACTTAAAACACGCAATATTTCTTCAGACACTGCAGCGATGATGATGTGAGCACGCTCTGCAGTGTCTTTTTAAAACATAAATTCAACATAAATAATATTAAATCCAAAATGTAAAATTGTAAAAATATACTCCACTTTCCTGCAATGCTACAAACCTGCAGCTTTAAAGTCGTGATCTTTTAATTCAGCTGAGAACTCATGCCAGGACGTATCGATCTTCTATTGGTCACTCGTCTTCATGTAATACAAATTTACAGCTCAGAGTTCACAGAACTGGAACTTTCAACCCGATCTCACGACAATTCGTATTTACGAGGTGGCTAATTCGTACAAATTTGTACGACCTCACTCGTATGAATGTGTACGATTTTTGCTAATTCGTACTTATTTGACGAGTTGCCAAGAGTTGACAAATTCGTATGAATTTGTACGAATTACCTACCTCAAACCCCACCCCTAAACCTACCCGTCACTGGGGTTTAGATAAAACGTACAAATTCATACGAGTGAGGTCATACAAATTCGTACGAATTAGCCACCTCGTAAAATATGTGCGAATTGGTCGTGAGATAGCGTTGGAACTTTGGAATGGAGCGAAATGGGAAACTTCTTCGTATGAGCTTCCATTTCCAGTCTTTGGTACAGTCGCATGTGTATGATTGGAAGTCAAAGGAACGAAAGTGTAGTGTGACAATGATGTGTTTTTGTATTCATTGCCAATACTTCACCCCAATGATGGTCATAAATATGGTTGATGAACAGAAAAGTCCAATATATGCCTACCGATTTTCGACAAAGTGAATATTCATGCCCGGTGTCTTTGACGCCACATGCAAGATACTATATTTTCACACAATGAAATAACATAAAATATAGCCGTTTTGGTCTCTGTACTCTTTAGGGCTACATTAATGTAATTACTACTCTTTGTCACACCCCCTGAAATCAAAATTGATGCTTTTTTGGATTTTAGTATGAATATGTTTGCCTTACTGTTATCTATAAGCTAGTGTGCTCCAAAACAATGACATTTTGCATTTAGAAGATATAAGCATTCAAAATTTAGTCTCTCACTTCCGCCAATATGGATCATATGTCGGCGGCGACTTCTCTAGAATCTGAAGTGTCCGCCCCTAAATGGCATATAATGCACTATATAGAGCGATTCAGACCGTGTAAACATGCTTTCCATTGGGGCGAATGAAGTCTGGTTTCACATTAGTGTCACGGGAACCGCCGCAGTGCGCACACGGTCTGCTCTGGACTAGAGACACGATAGCACAGAGCGGATCATATGCGCGTATATACATATATATATATATATACAAACATATCTGACCCATTTGAATTCTGCACAGAAGCTGGCCGAGCTGTGATATAAACTAAACTGGCAATTTTAAAAAAGGAGAGGAGCTGTTCAATATGTCCCATCCTGTCTTCCTCTTTCAGTGGAAATTAATCAACATATTGAATAATGCTGCGCATTACAAGGCACTTCACTGGACTTTTAAGAAATTATTGTGTGTCACGTAAAGGTACCGACTGTAGCAGTACCAGCTTCAGTTACTGCGGCGATACTTTAATAAATATGAAGTTGTCAGTGACAGGGGACAGAGTCGTGAAAACGGTGCATAGAGAGCATAACTAATTGGGTGAAAGGCTGAAAGATGATGGATAAATTCCACCAGGGCAAAAAGCGTGGCCCGATATTTAACTCCCAGAAAATGGATCTCTGATTTACTGACTGTATCTAATGCAGCACAATGTGTAGGGGTCTAAATTATGTGCCAGAGTGTGTGTCAATGCCACAGCAAAAGCCTATGTTAGACCTTGCAACCAAGAGACCTCCTGATCTCTTCCCGGGTGCCCAGTGAGTGGGGGGTCACGAGAGGGTGGGGTGTTAGCCTCACAAGTGTAATCATTGGCTGAAAAGGCTGCAGTCAGCTGGCCTATCGTGTGAGCTCTCTGGGCGGTTTTCCAGTGTTTGGCTCGGAGGGCGTGGGCTTGACATTCTCTGGCAGCAGCTCAGCTGGACTTTAAACACTCAGAGTTGGTGCACAAGGCTTCGTTAGACATGATCACAGCATTATATTGGTTTGTCCTCATAAATGTAAATTTTAGGTGGGCACACTGTAATCTACAGGTTTTACCTTAAGACACTAAGGGACAGATTTACTAAACAGGGCAAATAAGCATGAGAGAGCAAATCCAAAAAAGCGCAAATGGGAGTGGAAGGTTCAGTGCGTGATAACAACGCACAAATTAAAGAACACAGACACAGCCGGATCATTTCCATTATGACCAATGCAATCTACCAGTTAGCGTCTGGTTTAAAACATGCTTTTTTGGGTAGAAAATAATGGTGCAAACACCAGTAAATTGACAAGCGCAAACCTTAGTAAATCACCTTGTGTGATACATTTAAATACTCTCCTCCGATACATTTTACGTCTGAAAGGGAAACTCCTACAAATATATATGCAAAGAGTTCAGTCTCAAAAATAATTCTGTCCTCCCCTTTTCCCCCCTGCGTGTCTGTAGTAAATCCTGACAGTGTTTTTTTTTTTTTTTTTACGGCAAAAGAGGGTTTTACGCTGGCACAAGCTGTTAGTAAATCTGATCTAATTCTACCTGTTCTGACCCTTAAATGTGTAACTTGATGAACTTACATTAATTCAGTAATGTCAATAGGATATATTTTGATTTGAATAAAATCTATTAATTTAAATGTTTCCATATGAAGCACATGTTTCCTCAATTGTGGCTCCACAGAACAGTACTTTGGACCATATGTATCTGAGCTGTTATCTGAGCCAGATCTGATTTCGTCATATATATTCATAAGCTCTCTCTGACCCCATCTAGTTTCTTACAGCTTAAGAGATTCAAAGCATCATTCTGTAAATATTATCACTTATAAAAGTCTGCATATTTACGCATTACGGTCTCAATGATTTTTATTAGGATTCCTGATTCCTTAATGCTTCATTCTCTACAACAACTAATTCACGCAGTAATTCAGAGGAAGACATTTTTACAGGCCCCTTTGTTTTCTGAAAGCTAGTTTGGGTTGTTAGAGGTATATTCCAAATGCTGCTTTCCAAAATCAGTTGACGCTGATTTATTTCCTTTTACTGCAGCGAAAAAACACAAGAGTTCACTGACCTCTGCTAAATTAAGGGAAGAATCTAAAGGGCAAAATCAGGTGACTGGCATTAATGCTATTGTAACTTTTAATGGACAATTATTGTGTGAACACAATGTTATTGAACATATTCATTCTTGACGAATTAACTCAAATTGTTACGATTCCTTTTTGCTGTATTGTATACAGATTTTTTCCATTTGTCTTTGTTCTTTAAAGTTTTTTTTTTTAATGTTGGGAATTCATCACAATAATTGCTAATGTTCTCTGGACTGATCCTTCAATGAACTTCAAAGGATTAATAAGCGCAAACAAAGCCAGATGACCCGTGTTGGCCCTGACGGCTATTTCGCATATGTGGTGAGGAGATAAACCAGCATGATGAATTTTGAAGTCTTTTTTCATTCATTATTTTCTTCTTTTCATGTTGACAAATAAAATTAACACTGAACAGATACAAAACAGTTCAGGTCCTGGTTTTGTTTTTTGGTGGATAAACAGGCAAAATCCATCATCATCCCAAAGTTTAAAAACATTAAAAGTACATAATGTCTTGAATGTCACAGATCCAAACATTATCTGTCTATTTTTTACTAGTTCACAGACGTGACCATCAAATATACTCAACCAATCATATAGAACAGGACTTCCTGTAGATCAGTAAAGATCCTGTCCAGAATACTTATTATCAATGAATGAGTGCATATATATAAAAAGAGCTCGAGTGTATGACATGTTTGCTGAATAAGCTATGTGTGTTAATATCTTCTGCCAAAAGCAGAGACTGGTTCTCACATGCTCTGGTTCATAAGGCCATCCCGCACATCCCACACTGAGCTCGCTATTGTAGGAGGATCCCATCATAAGTTCCTAATGGATCTTATCACTCCGATGTGGGACGGGAAAGGGGATTAGGGATATGGAATCCTCCCGTCATTGCTGTCATAGTAACAAAGATTACAGCTGTTTGTTGTGGTTATTTGAGGAATGGGATACAGTAGATTTGGGATACATTAATAAAACACATTTACACCTGATATAAAGTCATAGCTTGGTGTTAATCTAAATTCAATGCTAGCAGGATCTATAGCTATGTTTATATCCAAGTTTTTGTATTTTTTATAATTCAAACAATTGAAACAATTCATATCAAATGTATTATATATTTAATATATATAAAACATATAAAAAACAATTGTTTTGTATAATTCTTGTAAAATTGTAGAATAATTATATCTTTAATTTAATTTCCTTAATATAACAACATTTTTGCCTTTATTTTTCAAGCGGTAGAGTGGAGACAGGACACGATCGGGAAGGACATCAAACCGGGTGTTCAGATTCAGGTCGCCCAAAGCGCCGCTGCACAATATGCTCTGACTTTAAGTTTTTTATTAGGAATTAATATACACACAATTTGAAATATTACACACACATAAACACACACACACACACACACACACACACACACACACACACACACACACACACACACACACACACACACACACACACACACACACACACACACACACACACACACACACACACACACACACACACACACACACACACACACACACACACACACACACACACACACACACACACACACACACACACACACACACACACACACATAGTTTACGGTTTCTGATTGGACTGCGTTCACTCGTTGTTCATTTAGTTACCTTGTCACTGTGTATTTAAGCCCCTAGTTTCCTCTGTTCATTGTTCAGTTTTGTTTATGTTGTAAGTGGTTTTGTTCAATGTGTTTGATTCCAGTGTTTTCCTGCCAATTTTTTCAAGTAAATACTTTTTCATTGTATTTCCTGTGCCATGCGATTATTAAAGCCACCAGCAATTTAGAACAAAATGTAGGTTTTTATGTGTATTTTGGAACTTTTATTTGCATCTTGGCGTTTCCATAGAGCACTTAAATGCAAAATTCACATAAAATATACATCTATGTAAACCAGGCTCATGAAGATATTATTTGCGCATTTAAATACTAAAACGCATGAACGTTTTCAGTGTTTCAATCATCATGTACCAGCTGTAACAGTAAGGATTTCTTTCTCTACGAAAAATGAATGACATTCAAAGCAGTTAAAAAAGGCTATTAACAAATACGAGTAAGCTAACCTTTGCACAGCATTCTTAATGTTTCTTATGTCACCTTTCACCCTGATGAGCAACTGCCCCATGCGCACCAGACAGAATCAGCAGAAATGCCACATTGAGACTGAAGGAGTGATTATATGGAGCTGTTCTCTGAAGGTTTATATAACTGTAACTGTAATAAGATCAGCACCAAATGGTACACATAACGCTGTGATGATGCAGGAGCACATGCTCCATAAGAGGATCTACTTCCTGTAACAACAAATAAAAGCATGCACACAATGTCCAGCAGCATGTGTGAAATAAGTCTTGTGTATATGTGTGTGTGTGTGTGTGTGTCTGTGCAAGAGTGGAGTAGTCCCCTTACAAACAACTCATCCACCCCCAAATCATGAGACTAGCCATGTTGTCTGTCTCTTTCTTTTTCTCCCGTCTTTCTCTAACTGAAAGAGGAAGTGCAGACCACTTCCCAGTGTAGAAGGCAGGGTTGTGCTGATTCACGAGTCCACTGAAAAACCAAAAAACTTTCCATCCACAGACTCTGATGGCATATCCAATGTATGCAAATAAAAAATGTGAAATAGTTTATTAGTAATCACTATCATTAGTTTCCCAGGAAGCAACAAAAAAAAGCAGCATGAAATTCTATTGTTGTATTGATACATCTAAAACAAATTATGTTATTTCTTTTCATCAATGGTAGAAAAGAGCTAAAGACGGTATTTACGACATTGCAAAACCTGTGTGAAATCTTATAGTATAAGCCATCATGACTAGCCTCTGGTTTTCAACCTCTGATAAGAAGTTTAATGGATGGCAGTGTGTTTGTTTGGATTCCAACGAGTTTAAAAGCTGATAGCACCATTTCACCAACTTGGCCCTGATGGAGTCCAGAGTTTTACTTTTCTTCATTGCTGCTATGAGACTGACATGAAATACAGTAAAAATCCCAAAGCGCTCACAACCTGAAGCATGTATGTGTCCAGAGCTGTTTCTGCAACTCTTTGACAACAACTCATCTACCCAAAAATGTTAAAGTCCCCCCTGTGGTGAAAAATCATGTTTTTAATGTTGTTAATAATGTCTAGGTGTTTTTAATATGTTTTAAGACAAACCATGTGTAAATTCATAAGTCAACACCATTGCTGAGTATTTTCTCTTTAAAAGTGTCTCAAAAATGCTGGTGTTTCTTACATCACAAATGTGCCATGTGACGGCGGGCTTAAAGGTTATCACTTTCCCACCATGACACCGCCCCACCATCGTTTTGATATTCATAGTAATAAAATAATTTTGTTCTTTTCAATAAAGTGTGAGCGAGCCAAACGAAAGTCACGGCACAAACGCAGCAGAAGTCAGATTTCATTCATCACGAGAGCGAAGAGCTGAGGTAAGCGTGGCGTTCATTCACGA
Source organism: Romanogobio albipinnatus (assembly GCA_023566225.1). NCBI lineage: Eukaryota > Metazoa > Chordata > Actinopteri > Cypriniformes > Gobionidae > Romanogobio > Romanogobio albipinnatus. The sequence goes on from CM042239.1 coordinate 35,372,073, forward strand.
CACGTGTCCAGTCTGGCGCGTTCTCAGATCATGCCTATGGAAGCTTAACTTTCATAGGAATTCATTGAAAAGTTGAAACACGCACCGCTCCGTTATGAATGCCTGAGCCGAGCGGCAGCGACAGTGCGCATTTACAATCTGTGAGTGAGATCCCACCCCTGTGGGCGGGTTGAAAACATGTGGAACTAGCTCCTGTAGTCTTTAGCCTCTGGCCAAAAAATCCTCAGATGACGCAGAATGATGATATTTGCGTCATTGGAGGATTTTTTTCCAGAAATAAAATGCAAAATTCTCTCGTCTCAGGGGGAATATGAGGGGGGGAAGTACGATAATTCGAATATACTACCAGGTTTCTACTGATACAAAGTTTAATGCTAAATCGCTGAAGTAACCCTTTAAGCATATCATTAACTATGGCCGCTTTGAAACAGTGGAGTCTCAAGAGAAGGTTATCCCAGGTTATCCCTGTATATTTTTCTGTTGATATGAAAAATCTGATAGATTTAGCAATATAGTGGGTGTATGCTGTATATGATGAACTGCCTTTCTCCACTGTTGTTCAAAGCATTTCTAAGGATACTGATTGTTAGAAGGCAGCTGTCTGACTCTGGGAACATGGTTTGTGTAAAATTAGCAACACATTATTAGCTGTATGATAATGTAATCAAGCTAAAGGCTAATCATTAATTATTAATTATGTGTCATACATTGTAAAGAGCGATACCATTATGCAGCATATTCATGGACCACGTATACTAAATGAAGCAAGGGTGTATAGTTACATTCAAGCATGAATCAAATTTCTTTCTTTTTTTTTTAAATGTCATTTTGGTGATCAAAGATGAGTTTTCAGGGATACAATTATTAACTACATGGGGACTTTAAAAGGTTTCGCTTTGGAATGTAAAAGTTTGAAGGCTGTCACTAAACCATAGTGTTCATTTAATGTCAAACATGTTTTCCTACTGTTACTTGTTGCAGTGAATAAACCATCAAATTACAGATCTGTGGTTTGGTTTGTAATAATCCCTTGGTTTACATGATGTGCATAACAAAAATACTTTGGTTGAACCATAATTATCCACTTGAGTCTGTTTCAAAACAAATAACTCCAGAGCATGCCTCAGTGCTCAAATCAAAATGTTTAATATCTTCTAGAGTGACATAATTAATAAAACCGAGCATACTGTATGTTCCACCACACTTATAAAGAAACCAGAAGCACATTAATGTTAGACACAAAGGCCATGTACTCTTATTATGCTGTCAAGATGTAAAGATGAATAGTGGGTTATTAATTAAATTAATGGGTGACGCTTTGCTATATTAATTAAAAGCTTGGTCTGAGCACTCAAACTGAGGCATCAAAGTTTATGCACCATTCACACGAAAGCAAACCCTGGTTACAGAACTTATGGCGTCATTACGGGCATGTTGTTGCGAAGATGCTTCTGTTTTTATGGACAGGCTTCACATGAACAAAACAGGCACATACCAGTGGCTGATTTTGATACCACATGAGTTCAGATGTATCTAATATAATAGAAATGTCCCTTCATTTATAACTGCATTTTAGAGTTTTCCTAGATGCATCATACTCCACGTGTATTTGGCCTCATGTTAAACTTTAATTCAGAATCAATCTTGGATTTCAGTTAAACTATTAGTGATAAATTGAATATATGTCAGTGATTGTCTTGGTTAACTGCCAACCCTAAGCAATAATGCATTGCAACATTCGGCCCAGGAACATATACAACTGTCTTGGGTTTTGAAACATTGGCATGTTGTCACTCAGCCTGTGTAAGGTGATTTTGAAAGCTTTTTAGTGTAGAAACGGTCACTCAATTATCAATACTTGGTGTTAGGCCACTTATAATTTACAGGAATTATGCGCAGACATCAGCAGCAACATTAGACTACACCTGGCTCTAATTTTCCTAAAATATTCCTTTTTTCATGTTGCAATTGTTAAAAAATTGTGCATGTGCATTAGACAGTCCAGTAAACTAGGGCTTGTTATGTCACTGTTATAGTGCACTGAGATGCCCTTCAAATCTTCATCAAAGTATCACCAAGTCCATAAGACTCTTAGCATCTGTGCGTACCTACTGTACAACCCCTACTTTGTGCCATGTGCAAGCTCAGGAATGCCTGGCACCGCATCGGGTCAGCACATACTGTAAGCGGGCCGAGGCTCAGTTGAGGAAAGAACTTTGTCCTTCCCCTCCCCTCCTCGTCAACAGATGGAAAAATCCAGTCCAATCCAAATCCGATTGTTTGCAGTGATCAAAAGCCGCTGTCATGGAATAAAGTTCACACGCTTTCCTTGAGGACAAATGACATGAGAAAGAGAGAATGTTTTCTGACAAGCTGATACAATGGCAAACTTGGCAGCGAGAGGTTGCCATTAATTTTATAGTAGTCATATATCAACTACAATTGTGTGTGTGTGTGTGTGTGTAGTAATGCAGACGTGAATAAGGCAGATTGTTAACATGCCTTTGCCTCACTTGAATCAACTCTTCAATCAAGGGCAAGTGAATTACATATAAAAAGCAAGAAAGACATTAAACCAGAGTATCGAGAGAAAACAGTTCGGCTTTTGAATGTTTTGTTATTAGAAAGCAGCGGCATCTGTATAGACTTGATTATAGAGCAATCCATCAGAAATGCTGACACACAAAAACACATACACATGAATACACACAGTCTGGATACCTCGCAGTGCAGATCCCAGAGGGGTCAATAAACAAGTACACATGCATTATTGTTCACCCAAAAATGAACATTGTCATCATTGTCTCTTTTTCCAAACCGGTTGCCCTTTTTTTTCTTCTTCTGTGAGAAACAAAAGAACATATTTTTCACATTGTATATTTATCTGTTTAGTTGAGCATATATGATAGATAGTTGTACTATCAAGTCCTATGTGCTCAACTATCTAGATTAATAAATGCTGTAAAAAATGTTGCCCATTGTTAGGTAACTAATGCATTAACTAATGCAAATGAATTGAACTGTATTGCAAAGTGTTATCACTTAAATCTGTCTACTTTCATAACTTTCTCTGTGAGTTTGTGTGTATAAGCCAAAGGTGTCCATGTTCCTGCATGTGTTTCTGATTCACTGTAAACAGTGCAGGACTGTTGATTTGACTCGGAGGCTTTTGTGTCTCATAGGCTAACATATATGACTGAGAATGACATCCTGTTCCTGTATCTCCTTTTTCTGTCTCTCTTTTACTATGTAATTACACACACACACACACACACACACACACACACACACACACACACACACACACACACACACACACACACACACACACACACACACACACACACACACACACACACACACACACACACACACACACACACACACACACACACACACACACACACAAAAATAATCATAATAATATATATATATACATACACTCACACTCACCTAAAGGACTATTAGGAACACCATACTAATACTGTGTTTGACACCCTTTCGCCTTCAGAACTGTCTTAATTCTACGTGGCATTGATTCAACAAGGTGCTGAAAGCATTCTTTAGAAATGTTGGCCCATATTGATAGGATAGCATCTTGCAGTTGATGGAGATTTGTGGGATGCACATCCAGGGCACGAAGCTCCCGTTCCACCACATCCCAAAGATGCTCTATTGGGTTGAGATCTGGTGACTGTGGGGGCCATTTTAGTACAATGAACTCATTGTCATGTTCAAGAAACCAATTTGAAATGATTCGAGCTTTGTGACATGGTGCATTATCCTGCTGGAAGTAGCCATCAGAGGATGGGTACATGGTGGTCATAAAGGGATGGATATGGTCAGAAACAATGCTCAGGTAGGCCGTGGCATTTAAACGATGCCCAACTGGCACTAAGGGGCCTAAAGTGTGCCAAGAAAACATCACCCACACCATTACACCACCACCACCAGCCTGCACAGTGGTAACAAGGCATGATGGATCCATGTTCTTATTCCGTTTACGCCAAATTCTGTTTCTACCATCTGAATGTCTCAACAGACATAGAGACTCATCAGACCAGGCAACATTTTTCCAGTCTTCAACTGTCCAATTTTGGTGAGCTTGTGCAAATTGTAGCCTCTTTTTCCTATTTGTAGTGGAGATGAGTGGTACCCAGTGAGTCTTCTGCTGTTGTAGCCCATCCGCCTTAAGGTTGTGCGTGTTGTGGCTTCACAAATGCTTTGCTGCATACCTCGGTTGTAACGAGTGGTTATTTCAGTCAAAGTTGCTCTTCTATCAGCTTGAATCAGTCGGCCCATTCTCCTCTGACCTCTAGCATCAACAAGGCATTTTCGCCCACAGGACTGCCGCATACTGGATGTTTTTCCCTTTTCACACCATTCGTTGTAAACCCTAGACATGGTTGTGCATGAAAATCCCAGTAACTGAGCAGATTGTGAAATACTCAGACCGGCCCGTCTGGCACCACCAACCATGCCACGCTCAAAATTGCTTAAATCACCTTTCTTTCCCATTCTGACATTCAGTTTGGAGTTCAGGAGATTGTCTTTACCAGGACCACAGCCCTAAATGCATTGAAACAACTGCCATGTGATTGGTTGATTAGATAATTTAATTAATGAGAAATTGAACAGGTGTTCCTAATAATCCTTTAGGTGAGTGTATATACATACTGTATATATACACACTATATTGCCAAAAGTTTTGGGACGGCTGCCAGTACATTCACATGAACTTTAATGACATCCCATTCTTAATGTAGGGTTTAATATGGAGTTGGTCCACCCGCTGCAGCTATAATAGCTTCCACTCTTCAAGGAAGGCTTTCCACAAAAGTTTAGGAGTGTGTCTATGGGAATTTTTGACCATTCTTCTAGAATTTGACTTCACATTTGTGAGGTCAGGCACCGATGTTGGACGAGAAGGCCTGGCTTGCAGTCTCTGCTCTATTTCATCCCGAAGGTGTTCTATCGGGTTGAGGTCAGGACTCTGTGCAGGCCAGTCAAGTTCCTCCACACCAAACTCGCTAATCAATGTCTTTATGGACCTTGCTTTGTGCACTGGTGTGCAGACATGTTGGAAGGAAGGGTCCATCCCCAAACTGTTCCCACAAAGTTGGGAGCATGAAATTGTCCAAAATGTCTTGGTATGCTGAAGCATTAAGAGATTGTTTCACTGAGACAAAGGGGCTATGTCCAACCCCTGAAAAACAACCCCACACCATAATACCCCCTCCACCAAACTTTACACTTGGCACATTGCAGTCAGGCAAGTACCGTTCTCCTGGCAACCGCCAAACCCAGACTTGTCCATCGCACAGTTTCCACTGCTCTAGAGTCCAGTGGCGGCGTGCTTTACACCACTGCATCCAACGCTTTGCATTGCACTTGGCGATGTAAGGCTTGGATGCAGCTGCTCAACCATGTAACCCATTCCATGAAGCTTTCTACGCACTGTTCTTGAGCTAATCTGAAGGCCACACGAAGTTTGGAGGTCCGTAGCTATTGACTCTGCAGAAAGTTGGCCACTTCTGCGCACTGTGCGCCTGTGCTGACTCAATTGCTTCCAATTTGTTATAATACCACTAACAGTTGATCATGGAATATTTAGTAATTAGGAAATTTCACAAATGGACTTATTGCACAGGTGGCAACCTATCTCGGCACCACGCTTTAATCCACTGAGCTCTTGAGAGTGACCCATTCTTTCACAAATGTTTGTAGAAGCAGTCTGCATACCTAGGTGCTTGATTTTATACACCTGTGCCTGAATTCAATTATTTGGAGGGGTGTCCCAATACTTTTGGCAATATAGTGTATATATTATTGCTATTAAGGGTGTAACAGTACACAAAACCGACGGTTTGGTATGTACCTCAGTTTTGAAGTCACAGTTTGGTACAGCAGGGGAGAGAAAACTAAATATAAAATTGCTTCTAATTTATTTTTTATTAAACAGTGGTTTACTGAACAAATTCTGTCTGTCAACTAAAAGTTTCTTAAAGATAATGCCGTAAACTATATATGGAGCCCTTACTTGAACATTACTATAATATTAAAGGTTAACAACAGAGCCAAAACTATTAGCCTAAATTCAGTTGCTATTTATTTTTTAGATATAATGATCAACACTCAAATAACACATTGTATGCAAACATGTAAACTTCATGAAGCAATTTTTGCATTAACTTCTAAATCTAATCACAAAATTATGTTTTTACTCCAATTCGTTGTTGTACAAATTGGAGGTACTCCAATACCGGCTGTTCGGTACACAAAAGCCACTTCAGATAGCATGCCGGCCGCATTGAGCACTTTCGTGCTTGAACGGACAAAAACATACAACATCATGCCAAAATGCTGAGTATCCTCGTAAATACAGTCTTAAATTAGTTAAATAAAGTGTTAAATGACCATAACGACTTGCGAGGACATCAGATGTGTGTCAGATCCACATCATGTGCATCAGGTATTAAAGTGACAGCAGCCTAATAAACCTACTGCTGTCTGTCATTTATGTAAATCAAAGAACAAAAGACTCAAAAGAAAATCACTCACTGCTCTTGCCTGAATAACTTTTGAGCTTTTAACCCCAGAGCCAGACCCAGTGCCCATGCCCACTGCAGAGATGGAACCAGAGCCCACCACAGACAGAGAGACCCAGCCAATGTCCGCTATGGCGACTAGGCCAGCAGCCTCGTCCTTTCAGGAAGAGAAGCCTGAGGTCCCGGCTGACCAGGTGTGTAAGCCGGCTATCACCTCTGAGCCAGTGGGAGTGCAGTGGAGCTTGAGGAGAATGATAGACTTATAGACTGGAGTGCAGAGGTAACACTTGATAAACTCATGAATATACACAGTCACACACTGGATAGCTTATTATTCACCCCCCAAAAATTGTGGTCACTGCTTATGACAATAACCTTTTTTTCAGGCTTCTGATTGACCAACATGGCTTTATGGTTAGGGTTATATTGCCACCAGTTTATATTGCCACTTCATAATGTGTTTTTGCATTTTCATATAGACAAGAGATTTTTTTTAACCATGCTTGTGTGGACAAGATTTATTTATTTTTTTTTTAACAAAGGAGGAAAAACTCAGTTAATACAAAGTACCCCTTTACATGTGGAATAGGCTTTAAATACACAAGGTCATTGAAACAAATGACGAGCAGGTGATGACGTTAAATCAGAAACCATAGTTACAAACAAGGAGCGGGAAACTGGAACAAAGGAAAACAGGTGACTGATAAAAACAAATAGAAAGTTCATGAAAATGAAACATAAACAGGCAGTTTGTGACAATATATACAGGGAGTGCAGAATTATTAGGCAAATGAGTATTTTGACCACATCATCCTCGTTATGCATGTTGTCTTACTCCAAGCTGTATAGGCTGGAAAGCCTACTACCAATTAAGCATATTAGGTGATGTGCATCTCTGTAATGAGAAGGGGTGTGGTCTAATGACATCAACACCCTATATCAGGTGTGCATAATTATTAGGCAACTTCCTTTCCTTTGGCAAAATGGGTCAAAAGAAGGACTTGACAGGCTCAGAAAAGTAAAAAATAGTGAGATATATTGCAGAGGGATGCAGCAGTCTTAAAATAGCCAAGCTTCTGAAGCGTGATCATCGAACAATCAAGCGTTTCATTCAAAATAGTCAACAGGGTCGCAAGAAGCGTGTGGAAAAACCAAGGCGCAAAATAACTGCCCGTGAACTGAGAAAAGTCAAGCGTGCAGCTGCCAAGATGCCACTTGCCACCAGTTTGGCCATATTTCAGAGCTGCAACATCACTGGAGTGCCCAAAAGCACAAGGTGTGCAATACTCAGAGACATGGCCAAGGTAAGAAAGGCAGAAAGTCGACCACCACTGAACAAGACACACAAGCTGAAACGTCAAGACTGGGCCAAGAAATATCTCAAGACTGATTTTTCTAAGGTTTTATGGACTGATGAAATGAGAGTGAGTCTTGATGGGCCAGATGGATGGGCCCGTGGCTGGATTGGTAAAGGGCAGAGAGCTCCAGTCCGACTCAGACGCCAGCAAGGTGGAGGTGGAGTACTGGTTTGGGCTGGTATCATCAAAGATGAGCTTGTGGGGCCTTTTCGGGTTGAGGATGGAGTCAAGCTCAACTCCCAGTCCTACTGCCAGTTTCTGGAAGACGCCTTCTTCAAGCAGTGGTACAGGAAGAAGTCTGCATCCTTCAAGAAAAACATGATTTTCATGCAGGACAATGCTCCATCACACGCGTCCAAGTACTCCACAGCGTGGCTGGCAAGAAAGGGTATAAAAGAAGAAAATCTAATGATATGGCCTCCTTGTTCACCTGATCTGAACCCCATTGAGAACCTGTGGTCCATCATCAAATGTGCGATTTACAAGGAGGGAAAACAGTACACCTCTCTGAACAGTGTCTGGGAGGCTGTGGTTGCTGCTGCACGCAATGTTGATGGTGAACAGATCAAAACACTGACAGAATCCATGGATGGCAGGCTTTTGAGTGTCCTTGCAAAGAAAGGTGGCTATATTGGTCACTGATTTGTTTTTGTTTGGTTTTTGAATGTCAGAAATGTATATTTGTGAATGTTGAGATGTTATATTGGTTTCACTGGTAAAAATAAATAATTGAAATGGGTATAAATTTGTTTTTTGTTAAGTTGCCTAATAATTATGCACAGTAATAGTCACCTGCACACACAGATATCCCCCTAAAATAGCTAAAACTAAAAACCACTTCCAAAAATATTCAGCTTTGATATTAATGAGTTTTTTGTGTTCATTGACAACATGGTTGTTGTTTAATTATTAATGTTGTAAAATTAATCCTCAAAAATACAACTTGCCTAATAATTCTGCACTCCCTGTATATACATACATACACATGTATATATATATATATATATATATATATATATATATATATATATATATATATATATATATATATATATATATATATATATATATATATATATATATATAGAGAGAGAGAGAGAGAGAGAGAGAGAGAGAGAGAGAGAGAGAGAGAGAGAGAGAGAGAGAGAAAGAATTTGGTTTAACTGCTGCCATCTCTACGAAAGTGATCATCTTAATAAGGTTTTGGCGGAGTCGGAGTGACCATGTCGCCCGCGCACCTTCGTTGCCAAGAAAGGAAAGTTGAATGACAGGTGACGAGAACCAATCAGATTGGATAAAATATACATTTGGCAGACGCTTTTATCCAAAGCGACTTACAGTGCACTTATTACAAGGACAATCCCCCTGGAGCAACGTGCCTTGCTAAAGGACACACTGGTGGTGACCGCTGGGATCGAACCAGCAACCTTCTGCATATCAGTCAAGTGGTTTAACCCACTGGACCACCACCTCTCCTATAAAATAACACACATCCAATTCTGATTCGCCAGAGATGCAGCAAGACGCTGCGTCCGGAGGAGGATCTTTAAAGAACCAATTAGAGACCAACTTCAGGTCACATGCTGCCCGTAGATTTTTGTACTCAGATAGACATCCATTTGTCCGACGTCCCTCGCGCATGAAACCGCATGAAACATATTGAAGAACCTATAAAATAGTTAACCGATCAAAGCCAGTTTTTATTAAATGCTGAGGCTCTTACTAACAGCCGGCACATCGTATGAGTAAACTATTTTATTTTTATTTCATTTTTATATCATTTTTGTATACATGTATATTTCTGGAATTTTGATGGGGGCGGCACCCCAGCACCCTCTATTGACCAGCCGCCACTGTATATATATATATATATATATATATATATATATATATTTACATATATGCATTTAGCAGACGCTTTTATCCAAAGCGACTTACAACTTGGGGGTACATGAAGCGATTGGTCATGAAGAGTCAAGAAGCGCAATAAGAGCCTGAAATCCTGAGACCGTGCACATTGCTCAGTGTAGCACAGGCTAGAGTAGGGAGGGAAGAAGGAAGAGAAAGAGGAAAGGAAGGGATTTTTTTTTTTTTAAATTATGAGGTTAAGTGCTCAGGGAAGAGCTGAGTTTTAAGTTGACTTTTGAATGATGTCAATGATTCTGCGTTTCGGATGGTATTGGGAAGATCGTTCCACCAGCTGGGAACGTTGAATGAAAATGTTCTGGAAAGGGATTTTTCCCCCCTCTGTGATGGTACCACAAGCCGTCGTTCCTTTGCTGAGCGAAGGCTTCTGGTGGGGGTGTGGATTTGTAGAATGGAGTCAAAGTAAGCAGGAGCAGAGCGCGTGGTGGCTCTGTATGCAAGCATCAGCACCTTAAACTTGATGCGAGCAGCGAGGAGATGAAGAGAGGTGTGACGTGGGTCCTTTTGGGCTCGTTGAAGACAAGACGTGCTGCTGCATTCTAGATCATTCGAAGTGTTTGGATCGCACAAGAGGGGAGTCCAACCAGAAGCGCATTACAGTAGTCAAGTCTAGAAATAACCAGGGCCTTGACAAGAAGCTGTGTTGCGTGCTCTGTTAGGAACGGTCTAATCTTCCTGATGTTGTGGAGCGCAAACCGGCATGAGCGAGCTGTCTTAGAAATGTGTTCTCTGAAGGACAGCTGGTCATCAAATGTTACTCCAAGATTTCTGACTGACTTTGATGGGGAAATCAAGGATGTACCTAACTGGATGGTGAAGTCATTTTGTATGGTGGGACTGGCGGGGAAGATGAGAAACTCAGTCTTTGCCAGGTTGAGCTACAGGTGATGAATCCTCATCCATGCAGAGATGTCAGCCAGACAGCTGGAGATTCGTGCAGCTACTGTGAGGTCGTCTGGGTGAAATGAAAGGTAGAGCTGAGTGTCATCAGCATAGTAGTGGCATGAGAAGCCATGTGCCTGAATGATGGGTCCCAATGAAGTAGTGTAGATGGAGAAGAGGAGACGACCAAGCACTGAGCCCTGGGGAACCCCAGTGGTCAGTGGATGTGCTCGGGATTCCTCTCCTCTCCAGGCAACCTTGAAAGACCTACCTGTGAGATAGGACTCAAACCAAAGGAGTGGAGTCCCTGTGATGCCCAGTGATGAGAGGGTGGACAGAAGAATCTGATGATTGACCGTGTCAAAGGCCGCAGATAGATCGAGCAGGACGAGGACTGATGATTTGGAGTCAGCTTTAGTTATCCGCAGGGCTTCAGTGACCGACAGTAGTGCAGTCTCTGTGGAGTGGCCCCTTTTGAAACCTGATTGGTTGATATCCAGCTGATTATTCTGTGATAGGAAGGATGAAACCTGGTTGAAAACAACTCGTTCAATAGTTTTTGCTATGAATGGTAGGAGAGAAACGGGTCTGTAGTTATCTACGAGTGATGAGTTTAATGTGGGTTTCTTAAGCAGTGGAGTTACCTGAGTCTGCTTGAATGTGGTAGGGAAGATGCCGGTGCAGAGAGATGTGAGTGAGTGCTGGTAGGATTGTAGGAGAGATGGCTTGAAGGAGGTGTGAGGGAATGGGATCAAGAGGACAGGTGGTAGGATGGCTAGAGAGGAGAAGTTTAGATACTTCTGTCTCAGTGAGTGTAGAAAATGAGAAGAGAGGATGTTTGGTTGTGGATGTGTGTGTGGGTGAGAACTGACTGCTGATGGTTGTTGTTTTGTTTGTGAAGAATTGTGCAAAATCGTCTGGAGATAGGGAGGTGGTGGGAGGTGGTGAGGGAGGGCAGAGGAGAGAGTTAAATGTTCTGAACAGTGTGCGTGAGTTTGAGGTGTTGTTGATCTTGTTTTGGAAATAAGAAGATTTAGCTGCATGTACTTCATCTGAGAAGGATGAAAGCAGGGAATGATACTTACCTAGATCGGATGGGTGGTTAGATTTACGCCATGTTCTTTCTGCTGCCCTGAGTATCATCCGGTGTTCATGAATAACATCAGATAACCAAGGGTTAGAGGGTGTGGCTCGTGCTGGCCTAAAAGAAAGAGGGCAAATACTGTCTAGACAAGAAGTTAAAGTGGAGCATAAAGTTTCTGTTGCAGTGTTGACATCCATAGAGGATAATTGTGAGGATGAGGGAAGGGAGGATGAGACAGCAGAGGAGAGATGAAAAGGAGAAAGTGAGCGCAGATTTCACCTGAAGGTAACAGGTGGAGGAACTGGTGGTGCATGAGTAGTGAGTTGAAGGTTGAATATTATGAAGAAATGATCTGAGATGTGTAGAGGTTTGACCAAAATATTGTCTGTAGAGCAGTTGCGTGTGTAAATGAGGTCCAGATGGTTACCAGATTTGTGGGTATGTGAGGCGATTGAGATCGAATGATGCAAGGAGGGAGTGGAAATCTGAAGCATAAGATTTGTCCAGATGAATGTTAAAATCGCCAAGAACTATGAGTGGGCTGCCATCCTCTGGAAATGAGGACAGCAGAACATCTAGCTCATGAACAAAGGTGGTCAATGGACCAGGGGGGCGGTAAATGACTACAATATGGAGTTTAACGGGAGTCGTAAGCGTAATAGCGTGGTATTCAAATGTGTTGTTATTGCAAAGAGATGTTTGAGTTGAGTATTTCCAGTTGTTATAAATGAGAAGACAAGTGCCACCACCCCTCCCAGTATGGCGTGGGGTGTGGGAGAAAGAGAAGTTATTAGAAAGAGCAGCGGGTGTTGCTGAGTCTTCTGGGCGGACCCAGGTCTCAGTCAAGGCCAAGATTTTGAGAGCGGATTGAGAGGCAAAGGCTGGAATGAAATCAGCTTTATTGACCTCTGACTGACAATTCCATAGGCCCACAGAAAAAGAGGGAGGAGCATTAGCGGAGAAAGGAACAGGACGTAGATTAGCAAGGTTACGGTGTCGTGTAGGCCTGCGTGTAATAGTGGGGCGTGGTTGAGAGATAACGGGAATGGACTGTACACAGATGGTTAGAGAGAAAAGGAAGGTGAAAGAAGACAAGAGATGGAGATAGCTCGGAGCCTTACCGGAGTCCTTGCCTCGGAGGAGTCGCGCAGAGGAAGAGTCGAATACAGATGTCTTTACCCGCGTCGGTCTTCACACGCGGAAGCTGAAAACGCGGGCTGAACGATTCAGCGCCAGCTATGAAACGCTCGTTAAATACTATTCACTGCTAGAGTGTGTTCAGGTGGGAGCCCGGCAGGCTCTGATAATTATACTTTATATTATACTTTATATTATTCAAATGCAATTTACTATGACAGGATCAATTAGGCTACACACAGACAGAATCAAATGCAATACCAGTAGGAGAAACAACACTGTTCTAGCAAGTACCACTTTAAGCCGTGTAACACAAGTGCAGAATAAGTTCAAAACACTTACATGCGCGCTCGTCCGAACTGCTTCACTTGCCGTTCGCTTCCCGGCGAGTATATATATATATATATATATATATATATATATATATATATATATATATATATATATATATATATATATATATATATATATATATATATTTGAATATTACTTTAGACCAATACAAAGAAAGGATTTTTAGAAATCTTGGCCAACTGAAAAGTATGAACATGAAAAGTATGAGCATGTACTTCACTCAATACTTAGTTTCGGCTCCTTTTGCCTGAATTACTGCAGCAATGTGGCGTGGCATGGAGTCGATCAGTCTGTGGCACTGCTCAGCTGTTATGAGAGCCCAGGTTGCTCTGATAGTGGCCTTCAGCTCTTCTGCATTGTTGAGTCTGGCATATCGCATCTTCCTCTTCACAATACCCCATAGGTTTTCTATGGGGTTAAGGTCAGGCGAGTTTACTGGCCAATTAAGAACAGGGATACCATGATCCTTAAACCAGGTACTGGTTGCTTTGGCACTGTGTGCAGGTGCCAAGTCCTGTTGGAAAATGAAATCTGCATCTCCATAAAGTTGGTCAGCAGGAGGAAGTATGAAGTGCTCTAAAACGTCCTGGTATACGGCTGTGTTGACCTTGGACCTCAGAAAAAAGTTTCCTGTGGAAACTTTACATTGGACCTCAAGCAACGGGGATTGTGTGCCTCTCCTCTCTTCCTCCAGACTCTGGGACCCTGATTTCCAAAGAAAATGCAAAATTGACTTTCATCAGAGAACATAACTTTGGACCACTCAGCAGCAGTCCAGTCCTTTTTGTCTTCTGGCACTGTCTGTTGTTCAAGAGTGGCTTGACACAAGGAATGCGACAGCTGAAACCCATGTCTTGCATACGTCCGTGCGTAGTGGTTCTTGAAGCACTGACTCCAGCTGCAGTCCACTCTTTGTGAATCTCCCCCACATTTTTGAATGCATTTTGTTTCACAATCCTCTCCAAGGTGCGGTTATCCCTATTGCTTGTACACTTTTTTTCTACCATATCTTTTCCTTCCCTTCGCCTCTCTATTATGTGCTTGGACACAGAGCTCTGTGAACAGCCAGACTCTTTTGCAATGACCTTTTGTGTCTTGCCCTCCTTGTGCAAGGTATCAATGGTCGTCTTTTGGACAACTGTCAAGTCAGCAGTCTTCCCCATGATTGTGTAGCCTACAGAACCAGACTGAGAGACCATTTAAAGTCCTTTGCAGGTATTTTGAGTTCATTAGCTGATTAGAGTGTGGCACCAGGTTTCTTCAACATTGAACCTTTTCACAATATTCTAATTTTCTGAGATACTGAATTTGGGAATTTCCTTTATAATCATAAGTTATAATCATCAAAATTAAAAGTAATAAACATTTGAAATACAGTGAGGAAAACAAGTATTTGAAATACAGTGAGGAAAACAAGTATTTGAACACCCTGCTATTTTGCAAGTTCTCCCACTTGGAAATCATGGAGGGGTCTGAAATTGTCATCGTAGGTGACATTTTGCGAGATTTTGGGGAACAACCTCCTTCCCTCAGTTAGAGCATTGAAGATGGGTCGAGGCTGGGTCTTCCAACATGACAATGACCCGAAGCACACAGCCAGGATAACCAAGGAGTGACTCTGTAAGAAGTTATTTTATTTATTTTCCTCACTGTATATATATATATATATTTTTTTTTTTTCCTCACCTATTATTTTTCTCACTTATTTTCCTGTAAAGCTACAGTACTTAGACACTTGGGTAAAAATGCTGTAAAGTCAAGCCTACTTATGACATTCAAAAATAATGTCAATATCAATTAACTTCTATTAACTAAATCAAATCAGTTTGTGTGACCACCCTTTGCGTTGAAAACAGCTTTTGTTTTGGGACACTTGCTCATAGTTTTTTAGGGAGCTTTGCAGGAAGGTTTCTTCAAGCGTCTTGGAGACGCTGCCACAGTTCTTCTGGATTTAGTCTCAGTTTTTTCTGTTTCTTCATGTAATCCCAGACGGACTCGATGATGGTGAGATCAGATCTCTGTGTGGATCATAGCTCTGTTGTCAGACTCCTTCTGCATACAAAAATCTCACTGGAATGGATTATTACAATTAATGGCAAAATTAATGTTTGAAAATGTAAACTGATATAACCTACTGACACACTATTACAAAAGTTATAAATACTGGCTTAAAACCATTTTTGGGGGTGAAAATACTAACGTGCCTAAGACTTTTGCACAGTACTGTAAATATATATATAAGTGCAGAGTATGAAAACTGCACGCCAAATTATCAAGAACAAAATAATAATAATGCAGCATAGGTTCAAGTTTAAAGGTTCAAAACAGCAAACAACAACCTATAAAAAACTATGCCGTAAGAAATGTAATTTTTAAAGTTAAAGGAATTGCCTGGATTCATTGCTAGCCTTGGTTTCTTGCAGCAGTAAAACTGAGATATCCAATGTAAGCTTTTTATCAACTGATTGATATTTGCTTCGCCATTTTCAAATTCAACTCCACAAATGCGCAAATCCCTATTACAATTTTTACAACTGTGCATCGTAAAGATAATATTGTGGACGGGACTAAACTGACGAATCATATTTAACATTTCATTTTGAAAAGCCTTTGATATGCACCTATACGGAGAGGAAAAAGCAAGGAAATTGCCTGCAATTGATCATGGAAACATTATTTTAGCTAAATAAATAAAGTAAAGGCATGATAAGACATTTATTATAATTATTATTGTTTATTAAATTATTTCATACACCTATTTGGAAAATGACCAACTTTTGATGGTGTAGGCCACAATTCAAAAGGTGGTCGCATGTACACCTGCGCCCACCATAGCTTCACCACTAGTTTGTTCAATCTGAATGTGATAAGTGTCCATTAGGAAGAGTTACAGTTATTTTGTAGAACAAGCAACAGTCGAGCTACTTCACATTGCTGTTGATGACAGCCTCATGACCATGACACATTCTGTCCTGATGACATCAGCAGGTCACCCCCTCCAAAATTCTACTGTTTATTTACTGAAGCTCTGTGTCTGATGTAATTACTGCGGGGTCATCAAATCAGTTATAAGCTTATCCCATGCTGACCTTGATTTAATTCTATAAGAATTCAAAAACAAATAAACACTTACCTGAAGCCCTATTGGCTGGGGGATGGTGGTAGAGCTGCGAGAGAAAAAGAAAAATAAATAAATCTGGGTAGAAGGAGGGAAATAGATGGATTAGTTTGATAATTCAGGGTGTTCTTTCAACTTTGGGCACTTTTATGTCCCAAGTTGATTTTTATAATTATTATTTAAAAAAAGAGAGTGAAAGTTGTATTTTTATAGAGATTTTTCCATTTTTACGTTCTTAAAAAGTGTGTTCTGTCTCATGAAAACTTTTACCATGACTTCATCCTTTAGTTTTCAGAACTATGATTATCTAAAAGTTTGTAAAAAAAAACAAAAAACATAACCCATTTAAATCTAGTGTGTGTATATATTTATTTTGTTACAGTTTCAAGGAAGATGTTTGTTACAGGAAGATGTTATTTCCACCACACAAAATAAAAATATTGGCCTTGACAATTTTTTCTAATAAAGTAATTTGTTTAGCAAGGAAACAACAAAGAATGCTTGAAATTTAATAAGACGTGACATGAAAGAAAAAAAAAGAAAAGAAAAAAATCAAGGCAAATAATATATCACTAGTGAACAGAATATTTTTATTGTGTCATGTTCAATTGTGAATGTTTGCCAAATTATATGAAAATATTACTTAAAAGTATAGTTCACTTAAAAATTAAAATTCTATATGTGAATAAAAGCCTAAATTCAATCTGTTCATCATATAAAGCGATCGAGTCTCTTCAGAAAATTTGGACTAAACTGCTTAATACGGATCAGTTTTATGAACTCTTTATGAACTTTTTGAAGCGTCAAAGTGTCAGTTGTGTAGCTGTCTATGGAGGGACAGAATCAAAAAAGTATGTGTTTTCTGAAAATGAATGAAAGTCTTACGGGTTTGGAAAGACATGAGGGTGAGTAATTAATATCAGAATTTTAATTTTTGGGCGAACTATCTCTTTAATTGTGTGTATGACTAACTACCTTAGCAAGACAAATGAGTCAGCCATTAGTCAGCTACTAAACACAATACATACTGTAATTGGTGGTGTGGTGAAAATGACAAGTGGTGGATGTATATGCACTGTTGGACTGTTAGTGGAGAAACTGAACTAGTGAGAGTGTGAAAAGTAATGCTTTCTAAAAATCCACTGGGCCAAAAGTGCCTGTAGTTAAAGAAACACCCATTACCCAAGAAACACCAGATTTTGTCTTGTACTTGTTTCTGTTTATTTGAAAAGTTAATTAAATCATACCAGTGCTATAAAATTAAACCAGCTGTCAATCATTATGAATCAACATATTTTACTGACATCTGTACTGGCAAACACTGTAAAGAAGATGGGGTGTGATGACCATATGAGTGTCTGTGTCAGAGCATAATTTTGGTATCAGATGACTTCATATCACACGTGGTGTTTGGTCATACCCACACGCCATGAAGCCTGAGTGTGTTTGTTTCCATTGTGACAAAGCATGTTCTCACTTGGGTATCAGGGGACTCTAGACTGAAAGCTCCTCTACTTAACATGACTGCACTTGATGAGCTGTGATTGGACTGTAAATGGTCTTCATGAGATGTTGGGAGGGTTGTTCTTCATCCCTTTGGTTTTCAGCTTGCAGATGAAACAATGGTGTGTCAGTGGCCTCCAGAAACAAGGAAGCATAGTCCCCTCTCTCGGTTTTTATCTTCTTACATCTACCATTTACTCTATATACTTAGATCTACTTATAAATTATAATAGCATTTCTATAATATCCTATTAAGACATGTTTTATGAATATTTTATTTTTTCAATTCGGGTGTGATGAGTTTGTGAGCTTTAATTCTGTAATTAATTTCCACGGCATCATCACTGACACGGTAATCATCCAATCAAAGTGCTAAGTTCACTTTTCCTATTTTCTCTACAATTTAGGAGCTCAATGAGAACATAATGAGAAAAAAATAGATAATGTTGATATTTTTTCATCCAATTTGTTTTAATAAGGCATTGCTTCCTTTGTCTCCTTAAAGAAAATTGCCTTGCTGCTTATAATAAAATAATAATTTGTTACAATTATATAATGCTTTTAGGCACTAAAAGCACTTTACATAGAAGGGGGGAATCTCCTCAACCAGCACCAATGTGCAGCATCCACCTGGATGATGCGACGGCAGCCATATTTTGCCACACACCAGCTGATTGGTGGAGAGGAGACAGAGTGAAGCCAATCATATATATATATATATATATATATATATATATATATATATATATATATATATATATATATATATATATATATATATGGGAATGTTTAGGAGGCCATGATGGACAGAGGCCAATGGGCAAATTTGGCCAGGATGCTGGGGTTACACTCCTACTCTTTATCAAAGGACATCCTGGGATTTTTAATGAACACAGAGAGTCAGGACCTCGGTTTAACGTCTCATCCGAAGGATGCTTGTGTGTGAATAAGTAACAAGTGAAGTGTGCATTAGTATTTGTGTGTGTGTGTGTGTGTGTGGTTCAGGTAAACCCAAAATACGGGGACAAAATGTCTCCACAAAGATGACAATATTCGAAAACCAAACATTTTTTAGTCCCCATAAGGAAAACAGTTTATTGTTACATGTCGGTCTGTTCCTGTTGCGTTTCGTTTCATGTATCACGTGTTCCTTTGTCTCAGTTTCCCGCCTCCTGTTTGTTACTATGGTTTCCCTTGTTAGTCTAGTTCTGTTCAGCTGTTTAGTTAATCACCTGTATCACCTGCCCCTTGTTAATCAGTCATCATTTAGTTTCCTCTCTCCAGTTTCCCCAGAGGAAGGCAGTTCTGCAGAGGATCGCCTATGGGAGATTAGGCAGAATGGTCGCCCACTGGAGAGGTATGTGGACGAATTTTCTGAGCTTGCTTATCTGGTGAACTGGCCAGATGCACAGCTCAACACGGTTTTTCTGATGGGCCTGGACGAGGACACTATTCGTTTCATGGAACCTGCCTGTTCCTTTTCCCTAGTTGAGACAATCAATCTGATATTGTTCCTAAATTGTTCCGAGTTCGAGATTGTAGAAGAGGTTCCTCAGAATGCGTGTCTTCCTCGTCCAGTCCCCTCAGAAAAGCACACTGCCTGGTCAGATCACCCTCAGCCAGTTTCCTCTGCATATCCCTCCAGTGGGCCTGCCTGCCCCTAAGCCCAGGCGGACAAAGAAGTCCGCCGGTAAGCCATCGATTCAGGTCGTGATGGCCGCGACCACGGCAGATCCACTGGAGCGGTGGTTAATAGACTTTGGGAGCGATCCTATTGCTCTGTGTCTCCTGGATTCCGCTCCAGACTCACCTGTGACCGCTCCGTGTCTCCTAGATTCTGCTCCAGAATCTCCTGTGACTACTCCATGTCTCCTGAGAAAAAACGACTAATCTAGGACAAATTAAAAATGAATCATTCCTTGCAAATTTACAAACACTTACAGTGTTCAGCATAAAATACACAAACATTGGCCAACACATAAAGCCTATATCATATTCACACCAGGCATCAGAATGCACAAACAGTCTCAAACACAAAGCAGAACACACTGCATACTCTCATACACCCCCACACACTGTTCAGATCATGAGGCAATATGTTTATAAAATTACTCAACATAAAAAATCAGCTGGATGTGTCACTCTATGATGCACTATTAGTGTTATAAAAGCAATGATGTCAGCACAAAGTAACCATTATAAAACTTTAAAGCGCAATTATGCTTTTTCAGATATTACCTTCCATGCAGTGTGTAATAGCTGTTTAGTAATGTAAAATGTCTGCAAAGTTTTAAAGATCAAGGTGCACAACAAATAAAGTTATTGTCTCCCAAAAGAAAGAACCGATTCTGAACTGCTGAAATGAGTTGTCAATAATTCTAGTCTTCCAGTTAATAATGTAAATTTGCATAATGCCAGCCTATGATCTTCATTGGCTGCCCACGAACAACGTCTACTTTGACCCACCCTCAAACACTGTAGTCTGTTCTTGTGTACATGGATTCATAAATACATAATATCTTACCGTCATGCTATGGAAATACAATCCGGAAGACAGAACACAATGAGTGCATCGCTGAAAAGGTGCGGGGCTACTTAAGGTCTATACACTTCCAAAAGATGAGGATGTTAAGAGTCAGTGGTTAAAATTACCACGGTGATACAACAACAGTACAACCTTTTGTTGCTGTGGTTCTTACTACTTTGAGTAATGATAAAGGATGGAGCAAGATTTTGGTTTACAAACTTTGTTACATCAATCATTCACTTTGTGTGTTATTGATACGGTTGCTGCAGTTCCCGCATGTGCACCTCGCAATACATGGCAATACATCCTCCCCTCACTACGGTGCAGTCGTCCTGTCCCCTTTGCAGAAAAGCACCCCCAAAGGATGGTGTTTCCACCTCCATGCTTCACGGTTGGGATGGTGTTCTTGGGGTTGTACTCATCCTTCTTCTTCCTCCAACCACGGCGAGTGGAGTTTAGACCAAAAAGCTCTATTTTTGTCTCATCAGACCACATGACCTTCTCCCATTCCTCCTCTGGATCATCCAGATGGTCATTGGCAAACTTCAGATGGGCCTGGACATGCGCTGGCTTGAGCAGGGGGACCTTGCGTGCGCTGCAGGATTTTAATCATGACGGCATAGTGTGTTACTAATGGTTTTCTTTGAGACTGTGGTCCCAGCTCTCTTCAGGTCATTGACCAGGTCCTGCCGTGTAGATCTGGGCTGATCCCTCACCTTCCTAATGATCATTGATGCCCCATGAGGTGAGAGCTTGCATGGTACCCCAGACCAAGGGAGATTGAACTTCTTCCATTTTCTAATAATTGCACCAACAGTTGTTGCCTTCTCACCAAGCTGCTTGCCTATTGTCCTGTAGCCCATCCCAGCCTTGTGCAGGTCTACAATTCTATCCCTGATGTCCTTACACAGCTCTCTGGTCTTGGCCATTGTGGAGAGGTTGGAGTCTGTTTGATTGAGTGTGCGGACAGGTGTCTTTTATACAGGTAACGAGTTCAAACATGTGCAGTTAATACAGGTAATGAGTGGAGAACAGGAGGGCTTCTTAAAGAGACCTAACAGGTCTGTGAGAGCCGGAGTTCTTACTGGTTGGTAGGTGATCAAATACTTATGTCATGCAATAATTAATGCTAATTAATTATTTAAAAATCATACAATGTGATTTTCTGGATTTTTGTTTTAGATTCCGTCTCTCACAGTTGAAGTGTACCTATGATAAAAATTACAGACTTCTACATGCTTTGTAAGTAGGAAAATCTGCAAAATCGGCTTGTTCTACCCACTGTATATGACAAACTGAGTAAAAACATATAAAAAAATGTTTTACTCAGGTCATTCTTGCAATGGAGGTTCGGGTTGAATAACTAGTTCTTCCAGTGTTTCATCATTGGACTAGCGCTCTGACTGATATGGTAAAATCAACACCATTATTACTCTCTTTACAATCTCTGAGCTTTAGGAAGCCTCCGAAGCTGAAGTTCAGTTATGTTAAAGGGGTGGTAAAACACATTCTTTCGAAGGCTTGATTGTGTTTGTGGGGTACACTGTAACATGTGTTCATGCTTCGTTTTTAAAAAATGGCATTATTTGTCATATATTTTACCTTTATTCTACACTGCTCTGTCCCTCCTTGTAAAAACGGCCTGATGGTTTCCGGGTTGTATGAAGCTAGTCCCTCAAAAATACGCAATGGGCTCAGATTGGTTAGCTGGCCCAGTGTGCTGTGATTCGCTAACCGCCTAGTGCACGTTTGTCGGAAACGTCACGCCCCTTACCTTAACCGGTAGCCTGTGCTTTGAGTAGTACAATGGCGTCAATAAAACCATACCAATTTGAGCCTGAATCAGACCCAGACAATTTTAGTAAAGATGATCGAGCAGAACCTGTTCAGTCCTCAAGAGTAAAGACTGTGGATCTATAGTGATCGCTACTGAATGGCACCGTTACTTTTGTATTTTTAGAACGATTTGCCAAAAATCTGTCGCAAGAACGAACACTAAACATTGGCTTTACTATAGTATCCAAATCAAACACAGAACCATGTTTAGCATGCCTGTAGATAAACAATACATAAAAGCTCTAATCAAAGAATCATTTACACTAATGCCAAGTTCGCTGTTGAGATTTAAAACTGAGATTTAGGTGTTTGTCGGATAACGTTAAGTACGAATGAGCATTTAACAAACTGGTTTGCAGAGCCAAATGAGCGTTATCATTTGTTTACTTCCTTGCTACAACGTACAATTAACAATATGAACTATTACAGGAAAACACATCAACGAAAAATAAATCATACTTACAGGTTGTGGCCCGTAAACAGCTTCTGTTTTTAAATCCATCTTTCAGGACAAGCCGTTGTGTGAATCCTGCATTGAACTCGTGAAGATTGTGGAAGCTTTCCTCCGTGAGATGTGCAGCGCGCGCCCGTCGTGCATTCTCATACTGGCAGTGTTTGTCTCGTGCAGCTGAACCGCGGCTCGTGTATTGCAAATACAGACGAATATTGTCCATTATGTCACATTTTCCGGTCTTCTCCTCCGACCCCTGTCTGTCTCGTGCTTTGATTTATGATGGGCAGCATATATCTGCTGCAAATGCGACCTTGTTCCCCTCTGTCTCATACACGCATGCATATAACGTTGTATGTTAAACGCACTGCAACGCACCCCCGTCCCTAGGAAGGATGAACAAAGTGGACCTGAAATCTGGATGAAAATAACAGCGTTTCGTCGGCATTGGCAACAACACTCCAGCCTACTAACTAGCCTACCACAACAACTATTCCCCGTGGCGATACAAAATGGCCTCGCCCCCCCTTATTTCATGTTCTCGGAGGAGGGGTTTATGTAAATATTGGGGCTGGTGATGTCAGCAACCCTGGAGGAATGTGTAGTAGTCCCTAGCGGCCGTTTGCTGTAGTCCTTAGAAATAGATTTCTTTAAAAGCAAATATCTCCCTTTGCTTTAAAGGTCCCATGGCATGGCATTTTTCTATTATTTTATAATGTTTCCTGAGGTGTACTTATATTGTTAGTATGATTTTTACATCATAAAATGTCATACTTTAGAAATAAAAGGCATTTTTTCTATACTGCTGTTTGCCCTGTGGCTGAATGCCCTGCTTCAAGAGGCGTGTCTGCTGTGAGACTTCAGTAAAAACGCCCACTGATGTGATTGGCTGACATCTTTGCATTTTAAATGAGCGGAGGGGGCGTGGTTTAACGAGGCACGAGTCTGCCAGAGAGACGGATGGACCTGAGTTCACTTCACATCAGTTCTCAGCATGTCTGAACTGTTGTAGTTACAGCATATACTTCAGGTTATTAGTTTATTTCTAGTCGGAAGGACTGTCACTCATGTCAGAAAGTTAGTAACTTTAGTAAATGATGGATCAGCGCTGACTCGAGACGCGAACCGTTTAGAACGATTCAGTCCGATTTGGTGAACTGGTTAGGTTCACTAAAAAGAACCGATTCAAAAGAATGATTCGTTCGCGAACCGGACATCATGGAGACGGAGCGATTGCTAACAAAGTTATTTATAGTACCTACTGAGTTGTGAGAGAGCTGTCAGTCAGCGCGAGTTTATTGTGTTTGTATCTGAGAGTTCTGAATACACGAGTCCCAGTCACGCCGAGTTCGCCATTATTCTACCAACTTTGTAACACATGCAATGTACCATTACAGCTGTCGAGATGAACGAGTTAGTAAGTGTTGAGTATAGCATTATTTCTAGATATGTTCCAATCATATGAATAGCGTCAGTGATGCGCATTGAGTAACGTTACACAGCGCAAACAAAGACACAACAGCTGTAATCGAATGTAATCCAGTTTATTGTGGGGAAAGCTGGCTAGCCTAGCCCAGATATTCTCACGCTTAACCCCTTTCTGCTTAATCTCACGCCGCGTTTGGTGCCTCCGCTGTGGGCCAGATGCAGTACTGGGGGTCGGGGATATTGAAGGCCGAGCTTCGGCGTGTGTGAGGTTTATCTCTAAAGATGTGACTGCTGATGTTAAACAGAAAAGACTGTATGCACATTTTAGAACCGATAGACGCGACGAGGACGTACAAAAAGACTGACTCACAAGATAGAAAACACGAAAACACCGTTCTGTCTGGAGAGAGAGAAGCCGCTGCGTGTGCACGAATAATAAATAATTAGCTACACATAAGAGATCACTGATCACAGATCAGAAGGAACTGAAAAAAGACTTCTGTTTTCATTTGTACATCCAAACACTGAGAAACTGGCAGCGTTCACAAGTAACGTTAATGATCTCGAGTGTTTGCATGGGCGTGCCAGATTCTCTGGGCGGAGGAAAGGGAGGTAACCGTTCCTGCTTGGACGTCAAAACAGGAGACTTCAGGATTGGCTCGTCTGGCCTGTCATTTTCTCAAAGGCAGAGAGAGACAGCCAGAACTCGGGTTTACACCGATCAACATTTCTATCCACTTGGGGAAAATATTCAGGCTAGGGGAACTCATATTAATGTTGAAAAACCTCATAAAATGAAAATGTCATGCCATGGGACCTTTAAACTTTGAACGTTGTAACTTTGCAGATGTTGTTTATGCTCAAACAGCAACATTACACACTAGCTAAAGTTAGAAAAGTGAAATCGTGGTTTACCACCCCTTTAATGGAAGTTCAGCTTCCGACACGCTCATAGTGCTCGACCAATCACAACAGACTGGGCCATCTGACCAATCAGAGTAGAGCAGCTTTCAGAAAGGTGGGACTTAGAGACTGAATCTTTGAACTAACCCTTTTCAGACTCTTC
This sequence comes from Romanogobio albipinnatus, assembly GCA_023566225.1. Taxonomy (NCBI): domain Eukaryota; kingdom Metazoa; phylum Chordata; class Actinopteri; order Cypriniformes; family Gobionidae; genus Romanogobio; species Romanogobio albipinnatus. The sequence goes on from CM042239.1 coordinate 35,397,291, forward strand.
AATTTATATTATAAGAAAATTAAAGTGTTTTTTTTTTTACCTTTGATGCATGTAAACCTGTTGTAGGAGACCTCCAAAACAACATTAGGAACCTTTAAAATAGCATAATTGGGCACTTTAAATTATGAAAAATAATGCGCTCTGATAAAGAAATGTGCTAAAACCTGCTAAAGTTTAATTATATATATATATATATATACACTCACCTAAAGGATTATTAGGAACACCATACTAATACTGTGTTTGACCCCCTTTCGCCTTCAGAACTGCCTTAATTCTACGTGGCATTGATTCAACAAGCTGCTGAAAGCATTCTTTAGAAATATTGGCCCATATTGATAGGATAGCATCCTGCAGTTGATGGAGATTTGTGGGATGCACATCCAGGGCACGAAGCTCCCGTTCCACCACATCCCAAAGATGCTCTATTGGGTTGAGATCTGGTGACTGTGGGGGCCATTTTAGTACAGTTAACTCATTGTCATGTTCAAGAAACCAATTTGAAATGATTAGAGCTTTGTGACATGGTGCATTATCCTGCTGGAAGTAGCCATCAGAGGATGGGTACATGGTGGTCATAAAGGGATGGACATGGTCAGAAACAATGCTCAGGTAGGCCGTGGCATTTAAACGATGTCCAGTTGGCACTAAGGGGCCTAAAGTGTGCCAAGAAAACATCCCCACACCATTACACCACCACCAGCAGCCTGCACAGTGGTAACAAGGCATGATGGATCCATGTTCTCATTCTGTTTATGCCAAATTCTGATTCTACCATCTGAATGTCTCAACAGAAATCGAGACTCATCAGACCAGGCAACATTTTTCCAGTCTTCAACTGTCCAATTTTGGTGAGCTTGTGCAAATTGTAGCCTCTTTTTCCTATTTGTAGTGGAGATGAGTGGTACCCGGTGGGGTCTTCTGCTGTTGTAGCCCATCCGCCTCAAGGTTGTGCATGTTGTGGCTTCACAAATGCTTTGCTGCATACCTCGGTTGTAACGAGTGGTTATTTCAGTCAAAGTTGCTCTTCTATCAGCTTGAATCAGTCGGCCCATTCTCCTCTGACCTCTAGCATCAACAAGGCATTTTCGCCCACAGGACTGCCGCATACTGGATGTTTTCCCCTTTTCACAACATTCTTTGTAAACCCTAGAAATGGTTGTGCGTGAAAATCCCAGTAACTGAGCAGATTGTGAAATACTCAGACCGGCCCGTCTGGCACCAACAACCATGCCACGCTCAAAATTGCTTAAATCACCTTTCTTTCCCATTCTGACATTCAGTTTGGAGTTCAGGAGATTGTCTTGACCAGGACCATACCCCTAAATACATTGAAGCAACTGCCATGTGATTGGTTGAATTGCATTAATGAGAAATTGAACAGGTTTTCCTAATAATCCTTTAGTTGAGTGTATGTACATACTGTAATAATTATTACAAATTATTCTATATATATAAATTAATACTTTACTAGAGTAATTAATACTTAATTGATGAAAAAAATTATTTAGTTTACCCCAAATTAGAGTAAACATTGCCTACACTGGGCACTGTGTTAAAATTGTAGCAGGTCAATGTAACACACAGAACAACAGACCATCTCAGGATGAGATATCACTTTGTTAATGATAAAAAAAAAAGATTAAAGATAAATAACAATAGACAGAATGGAAGCATTTCTGCAAAACAGGAAATTATTTAATATTCCTTTTAGATAAAGTAACAATGACAAATACACATTTTCTAAAATTTCAATTCTCACTAATAATATACATGTATATGTCAGATAACATACATAATATACGTAATACATAATATCTCTAAACATACAGAAAACTTCTCGTTCCTTCACCAAAATTCACAAATTTAGCCTACAAAAAGTTAATTTTTAAAATCACACTGAAATATGGGTTTAAGATTTGTATTTTTTTTTTTTTTTATGAAATTCTATTCAGCAAGGACAAAAAGTGACACTATAGAGACATTTACAGTCAGGTGAAACAAAGGACCCAAGAGCGAAGGCAGGTACAATGACAATCTTTAAAGTAGACAAAAACAAAGGCATTCAGCCGTGTAGAGGACGCTGATCTGGAACAAACATAAAAGTCAAAACTTGTCGGTCAAAGAACCAGGCTCTTGTAGCAGATAAGCAGATTTCGCTACTCAGTCCCCAGTCCGCAGACACCGTACCGCAGACAGCAGCAAGGATGGCGGCCAGAAGCAGCAGGGCGATTGGGCAGAGAAAAGGTGTGACGAACACTGCCAGACCAGACACGACTACAAAACTTGACCAATGTAGAGTCTCTAGCAGACAAAGCAAAGACCACAGACACGGGCATACATAATGGCAATAATCTGAGAAGGCAGCTGAGAGAACTGCAGAGTAAAGTAGCAGAGAGAATTAGGGTAGAGAAGGAACAGGTGCAGTAACAATCAGCGAGATCACTGATTGCGATGAGAGAGTGAGCGAGAGAGAGAGAGCTCAATCCCGACTCAAAGTCACAAAGATTCAAACCTTCTGTTCATCAAAGAATGCTGAAAAAACCATCACGGTTTCCACAAAAATATTGAGCAGAAGAAGTGTTTAGAACATTAATAATAAGAAGAAATGTTTTTGAACATCAAATCAGCATATTAGAATGATTTCTGAAGAACATTGTGACACTGAAGACTGGAGAAATGATGCTGAAAATTCAACTTTTCTGAAGCTTTGCTTAAAGCAAAACAGAAAACAGTTATTTTAAATTGCAATAACATTTCATAATATTACTGTACTTTTTTTTACTGTATTTTTGATCAAACAAATTCAGCCTTTGTGAGCAGAAGAGCCTTTTTCAAAAACATTAAAAAAATCTTACCAACCCTAAACATTTGAATGATAGTGTATATGAAAAAGGATTGTACACTGTAAAAAATGTAAGGCCTCTCCAATTCAAAATTTTCTAGTGACCGATCACATCTAAATTTTTCAATTTGGCCAACTAAAACATTTAAATATGATCGGTCACTAGAACGTTTTGAATTGGAGAAATGTTTTACAGTGAAACTGTGAGGTTGGTCCAATTAAATATTTTAAATTGTAGCAACAATTGTTTATTTCTCACTGTCCCAAAAGACAAAAATGAATAAAAACGATACTCGGTTACTTAACGTAACCTCGGTTCTCTCTAGAAGAGGGAACGAGTATTGCGTAAGTTCCTTACGCTACGGGAAAGTATTCTTTCTTCGAGATTTCTGAAAAACCCAAAATTATCCTTAATTTTGTAACATTGTCAACGCAGTGCGGCAGCCTGGCAGACCATAGCAGGCTATTCCAGCGTGCTATTGGCTGCTCTGCTGGCAACTGCAGCAGCCTATCGGTGAGCCCGCGTGACGTGGCGACCAATGAGGGCGCTTCGCACCCACCTGGCTTCATTTGCCTACAGGTGGGGCGTGGCCACGTGTATATAAGCAGGGCTCACGGGCTGCATATTCGGTTTTCGTAGTTCTGAAGCGTAAAAGCCCGCGGGGCGCACGGCAAGGAACGCAATACTCGTTCCCTCTTCTAGAGAGAACCGAGGTTACGTTAAGTAACCGAGTATCGTTCTCTTACGAGAGGTTCTCTCGTATTGCGTAAGTTCCTTACGCTACGGGAACATATTGTCAACGCCGTGCGCGCCTCGCATACAGCATATGTATCCCAGGGAACCGGGGAAAAAACACTGCTCGGGCAGGGTGGCCGGTAAAGAAAACGGGCCACCACATATACAGACACTTCATTCGAACTGACGTGTGGTTACGACGGGTGGTTACAACACCCTGTCCCATGAATGAGGGAACGGCACCTGCCGGTCTCCTTCAAATTCACCACACCTTGTCTCATGAATGAGGGAGCGGCAACGCCGGTCGCCTTCAAATTCACAATATCTTGTTATATGAGTGAGGTAACGGCACCGCCGGTCACCTTCAAACTCACAACAGCTCGTCTCGTAAATGAGGGAACGGCACCGCCGGTCTCCTTCAAATTCACATGAGCCTAGTACCGAACTTACTACCAGTATGTGAGCTATGTCTGCGCAGAACCACTGGGCAGAACCAACAGCCCTATTGAACTGATAACACTTTCGCCTGTAAGGCAGGAACTTCCAGATTGTAAAATCTCACGAACGTAGACGGGGAGGCCCAGCCTGCCGCCATACAGATATCGTGGATGGAAATCCCTCTGGCCCAAGCCCACGAAGAGGCCATGCCTCTGGTGGAGTGTGCTCTGACACCTAGCGGGCACTGCAGGTGTTTGGAAGCGTATGCAGTTGCAATCGCGTCCACTATCCACCTGGACAGGGTCTGTTTCGAGGAGGCGAGACCCTTAGTGCGCCCACCAAACGAAACAAATAGCTGCTCAGAACGCCTGAAGGCGGCGGAGCGTGTGACATAAACCCTCAATGTCCTGACAGGGCAGAGGATATTGCCACCGTCCCCCTCATCGGATGCTGGCAGAGCCGAGAGGGAGATAATCTGCGCCCTGAAGGGAGTGCCGATCGCTTTGGGGACATAACCATGCCTCGGTCTGAGAATGACCTTAGAGTCATTAGGACCGAACTCCATACACGTTGGGCTCACTGAGAGCGCGTGTAGATCCCCCACGCGTTTCACTGAAGCCAGAGCTATCAGAAACGCGGTTTTTAGCGAAAGGAACCTTGGTTCCACAGTCTCGAGCGGTTCAAAGGGATGAGCCTTCAGGGCCTCTAGGACCAAGGCCAAATCCCATATAGGAACCGACGGGGGCCGCGGGGGATTCATCCGTCTGGCTCCTCTGAGGAAACGGATGATGAGCTCGTTCCTTCCTAGCGTGCTACCTAGCGTCGTCTGAGCGAACGCTGCTATAGCCGCCACATACACTTTGAGCGTGGAAGGGGACCTGCCCAATTCCAAAAGCTCTTGGAGGAAGGAGAGCACCCGCTGGACCCCACATTGCTGTGGGTCCAATCCCTTGGAAACACACCACTTAGTGAACACCGACCACTTAGAACTATATAACCGCCTCGTCGAGGGGGCTCTAGAGTGTGAAATCGTGTTCATAACCCCTTCGGGCAGGTCAACGGGTATCCGTTGGTCACCCATACATGCAGAGACCATCGCTCTGGATGGGGATGCCAAACTGACCCTCCTGCTTGAGAGAGAAGGTCTGCTCTCAGCGGAACTGGCCAGGGGGGTGAGTGCGACAGCTTCACCAGCTCTGGGTACCAAATCTGGTTCTCCCAGCGCGGTGCTATAAGGAGCACCGGGCGGCGCGTTTCCCTGATTTTCGCTATGACCTGGGGCAATAGGGAAATCGGCGGGAAAGCATACAGCGGGAGGCTGGGCCAAGTTTGGGACAGCGCATCCTCGCTTTTGGACAGAAACGTCGGGCAGCGGGCGTTCTCTTTTGTTGCAAAGAGGTCGAGCTCCGCTCTGCCGAACAGGCGCCATACCAGCTGGACTGTCTGGGGGTGCAGGGACCATTCTCCTGCGAGAATGAGGCCCCTGGACAGCTTGTCCGGGCCCACATTGAGGTGGCCCGGCACGTGCGCAGCTCTCAGTGAGCGCAGCGAGCTGTGTGCCCACACGAGCAGGCGTTCTGTCAGATTGCCCAGACATCTGGACCTGACACCGCCCTGCCGGTTCACGTAGGACACCACTGTGGTATTGTCCGACCGGACTAACACGTGGTGTCCTCGTATAAGCGGGAGAAACTGCCTGAGCGCGTTCTCTACCGCTATCATCTCCAAACAGTTTATGTGTAGGAGTTTTTCCTCGCTCGACCAAAGGCCCGAGGCTGATCTGCCCTCGAAAACGGCGCCCCAACCCGTGGTGGAGGCGTCTGTCGAGATGACCTTGCGGTGTGAGATGGCTCCCATCGTCACTCCCCTCTGGTACCAGTCGGCTACTAACCAGGGCTCTAGGGCTGACACGCAGCCCTGAGTCACTCTGATCCTGAAGCCTCCGGACGCCCAGGCTCTGTGAGGCACTCGGGCGTTTAACCAGCATTGCAGCGGGCGCATGCGCATTAAGCCCAGCTAGAGCACAGCTGCAGCTGAGGCCATACGTCCCAGCATCCTCTGAAAAAGCTTGAGAGGTGCGATTTTGCCCGGCCGGAAGTACGCAGCCATGCGCCGAACTTGGCGCGCGCGTTGGGGTGACAGGCGGGCTGACATTGCCACAGTGTCCAGATTCAAACCCAGAAATGAGGTTGATTGCGTGGGCACTAATGAGCTCTTGGTCCAATTGACCGTGAGCCCTAGGCTGTCCAGATGGCTGAGCAGCATTGCCCTGTGGGCGAGGAGCTCGTGAAAAGTGCACGCATACGGCATACGCATACGGCGTGAGCCGTGCAACCAGAGATAATGCAACTTTTGTGATTTCTCTGGTTCGCCGTAAAAACGGCGGTTATTGACAGGCGAGAAGGCGTTTTTGCCGGCTCGTTGGCTGCGTGAAATCCATCTGCAGCAGCCACAGTGGTGGGGGCTGACAGGAAAGAGAGTTTTGACGGTGGTCCGGCCGCGGCGGGACTTAACCGTCGTTTCTTGCCTCTGGCTAGGAGGACTTTGGAGGCTCGGGCTTCAGCGCGATCCTAGGCCGGGGGCCCCGAGGTGGAGGCGGCTTACCACGGCTGGAAGAGCGCGATCTGGGGCGGCCGCTCGGTCTTCGCTGAGACGAAGGGGGCCGCGCTGGGCGCTGCGCGGAGCTCGTTGCTGGCTGGTCACGAGGACGGCGAGCAACGGAGCTATTGCTAGCGCCGGGGCGTCGAGGCAGGAAAAGGTTCATGGCCTGCGTCGTTTTCTGCACTTCGGAGAAACGGTCGACGATCCCCTTGACCGCTGGTCCGAAGAGCCCAGACGGAGAGAGCGGGGCATTTAGGAAGGCCGCGCGCTCTGTTTCTCGCATGTCCGCGAGCGTGAGCCAGAGGTGGCGCTCAGCTACCGTGAGGGAGGCCATAGAGCGTCCGAGGGCCTGTGCTGCGGTCTTGGTGGCGCGAAGGGAGAGATCCGTCGCGCTTCGCAAATCCGTGATTAACTCAGCGTCACAGCTTTTCTCGTCCAGGTCGCGGAGGAGATTAGCTTGGAGGATTTGCAGCACGGCCATAGAGTGCAGAGCAGACGCAGCTTGACCGGAGGCAGCGAAAGCGCGGCCGATCAGCGATGACGTCACTCTGCAGGCCTTAGACGGGAGGGCAGCCTTTGAGCGCCAACCGGAAGGCGGGCAAAGGTGCGCTGCGACCGCCTCTTCCACCGGAGGGATAGCGTTGTAGCCTTTCTCAGCCGCGCCGTCAACTTGTGAGAGCGTTGAAGAAGCCTGAGACGAGACCCTCGAGGAGAATGGCGCGTTCTTGGACTTTGCGAGCTCCTCGTAAAGGGTGCAGTCCTGGAGGTGGGCGCACGGCGGCGACTGTTTAGGAAGCATCCGTCAAGTCGGTTCGGCGCTGCCACCTTGGGCGGGGCCCATTCGAGGCCTAGCTGCTCGACAGCCCGGGTGAGAAGGCGCAAAAGTTCGGCGTCCTCACCCGCTCGAGAGCGTCCGGAGCCCCGGACTGAAGAGGTCGCGGAAGACCAGTCCTCGCTGTCGGAAGCCATGATGGAGCAGCTGTCGGCGCGTTCCGCGGCCGCATCCGCCTCATCCCCGGAGGCGGCAACAGAAATGGCGGCCTGGGGTGGGGGCGGGGAAGGCGAGAGTGAAGCGGGCGGGAAAGGTTCCGGCGAGCTTCTCTCGGCGAACTCCGGAGTCCGCTGCGAGCGGCGCTTCTTTCTGCGCGGCGTAGCAGGGACTGGAGGGATATCATCGTCGAACAGGACGAGTCGAGCCCGCAGGGTCGACATTGTCAGTTCTTCGCACTCCTGGCATCCGCCGGCGAGAAGTGCGGCGGCGGCGTGATCACGGCCCAGGCAGAGAGCGCAGATCACATGGCGGTCCCCGGAGCTGAGCTGCGCGTGACACGAGCCGCAGGTGGAACGAGACATTTTGCATCAAACGCTCGGCTCTTTTTGTGAAAAGTGTGACGCAGCGGCGACAACACTTGAGCGTAAAGGATATGGGCTGCCGGATAGCAGAGCAGGCACGGATGGCTGAAGGTGGCACGATGCTGCCGGCTTCCTCAGGCGCTGTCCTCTGCTTGCTTGTCTGCGCGGTCACGGCGGCGGGTTCCAGATCCAGCGATGCGAAGGGCTTCGCTGAAGAAAAGAAAATCGAATATGCAGCCCGTGAGCCCTGCTTATATACACGTGGCCACGCCCCACCTGTAGGCAAATGAAGCCAGGTGGGCGCGAAGCGCCCTCATTGGTCGCCACGTCACGCGGGCTCACCGATAGGCTGCTGCAGTTGCCAGCAGGGCAGCCAATAGCACGCTGGATTAGCCTGCTATGGTCTGCCAGGCTGCCGCACTGCGTTGACAATGTTACAAAATTAAGGATAATTTTGGGTTTTTCAGAAATCTCGAAGAAAGAATACTTTCCCGTAGCGTAAGGAACTTACGCAATACGAGAGAACCTCTCGTAAGAGAACATAAATATATTAAGCAAAATACAGAACACTGACAACAGGGTTGACATTTGATCATGTTACTTTATTAACAAGTAAATTCCAACACAGGATATTTGGTGACAATACCTTATTTTCAATAAGGAAAAACTCTGAATATTCAAGAAGTCAAGAAGTCTTCTGCATAACAGGATGTCTTGGGATGAATAAAACGTGGCACTGCATGCTAAAAACCTGCAAATAAAAATAAAAACTAACATTAAAGGGTTAGTTCACCCAAAAATGAAAATTTTTGAAGAACTTACTATTCTGGGCCATCAAGTTTCATTCCCTCTGAAAGCCTATGGAGGAGTGAGACAGCTCTCAGATTTCATCAAAAATATACTAAATTATGTTCCGAAGATGAACAAAGGTCTTACATGGTTGGAACAACATGAGGGTGAGTAATTACTGACAGCATTTTCATTTTTGGGTGAACTAACCCTTTAATGGCAAAGTTCCCCTGCATCACATCTGGCAAATGACAGAACAGAAGTTCTTCATTATATAATGAGGATGAGACGAATGAATGGACGAATAAGAAAATCAAGAGCGTGATGTTTGATATTAAAAGGCAATAACTCAAGCCCTGAAAGAGGCCGACTCCAAATGCAATCTAACGGCACCGTGTTCAACGGTCGCATGCCGCATATATCACACAAATGACTTAATTTACTTATTACCTATTATTTTAGACATATAGGCTAAGACATGAGGAAAATAAAACTAATGACTACCATTAGACAATTATATAATAAACGAGAACACACTCATGAATCCAATGAATGCATGAACTCATGATTATACAAAATGTCTTTTAAACTTCATACCGGCTCATGAAGCAAAACTCTGGAGAATAATTTCAGTGCTCAATACTCACCAACGTCTGGTTATGATGAATATCTCTCTATTCTCTTGGGAATGTTTGTTTCGGTCTTCAGCACCGTTTGGCTCAGCAGTCTGCTCGTGCTCGCGCGCTCCCGCCCCTCCGCATTTGAAATCTCCACACGAACGGTTTTCCTCAAGCGCATTTTGCGCATGCGTATACAGTTTTTCGGACGTAGGACTTGTTCACCCAACATGGATTTTTCACTTCGACTTCATAGATTGACTGAGCACAATTAAATATGTATGTTCGGTGAATATACAATTTTAATTTTGAGTGAAGACCTTAAGCTATGATTAGTACAATGCATCTTTTTGCATGGGGATAATTATTTGGAAGTCCTTTATTGGGCCAATATGTAATTATCAATTTTTCCAATTTTTTTTTTATTACAGTGTATAAGACAAAGAAACAAATAATACAATATTAATAAATAATAATACATTTTATAAAATCAGTTTATAATGATTAGAAAGGATCATATGATTGAGCAATCAAATTTTTTTTGTTTTTTTTAATTGACATGTTATGAAAAAAACATAATTTAGTGCTCTTTCTGTTCTAAGATGATAACTGGATTAAACATGCAATATGATGAAGTCATGTGACAAATGTTATGACGTCAAAATTATTACTGTAATTGTAATTACTAATGTTATGACTGGGAGGAAAACCTCCTTTTAAGACCAATGATTTTAGGGGTTGTCCAGTGTGTGATCAAATGTGTTAAATGAATAAAGAATCTTCTTAAATCTCCAGCGCTATACTTGCAAACTTCACTGCATCTCTAAGATGTATCATGACATATATTGTGTTGTTAAAGTTATCCTATTGAGAGACCATCTAAAATTTAATAAGGACCAATGTCTGATATATGGTCAGAAATCTATAAATCTTTATACTCAGTTTGGCAATTCTGTGACTAGAAACCGTGAGGGATTCACAGGTGCCAAATCCCTGTTTCTCAATAAAACAAAAAATTAAATTGTGTTGCAAGTACAGTTTCATGAAATGAAACTCTTTGTTTCAGTGCAAACAATAACAGTTTAGCCTATTCAAATAAACATATTGGAACACCGGATGAAAACTGAATCCCCCAAGTCAAATGTGCTAACTTTGTGCCTTCCCGAATCATTTGGATGATTAAATTATAATCTCGCTCCAAAAATATTATTCATGTAGCAATACGCTAAACCTGCAGCCAAAGTGCTGACTGCAGAATGCCAATTCACAGGTGCTGCTATTGCCAGACTGTTTGTGACAGATAGTTACTGCAGAATCTACTTTTGTAAGCACAAATAATCAATTCTGATTTAAATCCCTTCCTGATAGCATAAACACTGAAGATTGTGAAACCGCACTGAAAACTGTCCGTTTCATCAAGCTCTGCGTTAATTCTGCATTAACTGTTTAAAACACTGATCAAATTAAGTATTCACAAGCAAAATGACAGCATGGCAAACCAACATGACAAAGTGGCATTAAAGGGTTAGTTCACCCAAAAATGAAAATTATGTCATTAATTACTCACCCTCATGTCGTTCGACACCCGTAAGACATTCGTTCATCTTCGGAACACAAATGAAGATATTTTTGTTGAAAGCTGATGCTGAGAAAGGCTTCAGACAGGCCTCCATAGGGATTCAGTACATTCACACTCACAAGACCCATAAAAGGCACTAAAAACGTCCATCTCACTACAGTGACTCTACAATAATGTTATGAAGCGACGACAATAGTTTTTGAGCGAAAAAAAAAAATCAAAATAACGACTTTATTCTGTTTTTATTAAGTTCTGTCTTCCTGTGCCGTGAACTCACGAAGCACCACGACGCATGCACGAGAATATGACACAAACCGGCGTTCGGACACGTGACCCAGAAGCGAGGAGATTTGTTTACAACGAGCAGAGGAAGACGCGCCGTATCTAAGCTGTTGAATTCTACATTGATCGTGCTTTAGGTCTCGGCGTAGAGCTCAAAATGGGACTAAAGTGTGTATTTCATGGATTCCCGAACGCCGGCCCTACGTCATATTCTCGCGCATGCGTCGTGGTGCTTCGTGAGTTCACGGCCGAGGCAGACAGAACTTGTGGAATAAAGTCGTTATTTTGATTTTTTTTTTCGCTCAAAAACTATTGTCGTCGCTTCATAACATTATTGTAGAGCCACTGTAGTGAGATGGACTTTGTAACGACGTTTTTAGTGCCTTTTTATGGGTCTTGTGAGTGTGAATGTACTGAATCCCTATGGAGGCCTGTCTGAAGCCTTTCTCAGCATCAGCTTTCAACAAAAATATCTTCATTTGGGTTCCGAAGATGAACGAATGTCTTACGGGTGTCGAACGACATGAGGGTGAGTAATTAATGACATAATTTTCATTTTTGGGTGAACTAACCCTTTAACCAAATAATTATGTAGCCATTTTACAAATACAGTACAAAAGTAAAAGTATAATACAGAGTAATTTATACAAGTGAGAAAACTGTTAAAGCTCTAGATAGACGCCTACCTTTCTAACAATGATCATGTCTAGGATGCTGTATCCGCCTTGCTAATTCAAAGTTTATTTTCCTTTTTATAATTATAATGAATTCCTTATAATTATGATGAATTCATTTGAATTGCTTTGACAATAGGATGGGAAGAGAAAAAAAAGTGTCGGTAGAGAAATGCTGGGGCGCTGAATGAGGTTCACTGTTGACTCTCTCGAGGTTCAAAACTCAACATTAAGAAACCGTGTTGAAAGAAAACTCCCTTTGGCTAACATACTCCTCCACTTCTCCACTTCCGTTTCTCTCTATGTACATATTTTTCACTCTGTTTCTATCTTTTTACTCCCCTTTTCTCTTTACCTCTTTCTGCTCCCACCCCACTTATAGTTTGAGTTATGTTTTTTGGACAGAATTATTATCTGAGCTCCAGAATGCAGAAAAGCAACAAATCACTCAGGGACTATTCTGTTCCCCCCGTGTCTCTGGGGAATGTGCTGGTAGCAATCAAATTAGTGCAATCCATTAAGAAATTTCACAGCTGTCAATGATGTATAGTGCAAAAAGTTCATTCTTTTCTCTCTGGACTCTTTCAGAAGAGATATTGAGTGAGTTCAGTGTAATATTGAACTCATTTGTGTGTGCGTGTGTTAGAGTGCATATGTTTAGCTGTCTTTCGCATATCTTTATTTTGGGCTTACAAAACAAATATGTAAAATCTTCACAGCATGTTGAATAGTGTATACTAAATACCATCATGAAAAGCAGGCCAGTCTGAGGTGCACATTTGGACAAAATATATGATTAGGGGCAGTATATGATTAGGGGCAGTCATGGCCTAGTGGTTAGGGAGTTAAACTGGTAACCCCAAGGTTGCTGGTTCGATTCCAGAACTGGTGGGAAATGACTGAGGTGCCCTTGAGCAAGGCACCTAACCCCTAATCGCTCCCCGGGCGCCACACAATGCTGCCCGCTGCTCTGGGTGTTTGTATACACATTTGCAGTGTGTGTGTGTTAACTACTCACTACTCTGCTCCTAATGTGTGTGCATTAACTGGATGGGTTAAATGCAGAGGTCAAATTCCAAGTATGGGTCACCATACTTGGCCATCACGTGTCACTTTGTCTTTGTCACTTTGATTAACAGTGTTGCTGGAACAATAAGGTGAATGAAATGTTAAAGGCCCTGAGTTTGCTGTCACAGAGGCTAAAGGGCAGCTCCCCTTGAGGAAGTTGAGGTTTATTATTATTTAATATTATTTTTATGTTTTTCATCAGCCATTAGTTTTTTACAACTGCTTTTCATACTCTTTCTGACCCTTTCTGTACTTTAAAGACTCGCGCACAAATGCTAAGTCTAAAGCAGGGGTCTCAAACTCATTTTACCTGGGGGTCGCTGGAGGTAGACTCTGGGTCAGACTGGGCCGCATCAAGTATTACACATAAAAAGTGTTTCAAGTATTCCAAAAAAAAAGTAGCACAACAGATCCAATCTTCTCAATCTTTATTATTAACAGTTCTTCAACATGAATGTTTCTTCTGAACATGAACTGTTCCTCTGAATTTGAACTAAATTATATAGCCTATAGAAATTAAATGTAATATGAAATAAGGAATGATTTTAATTTTATTTTAAATAATAGACTAATTCACAGCAAGGCCGTAACCAGGTCAAACAGAACAGTGAACGAAATTCTAGGTCTAATTCTAGGACTATTTGTAAACAATATTTGCATTAATTTGCGTCACATATATTATTAGTCCCGATATTCTTTGCATGAGTGAGTGAATAAATACATAGATCAACAAAAATCTTTTGAATTCTCTAGTGGTCTGGTGGTAGAATTTTTGTCAACCGTGTCAAAGGTTCCGGGTTCTAATCCGCTCTCATATAGTTTTTCTTCATTAAAATCAAAGATGTCCATCAATGATTGTATAATAAGACCATGGACACGTTTGCATTTTGTTTTGTGATTTTACCGGAAAGAATAGAGTCTCTCTCAGCAACGGCATTAAGCGATAGATTGCTTGTCCGTGTATGAAGACTGTGCAATGTGCACGAGCCAAAAGAGAACCTAAACCCCGCCTACTTTGATTTGATTGGCCATCTCAATCATTTTGACATTGACGAGCGCTGTTAGACCACATTCGTTTCAACTGTCTGATCAGCTTCGTTCGTCTGTTCCTGTCAATCATGCGGTGTCAACCAAATATACTGCACGAGGGAGGGGCGAGCCTACCCTCTCTCTCTCTCGCACACACACACACACAAAGGAGGCTGCAAGTGTGGCAAGCGCTGCTCACACAACGATTCAAGGTGCTTTTCAGAGCAACGCACGGGCCGCACTTACACTAAACTTTGATGTCAAGAAGGGGGCCACAAAATCTCCTCCTGCGGGCCGCGAGTTTGAGACCCCTGGTCTAAAGGGTCACTGCCACATGTGCTACTAAATACTGGCATCTAGAAAGTCTCCCTCGTCCAGGGAAGAGACATTTTAGTTTCAAATATAGTCGAGCTCTGTTAATGTATTAAAGGGATTTTGGGACCCACCATTGAAAATGTTGTAATTAATCAAGTTCCAAACCCATAAGACCTTTATTCATCTTCGGAGCACAAATAAAGATATTTTTAATGAAATCAAAATTAACACTTAAATTAACTTAAATTAAAATTAACACTTCAAGGCTCAGAAAGATAGTAAAAACATTGTTAAAATAGTCCATGTGACACCAGTGGTTCAACCTTAATTTTATAAAGTGACGAGAATAATTTTTGTGCGCAAAAACAAACAAAATAACTACTTTATTAAACAATTTCCTGTGTCAATCTCTTACGCAGTTTATGTTGTAAATACAGTGCAGCTCCTGCGTCATCATCACACGCATGCGTCGTGGTGCTCACGTGAACAGCATCGGCTGCCGTAGAACTTGAAATCGCTGTACTGTATTTACAATGTAAACTGCGTAGGAGACTGACACAGGCTAGAATGAAATTGTTGAATAAAGTTGTTATTTTTGTTTGTATTTGCGCTTAAAAAATATTATTGTCGCTTTATAAAATTAAGGTTGAACCACTGGAGTCACATGGACTATTTTAATGATGTTGTTACTATCTTTAAAACGTTGCACATCTCTGGGTTCTGGACACCCAGGCAGCCAGCGAACCCTCTCGCTACTACAAGATCGCCCAACATGACCCAGGAGATCAAGGGGTGCTCAGTCTGTGCCATTTCCAACACTTCAAGGAAACTCCCGGAGGGTAAGCTGGTACCCCTAACCATCATACCTGCATCTTTATCATCGGTGACCGATTCTCGAAAGCCTGCAAGCTGATCCCTATCAAGGGCTTACCCACCGCATTCAAAGCTGCAGAACTTCTATTCAACCAAGTATTCCACCATTATGGCTAACCAGAAGACATTGTCTCGGAGACATTGTCCCCAAGTTCATATCCGTGTCTGGAGAGCCTTCTTCCGACTCCTGGGCGTATCTGTAAGCTTATCATCTGGGTACCATCCACAGCCCAAAGGCCAGACTGAGCGCAAGATCCAGGAAATCGGAAGATACCTCCAGCCATACTGTCATCCAGTCATACATACACCAGCACCAGGATGGCTGGAGCCAGTATCTTCCCTGGCAAGAGTATGCCCAGAATTCTCTGCGGCAGACCACCACTGGGCAGACCACCTCCTATTTTTCCCTGGTCCGGAGAGCCATCGGAGGTTCCAGCTGTCAACCACTGGTTCGAGGAGAGCGAGAGGTTCTCGAAGAATGCTCATGGGTATCCCGTCGACAGGTCCGGCAGCCATCAGGAGCCGGCCGTGGAGGAGGGGGTACTACTTTTACAGATTCACACCGACATAGCCCCAATCGTCACCTAATCACCAGGACCCGCCTACTCGTTCACATTAACCAGAATACTGATTCGCTGCACCTGCACATCATCAGAGACTCTCACTATACAGGGAGTGCAGAATTATTAGGCAAGTTGTATTTTTGAGGATTAATTTTACAACATTAATAATTAAACAACAACCATGTTGTCAATGAACACAAAAAACTCATTAATATCAAAGCTGAATATTTTTGGAAGTGGTTTTTAGTTTTAGCTATTTTAGGGGGATATCTGTGTGTGCAGGTGACTATTACTGTGCATAATTATTAGGCAACTTAACAAAAAACAAATGTATACCCATTTCCATTATTTATTTTTACCAGTGAAACCAATATAACATCTCAACATTCACAAATATACATTTCTGACATTCAAAAACCAAACAAAAACAAATCAGTGACCAATATAGCCACCTTTCTTTGCAAGGACACTCAAAAGCCTGCCATCCATGGATTCTGTCAGTGTTTTGATCTGTTCACCATCAACATTGCGTGCAGCAGCAACCACAGCCTCCCAGACACTGTTCAGAGAGGTGTACTGTTTTCCCTCCTTGTAAATCGCACATTTGATGATGGACCACAGGTTCTCAATGGGGTTCAGATCAGGTGAACAAGGAGGCCATATCATTAGATTTTCTTCTTTTATACCCTTTCTTGCCAGCCACGCTGTGGAGTACTTGGACGCGTGTGATGGAGCATTGTCCTGCATGAAAATCATGTTTTTCTTGAAGGATGCAGACTTCTTCCTGTACCACTGCTTGAAGAAGGTGTCTTCCAGAAACTGGCAGTAGGACTGGGAGTTGAGCTTGACTCCATCCTCAACCCAAAAAGGCCCCACAAGCTCATCTTTGATGATACCAGCCCAAACCAGTACTCCACCTCCACCTTGCTGGCGTCTGAGTCGGACTGGAGCTCTCTGCCCTTTACCAATCCAGCCACGGGCCCATCCATCTGGCCCATCAAGACTCACTCTCATTTCATCAGTCCATAAAACCTTAGAAAAATCAGTCTTGAGATATTTCTTGGCCCAGTCTTGACGTTTCAGCTTGTGTGTCTTGTTCAGTGGTGGTCGACTTTCTGCCTTTCTTACCTTGGCCATGTCTCTGAGTATTGCACACCTTGTGCTTTTGGGCACTCCAGTGATGTTGCAGCTCTGAAATATGGCCAAACTGGTGGCAAGTGGCATCTTGGCAGCTGCACGCTTGACTTTTCTCAGTTCACGGGCAGTTATTTTGCGCCTTGGTTTTTCCACACGCTTCTTGCGACCCTGTTGACTATTTTGAATGAAACGCTTGATTGTTCGATGATCACGCTTCAGAAGCTTGGCTATTTTAAGACTGCTGCATCCCTCTGCAATATATCTCACTATTTTTGACTTTTCTGAGCCTGTCAAGTCCTTCTTTTGACCCATTTTGCCAAAGGAAAGGAAGTTGCCTAATAATTATGCACACCTGATATAGGGTGTTGATGTCATTAGACCACACCCCTTCTCATTACAGAGATGCACATCACCTAATATGCTTAATTGGTAGTAGGCTTTCCAGCCTATACAGCTTGGAGTAAGACAACATGCATAACGAGGATGATGTGGTCAAAATACTCATTTGCCTAATAATTCTGCACTCCCTGTATATCAATCCAGTCACCATTCACTCTTTGTCTGGTCTCGTCTCAGTACATGCTGATTCTACAGACTCCTTACCTCTCTACTTACCGATGATCATCCCGTCTCGTCTCCTGTCTTATATGGGCATAGATATATGGGATGTATGGGCATAGATATATGGGCATTTGTATATATTAACAAAGACTAACTTACATACAGATGGGATTCAGATCGGTGCTCAAAACAGATGGAGTAACAGATCGAGTCTATCAACAGCTTCCCAGTCCTGGGTCGACATTTCATTTAATAACATTAGATTTGATTTATATGCCGTTAATTTTGATGATCGCGTTATTTTATTTACATATACATCTGCATGTATGCGATTGCTCGTTTCTGCTTCTTCTACACCTCTGTTTTGACCAGGAGATTCTGTACTCATTCAGGAGATGCGTAATAGCGCCCCCCCTACTGTACAACAGCGAAAACATGGAAAGCCGGAAAATCTAGTCAATGGCAGGGAAGCGTTTTCTCATAAAAGACAAGTGATATTTTACACTTGATTACTATTTCTGTAGCCTACCTGAAAATCTAGTCTAGACCTACATGAAAAACCTGAAAATAACTTTTTCATTTGTATGTTTGTTCTGTTGTAGGCCTATTTATGTGCAAAGTATGTATATTATGTATACTGTATTCTATATACAGTACTAGTCAAAAGTCTGGACACCAATGGGAAAGTGTGTCCAAACTTTTGACTGGTTCTGTACTATAATATTATACACATAAAGAATATCGGCCGATGTCGATATCAGACTTATTTTACTCCCTAATATCAGTATCGGCTTCAGCCCCCAAAAACCCATATCGGTCAGGCTCTAGACATGAGGGTGAGTAATTAAAGGTGCCCTGCCACACAAAACCGTTTTTACTTTTTTTTTTCAATATGTTAGGTCCATATGTGTTTGTGTTATGTTGAGAATGTGAAAATCAACTGCTACCTCCTCTGTCAGCTCTAGCCACTGAAAAGAAATAAGCGGAGAAATCAATCAGAAATCAGGTCAGTCTGACGTGGAGTTGCCTGAGCTCATTATTATTCATGAGCTCGCCCAGTTGAAGCCGCGCCCACATCTAGCTCAGTGACAGTTTTCGTATACAGCAAGGATGGCTGAACGTTAACACGGGCTAGATTAACAGACTTATTTTTCCGATAATTACCGGTGGACGATACATTATACCGCTTATTATACAATGAAAATAAAATGAGAATACGAGAAAAGAAACTTAACACAATGGGTCTTTAAAAATTATTTTTGCTACCGTTTTGTGGCTTCCGCTGGCAAAATAAATGGTTGATCTATCTGCTTTGTTACAAACATTCTTCCAAATATCTTCCTTTGTGTTCAGCAGAACAAATAAGTCTATACAGATTTGGAACAACTTGAGAGTGACTAAATGAGGAACTGACTACCGTATTTCCTCAAATAAAAGCCTGTAGTCAATTAAACGCCGGGCCTCTGATAGTGGCCGGGGGCGTGGCCAGCACGAACAAATAAAGGCCGGTCTCAAATTAAGGCGGGGGGAAAATTATTTCCTTTCATTTCATGTGCATTCAAGTTCAACATAATGTACAGTAGGGTTGTGCCGAAGGAGCGAAACCATCGTGGCCATCGCCCCCCGCTGGAAGTCTTGCGAGTGCGACGCACAATCCTGGTCTTGTCTATACTAATTATATAGATAAATCTATATTAACCTAAACACTTTGCAGGGATTGCTCTGTAAATTAAATAGAGAATATAACTGATGCATATGTGCTATTTTAAATACTGTAGTCTATGAGAGATGTGACGTGTGTTAGTCTATGAAAGCTACACAAATGATCTGGACAATCTCTTAGCCTCTTGTCTTTTTCACACATCTTACTCTGTATTTAACTTAAACTATTTTATTTTGTACAAGAAAACAGGAAAGGAAAGGAAATGAAAGGAAATGAAAGCTTCAAAATAAATTATGTTATTGAAATATTGTAAAGTGGTCATTTGAACTACTCGAACGAACATTTAAAAAAACAATATACAAAATCAAAATTGAATAGCTCCGTAACGGATTGAGAAAAGTGCGTGCATTAGTTGGGTTAGAAAAATAACGAAATTATAGTTTTTTTTTAAGTAGAAAATAATATTTATGTAAAGAGATATATATTAAAATAAAAAGTGCTTAAAGGAACACAACTCTTCTTAAGTGGAAGAAAGCTTTTTTTCCCTCACGTGGAATATAGAAAGCACATTAGTTGGGTTAGTAAAATAACGAAATTATAGAGTTTATATTGAGTCTATAAAACACGAAATAACAACAAATATATCACAAAAGTACATTTAGTTTTGTATAAATTGTATCTTAATTTTAATCTATGTTTTATCAACCAAATTGCCCGAATTTAAAGGTCCGTTCTTCGTGTTTTTTGAAGCTTTGATTGTGTTTACAGTGTGCAATATAACATGTGTTCATGTTTCGTGTGTAAAAAACCCCGATATTTTTAACACAATTTACTTATCTGTATACCGCTGTTTTCACTCTCCTAAAAACGGCTGATGAGTTCCTTGTTCTATGAAGTCCCTCCTTCAGAAATACGTAACGAGTTCTGATTGTGCTAGCGGTTCCCGTGTTGTGATTTGACCGCAGCAGCGAACGTGTCACGGTTCCTGTGTTGTGAATCGACAGCAGCTTAGCGCTCGTGGAAACGGGGTCACGCCTCTTAACGGGGTGATGTATGCGCTCAATGATCTCTACAGCATCCCTGGGAAAGCCAAACAAAGGTGATTTGACTCCGGGGTGAAAATAACAGCGTCTCGACGACATGGCGACAAACGCACTCAAACGCAACACTTCCTTTTCTCCACGCGACACGTCCTCTTCTCCACGTGGGACAGCAACAAGACCACGACCCCTTTTTGCGCGTATTCTTGTGGGCAGAGGTTAGTCTGTTCTACTGTTCTACTGACGTCATTTATGAAGGAAGTACCAGGATGTAGTCCAAGCCAGCCGTTCGCTGTAGGCTTTGAAAGGGAACTTCTGTTAAATAAAATATCTCGCTTAGTATTGAACTTTGAGCTTTATAATTTTACAGGTATTATTTATGCTCTAACAGCAACATTACACACTAACTAAAGTTTGAACAGTGGGATCAAGAAGAACGGGACCTTTAATAAATAACAAGCAAATAGCCTATAACAGACAATGACGTGAGGTGGAGGCGGCAGCGCCGGCTTAAATGAACTACTAGAAAAGGAAAAAAACTTTAGTCAGGGACAGCCCTTACTATTTATTTCAGATAGGCCTATATTTGATCCAGCAGGTCACAAAGGGAGTTCTGGGTTGAGCGCGCGGTGCTGAGCGGAAAGAGCTTCAGAAATGTGCGGAATCTCCAGAAAGACGCTTGATCACCACTGGAGGAAATATTACCGCTCTTTCAACGCACATACCGCAACAGTCACAGCCCCTAATAAAAGCCTGCTTCAAATAAAAGCCGGTGACCTTCTGCAGTTAAATAAAGGCCCCGGCTTTTATTTGAGGAAATACGGTATCTCAAGTACAACATTTAGTACAGAGAAATGTATATATTATCTTCTATAGTTGTTAGATTGGCTGACTAACAGTTTGAAGCTGGGTTACAAGTTCTTCAGTTAACTGTGGTCGAAAGCTGATGATGTAACACCCAGGTGGGCCCGCCCTCACACGATTATGATTGGCTGATTGATAAGCTTAAATCTGATTGGGTAAAGAGTACGACTAATCCGGGTGGGAGAAGAGCGCTGCCAGGAAAGTCTCAAAAATACACACACACAAATCCAAGGCAATTCACATGTGAATGATGATTTGCACATTCACTTTACAGGATGAACTTGTAAATTTTAAAAATTCAAAAGTTTTTGTGCACAGTAAACCTACGAATTGTGCTTTGCATTTGTGAAATGTATTTTATAACTATATAATTTTATTTTACGCACGTGAATAGTTTTTTGTGCACATGAATTTGGTTTCATGCTGTGAAATTGGTTACACATGTGTGCATCTTGTTTTTTGCGTGAATTATTAATGAGTCTAATCTGTCTTCATATTTGAATGTCTATCAAAGGCAGTCACCATGTCTCCAAATGCAAGCATAGCCCTTTTTGTAAACACATTTGGCCACTCGGCAATAGTGTAATGTTTTAAAAGTGAAAATGTCAGAAGAAAATTGCCCACGAATACATTTTATAACTTTTCAAATTGTTTGATGGTTTACTTGCACATAAATTACCATTCAGACACATCCATGGCTAAACGAGCTGGTTGCGGTTCTTGTGGTGCTTCTGTCTCTTCTTCAGATTCAGGGTCATATATATATATATATATATATATATATATATATATATATATATATATTTGGCAATATACCTGAAGAAGACATTTCTGCACCGATTCCAGGCGATAGTAAACAAAGTTCCTCTACTTGTTGCGCTGGGTAAAGGATGCTGATAGCCAGGCTCTCATTGGCTAGCTGTTAGCCAATCGGAGTCAAGCAGCTTAGCTCGATGAATATTAATCGAGTCTTCCTGCAGGCTTTCTATACCACATAAAAAATGTTACAGAGTCCATAGTAAAACTTCAGACATTACCACAAAAGTAATGAAATACGTGTGGCAGGGCAACTTTAATGACAGAATTTTCATTTTGGGGTGAACTAACCCTTAAGTCTAGCCATCATCCACTGACATGCATGCAGGAATGAATGAATGAATGAGATACACTTAATACAAAGATAAAGTGTTTGATTAATACAGTGTTGGTGTGGTGAGGGGAGTGTCTGACTGCATGCATGGATGCATTTGAATGTAGACCTGTTAGACTGGTTAAGAATGGAAAGACAGTGAATTGATCTAGGAGACTGGGAGATGTTTGGGGTCCATGAGGGTGTTCTGTTTTCATGTCATCACTTCGGAAGGAGAATAACAGTAAGGAGAATAATGCCTTTGATTTCATCATTCTGACTTCAAGAAAAGAAAAAAATGTTTCTCTGTTACTCTGCTCTGACTTGTTTCTCCTGTTACATCACTAGCCCCTCTAGTACAATCCATCCATGCGCTACGGTTTAGTGTTCCACTGAACCATCTCTACTCACAGTTGATAAACACTTCCCAGACAAGACCACACACTCATCCAAACCAGTTTACATCACTGATCACTGACCTTAATCCATCATCTGACTGTGCAGTTTTACATTTCTTTCAGTTTACTTATCAAATTACATAAATCCCTTAAAAAAGGGTGGGAATAGTATTTTCATATAATGTTAAAAAAGTTATGCAGCTTGTGCAACATCATCCATTAAATTCTTCAAGGAACATTTGTCTTGGAATCACCAGCTGCAGCCCCTTTTACCACCAGAATAAACAGAGGAAAAGTGCTCTTAAAAACACAAAAATGCATAAAAAAGAGAAATGGTTACAATTGAAAGTAGCTGTTTTAGGCTGGAAATGACTGTTCATGGACCAAAACCACCAAAATAAGTATGTATAGACAAAATCTATGTTCACACCGCACATATACACTACCATTAAAAGTTATTGAAACTAATCTATTGGGCTTATCAAGGCTGCATTTATTTGATCAAAAATACAGTATCAATTATTACAAATTCAAATAACTATTTTCTATTGTAATGTTTAAAAATGCTAAATTTCTGCTAAATTTTCTTTCTAAATGCTGATTTGCTGCTGAAAAAAACATTTCTTATTATTATCAGTGCTTAATATTTTTGTGGAATCCATGATAAAAAAAATTCCAGGATTCTTTGATGAATATGAAGTTTAAAAGAACATGAAATAGAAATCTTCTGTAACATAATAAATGTCTTTTGAACAATTTAACATATCCTGGTTGAATAAAAGTATTCATTTCTTTCATAAAAATCTTTACACAGTATGTGTATTTTCTTTTTTACACAGTTACTTTTTTCAAGTGTCATTTCAAGTGTTCAATATTTGAAATCAACTTATGCCAAAGCATACAATGACTAAAATCAAACAGTACATTCTGTGCTGCAGCAAATGATAAAGAAATATATTCCTAAATTCTGAGCATGTCTCCACAGGGGGAAACAGAATAAAACCTGGAGAAGGTTGTTAGCTCAGCTGGCTACACTACACGCAAATTAGACATTTAACTGATAGGGTTTAGTGTGAGTGTAAAATTAAAGATACATCTGAAAGATTTGTGCTGACAGGTACAGAGAGAGGAGTGATAAAAGAAATATTAGTGTTGGCAGGTTAAAGCATGAGTTCTGTGTACTGAACATCTCTGTCTTATACAGGAAAGAACAATGCATAGCTTTCTCTCTTGCAGACAAGTTCAACAATTCAGCTTCAACTCCCTGATGACCTTATATCTAAATAAATACATTAGGTTTATAAAGCAATACATTAAAAAAAAGATACCATGTTTTCGTAGCGTAAAAAGATTTGTGCAACAACCTGTTTAGAACTTTTAGATGATTTTACTTGAACTAAATATGAGCCATATTTATAGTCATGAGCATTTTTTTTTTAAGTTTTACAAGAATCGAGCTTTACAACCCCGTGTTTTTCCCTCATGTGACAGTAGCAACTAGCAAGGAAAAAGTCTGTAAGATGTTTAAGTAGATGAGGAAGAACCTTGAGAGGAACTGAGACTGCTGGAAAAGCCCACCTACTGAAGCCTGACACATATTTAAAAGCATACACAAATGTTCGTTTTGAACAAATGTGATTCAGCTAAATAGTCTTAATTCAAATATCAGCTAATTTGTTGTTCAATTAAATGACTAAAAAGGAGCTTGTGCACTATTAAGAAATATTTTTGCATATTTGTTCTGCTTTTTATGAGGCCCTTGATCTCAGCTTTATTCTCAGCTTCACAAATACTTTTTTATTTCCCAGAGTGTTTATGTCATACCTACTAACACCAAACAGCAATAAAAAGTAGAAAGAGAGCGCCCAGATTTCAACATGTTGAATTTCTGCTCCCCCTAAAGCACAATGCTTGCACACCTCAATTACTCTATATATTTGTGCATTTAAAGTTTAAATTGTTAAAGAGATTGATGTGAATTAATAATGATGTTGGATAAATTCACAGTAGTAAGCAGCACACAGTGCAACAAGGTGGCCATTCTTACATCTGTGATCCTTTACAAATAACCTACTAGGAGTAAACACATTAGATAATCCATCTGCATTAGATAATTCTGGAGTGTAAAACTTTTTTTTTTTTGACCTACATGTGCAGTGACCAATTCACCAATTCTCAGACCACACAATCAAAAAACAAGCTCTTGATCAATAGCAAGCTGCTAGTATCACTTCAATCCAGAGTAGAGACAGACAGAGAGAGATAGTGAGTGTGTTTGTGTGTGTGTGTGTGTGTGTGTGTGTGTGTGTGTGTGTGTGTGTGTGTGTGTGTGTGTGTGTGTGTGTGTGTGTGTGTGTAGAGAGAGAAAGATGACTGTGAATGCAGATATGGGTTTCAACAAACAGGACGCAGTGACACTAGGTGCAAAGGTAGAGCTGAGAAAGATAAGACCAGCTCTTAACATGCAGATGAGATACTATTTGGCAGACAGAGGGCATTTTGATAAGTCGAGAACACACACACACACACACACACACACACACACACACACACACACACACACACACACACACACACACACACACACACACACACTTTGATAAGTCGGGTCATACACATAAAGACCCATATTGATTGGTAAGGTCACACACACTTACACAGACAGCCTTCAATAATTAACATCCCTGATAGGTGAGGTTGGCTTGTGAACTGTTGCACCGTAAGGGGCCGGTGCAAAGTGAATCGGGCAGCAGTCGAAGGCGGGGGCCTAGGCGACCCGATCCCTGGACACGGAAACTGGCTCTTGGGACATGGAATGTCACCTCGCTGGCGGGGAAAGAGCCTGAGATTGTGCGTGAGGTTGAGAGGTTCCGACTAGAGATAGTCGGATTCACCTCCACGCACGGCTTGGGCTCTGGAACCACACTCCTCGAGAGGGGATGGACTCTTCACCACTCTGGAGTTGCCCATGGTGAGAGGCGGCGGGCTGGTGTGGGTTTTCTTATAGCCCCCCAGCTCTGCCGCCATGTGTTGGAGTTTACCCCGGTGAACGAGAGGGTAATTTCCCTGCGCCTTCTGCTCGGGGATAGGTCTCTCACTGTTGTGTGTGCCTACGGGCCGAACAGCAGTGCAGAGTACCCAACCTTCTTGGTGTCCCTGGGAGGGGTGCTGGAAAGTGCTCCGACTGTGGCTTCGTAGTTCTACTGGGGGACTTCAACGCCCACGTGGGCAATGACAGTGAAACCTGGAGGGGCGTGATTGGGAGGAACGGCCCCCCTGATCTGAACCCGAGTGGTGTTCAGTTATTGGACTTCTGTGCTAGTTACAGTTTGTCCATAACGAACACCATGCTCAAGCATAAGGGTGTCCATCAGTGCACATGGCACCAGGACACCCAAGGTCGTAGGTCAATGATCGACTTTGTGGTCATTTCATCTGACCTGCGGCCGTATGTCTTGGACACTCGGGTGAAGAGAGGGGCGGAGCTGTCAACTGATCACCACCTGGTGGTGAGTTGGATCCGATGGCGGGGGAGGAAGCTGGATAGACTCGGTAGACCCAAACGTACTGTGAGGGTCTGCTGGGAACGTTTGGCCGAGTCTCCTGTCAGAGAGATCTTCAACTCCTGCCTCCGGCAGAGCTTGGACCGGATCCCAAGGGAAGCTGGAGATATTGAGTCCGAGTGGACCATGTTCTCCACCTCCATTGTCAAAGCGGCCGCTCGGAGCTGTGGACGCAAGGTCTCCGGTGCCTGTCGAGGTGGCAATCCCCGAACCCGGTGGTGGACACCGGAAGTAAGGGATGCCGTCAAGCTGAAGAAGGAGTCCTATCGGGCCTGGCTGGCTTGTGGGACTCCTGAGGCAGCTGACAGATACCGGCAGGCTAAACGGACTGCAGCCCGGGTGGTTGTGGAGGCAAA
Source organism: Romanogobio albipinnatus (assembly GCA_023566225.1). Taxonomy (NCBI): domain Eukaryota; kingdom Metazoa; phylum Chordata; class Actinopteri; order Cypriniformes; family Gobionidae; genus Romanogobio; species Romanogobio albipinnatus. The sequence goes on from CM042239.1 coordinate 35,423,764, forward strand.
AACTCGGGCCTGGGAGGAGTTTGGTGAGGCCATGGAAAAGGACTATCAGCTGGCCTCGAAGAGATTCTGGCAAACCGTCCGGCGCCTCAGGAGGGGGAAGCAGTGCCCTACCAACGCTGTTTACAGTGGCGATGGGCGGCTGTTGACCTCAACTGGGGATGTTGTCGGACGGTGGAAGGAATACTTCGAGGATCTCCTCAATCCCGCCATTACGTCTTCCATTGAGGAAGCAGAGGCTGGGTGCTCAGAGGAGGACTCGTCCATCACCCAAGGTGAAGTCACCGAGGTGGTCAAGAAACTCCTCGGTGGCAAGGCACCGGGGGTGGATGAGATCCACCCTGAGTACCTCAAGTCTCTGGATGTTGTGGGGCTGTCTTGGCTGACACGCACGCCTCTGCAGCATCACGTGTAGGTCGGGGACAGTGCCTCTGGGATGGCAGACCGGGGTGGTGGTCCCTCTTTTTAAGAAGGGGGACCGGAGGGTGTGTTCCAACTATAGGGGATCACACTTCTCAGCCTCCCCGGGAAAGTCTATGCCAGGGTACTGGAGAGGAGAATTCGGCCGATAGTGGAACCTCAGATTCAGGAGGAACAGTGTGGTTTTCGTCCCGGTCGTGGAACACTGGACCAGCTCTATACCCTCTATGGGGTGCTGGAGGGTTCATGGGAGTTTGCCCAACCAGTCCACATTTGTTTTGTGGATTTGGAGAAGGCATTCGACTGTGTCCCTCACGACGTCCTGTGGAGGGTGCTCTGGGAATATGGGGTCCGGGGTCCTTTGCTGAGGGCTGTCCGGTCCCTGTATGACCGAAGCAGGAGTTTGGTCCGCATTGCTGGCAGTAAGTCAGACTTGTTCCCGATGCATGTTGGACTCCGGCAGGGCTGCCCTTTGTTACAGTATTGCACAATTCCTATTTTCAATCAAGCTAAAATGAGAATGTATGATATAAACAAACAAACAGCATAATGGTTAAACAGCATATTCGTTAAAATGGCATGAAACTGCAGAAATTCCAAGTAGTAGCATGACTCAAAAAAAAAAAAAAAAAAAATTCTGGCATTATCATTAAACAGAAGATAACATACACTTAAATAGCATTTCACATTCCAGATTATACAAATCAGAGACAATCTGACATGATTCCCACTAATGTGAGTTAATTGATGTGCCCATGATGTAAATTAGAGGCACATTTAATGCCAGAATGTTTTTTTAAATTTTATGAGAGTGAATGTCAAGCCAGAGGACTGCAGCCTGCAGCAATGACATGTTTAATCTATCAGATCTCTGAGCGAAGAAGCTCTCACACAAACATGACCAAGCATGAGGTAGCAGAACACTCCCAAAAGCTAATGCACACCAATACAATATGTGAAAAATCCCACTCAACATTATAACAAATAATAGGTCAACAACAAAAAATAAACGAATAATTGAACAACACAGATACAGTATATGACGATAACACAGTTTTTTTCTGCATATTTGCATTTTAAGAAATGTGCACATTGCAATGTGAAGAATTCAAATGATTATAACAAGTCTTGTGATCAGTGTTTAATGTTTCATGGTGTGCTGTTAGTTGCCAAATAATAAAAGATATTTGTTCTGGAAGTCAAACAATCTTTTTCCTAACTTGTCATACAAAACAATGCTAACATCTTTACTAAATAATAATAATACACACAAATTATTTTTCTTTGTCACCATCTCACTCCCCACCCATCCCACTCTACTTTAGTTCTCTCTCTAATCTGTCCTGTCATATCCGTCATCTTTTAAGACGTGTGGCTCATTTGTGCTATTCAAAGTTTGAACTTTGCTCCACACTAGTGGAGTGACCTCTACAAAAGGTCAAGACACATATTTTCCTTTTTATTTTAGTCAACAGGGTGAGTCAGTTTGGTAAATCATTAGTGAACACAAAGCCATATTTCAACTAACCTGAACATTGAGCTGTTACATTTTTTAATGTAAAAGAGCTTCAAAGGTATTCATTGCCTGATCAATTTAATACTGTACTACAGTCTTAATGTAGGAACTGCTGGGAAGACAAAAGCTCTCTGAGAGAGAGGCTAAATAGGCCTTACATTTTGTAAATAGTCACATAATATAAACCTCACCCTATACTGTATAAACAGACAGCAATCATCAAAGTGAAAAATAATACTTACATAATTACACACATTTTCTTAATTAAGTTAACCATAAAATCATAACTAAGCTGGGTGTGAGTCACCATTGAGCCTCAACTATATAACTATATATATATATATATATATATATATATATATTTAGTTTTTATTGTTTTATATTTGATCATTATTTACTCATATTCATTTTAGGTCCCCCCTGCCTTTAAATCATTAAAATAAAATAAAATAATCCACTGGTGTGAGGAGCAGAAAATATGTAATGTTAATATTACTATTTACAGAGGTTAGCACTTTTTTCATTTATACAGTTAAATTAACCCAAATAATTAATCAAGATGATCAACATAAGCTCTTATAGTAAAATGAAACTATGAAAATGGTACCATTGTGTTGCTGTAAACAATTACAGTGAGGTAAATAAGTATTTGAACACCCTGCTATTTTGCAAGTTATCCCACTTAGAAATCATGGAGGGGTCTGAAATTGTCATCGTAGGTGCTTGTCCACTGTGAGAGACAAAATCTATAAAAAAAATCCAGAAATCACAATGTATGATTTTTTAACTATTTATTTGTATGATACAGCTGCAAATAAGTATTTGAACACCTGAGAAAATCAATGTTAATATTTTGTACAGTAGCCTTTGTTTGCAATTACAGAGGTCAAACGTTTCCTGTGGTTTTTCACCAGGTTTGCACACACTGCAGGAGGGATTTTGGCCCACTCCTCCACACAGATCTTCTCTAGATCAGTCAGGTTTCTGGCCTGTCGCTGAGAAACACGGAGTTTGAGCTCCCTCCAAAGATTCTCTATTGGGTTTAGGTCTGGAGACTGGCTAGGCCACGCCAGAACCTTGATATGCTTCTTACAGCGCCACTCCTTGGTTATCCTGGCTGTGTGCTTCGGGTCATTGTCATGTTGGAAGACCCAGCCTCGACCCATCTTCAATGCTCTAACTGAGGGAAGGAGGTTGTTCCACAAAATCTCGCAATACATGGCCCCGGACATCTTCTCTTTAATACAGTGCAGTCGCCCTGTCCCATGTGCAGAAAAACACCCCCAAAGCATGATGCTACCACCCCCATGCTTCACAGTGGGGATGGTGTTCTTGGGATGGTACTCATCATTCTTCTTCCTCCAAACACGTTTAGTGGAATTATGACCAAAAAGTTATATTTTGGTCTCATCTGACCACATGACTTTCTCCCATGACTCCTCTGGATCATCCAAATGGTCATTGGCAAACTTAAGACGGGCCTTGACATGTGCTGGTTTAAGCAGGGGAACCTTCCGTGCCATGCATGATTTCAAACCATGACGTCTTAGTGTATTGCCAACAGTAACCTTGGAAACGGTGGGCCCAGCTCTTTTCAGGTCATTGACCAGCTCCTCCCGTGTAGTTCTGGGCTGATTTCTCACCTTTCTTAGGATCATTGAGACCCCACGAGGTGAGATCTTGCATGGAGCCCCAGTCCGAGGGAGATTGACAGTCATGTTTAGCCTCTTCCATTTTCTAATGATTGCTCCAACAGTGGACCTTTTTTCACCAAGCTGCTTGGCAATTTCCCCGTAGCCCTTTCCAGCCTTGTGGAGGTGTACAATTTTGTCTCTAGTGTATTTGGACAGCTCTTTGGACTTGGCCATGTTAGTAGTTGGATTCTTACTGATTGTATGGGGTGGACAGGTGTCTTTATGCAGCTAACGACCTCAAACAGGTGCATCTAATTTAGGATAATAAATGGAGTGGAGGTGGACATTTTAAAGGCAGACTAACAGGTCTTTGAGGGTCAGAATTCTAGCTGATAGACAGGTGTTCAAATACTTATTTGCAGCTGTAACATACAAATAAATAGTTAAAATATCATATATTGTGATTTCTGGATTTTTTTTTTAGATTATGTCTCTCACAGTGGACATGCACCTACGATGACAATTTCAGACCCCTCCATGATTTCCAAGTGGGAGAACTTGCAAAATAGCAGGGTGTTCAAATACTTATTTTCCTCACTGTATGTTTCAATGATTATTATTTCAAGTATTTACAATTTACAATTATTTCAATTATATATAAGAAAATGTATCAGCAAATATTGCTTAAACTTAAACATGCTGAACCATACATTGGAATAAACTAAACATTTTTATATTTTTCATTTAGCATAGTATACATATCCATATGGATTAATTACACTCCAGACTGAACCCAAGGGAATTAGTGTGCAAAGTTCTGCAATGTAGCATTACTAGAGAAAGCAATTTTACAATTATCACTGATTTACTTCAGATCAACATTTGAACTGCTGCATGGCAGCCTTGCAAATACACACATGCACACTCACACACTGACTTATGGGTATATGTGTTTAGTGAACACACACACACACACACACACACACACAAAAGGACATCACCAACATAGGTTAATAATTGCTATGGAATTTTCCAAATCTTAAAGGAAGCTCTACCCACATTCTCTCTCTCTCTCTCTCTCTCTCTCTCTCTCTCTCTCTCTCTCTCTCTCTCTCTCTCTCTCTCTCTCTCTCTCTCTCTCTCTCTCTCTATTCAATTGTGCTTTATTGGCATGACAATTGTTGCAATGTATTGCCAAAGCATTTCTAATTCTTACAGAGAATCAACATATGTACATACATTAGATACATATAATAATAAATTATATATATAATAATAAATAATAATTTATATATATATATATATATATATATATATATATATATATATATATATATATATATATATATCATTTTTTTTGTTTGTTTATGTAAAAACAATCAACAATCAATAAACATTTAGAATTCTAGGAACAGTTTAGAATTCTGTGTGTGTTGGTGCGAGTGTGTAAGTGTGTGTGTGAGCGCATCACTGATTGGTCGACTCCTCCCTCTTTTTGTGGCAGGCATTAATGTATCTTGCTGCTAGTGGGATACAATCTCTTTTTTCACCTAATAAATACTAACGGTCCCGTTCTTCGTGTTTTTTTGAAGCTTTGATTGTGTTTACAGTGTGCAATATAACATGTGTTCATGTTTCGCGTGTGTAAAAAAACACAGTATTTATCTGTGTACCGCTGTTTCCACTGTCCTAAAAACGGCCTGATGAGTTCCTTTATTCTATGAAGTCCCTCCTTCAGAAATACGTAACAAGTTCTGATTGTGCCAGCGGTTCCCGTGTTGTGATTTGACCGCAGCTTAGCGCACGTTGCACGGAAAGGTCACGCCTCTTAACGGGAGATGTATGCGCTCAATGATCTCTACAGCATCCCTGGGAAAGCCAAACAAAGGTGATTTGACTCCGGGATGAAAATAACAGTGTCTCGACGACATGGCGACAAACACACTCAAGCTACAGTTCCTTTTCTCTACGCGACCGTCCTCTTCTCCACGTGGGACAGCAACAAGACCACACCCCCTTTTTCACGTATTCTTGTGGGCGGAGATTAGTCTGTTCTACTGTTCTACTGACGTAATTAAAGCAGGCTGAACCAGGATGTAGTCCAAGCCAGCCGTGCGCTGTAGGCTTTGAAAGGGAACTTCTGTTAAAGTCCCTGTAAAGTCAAAACTAAACATGTGTTCTGAGTTTCTCACACCACAGATAAATGTGTTATTAACCACCCAGCCAAATTTGAATCATAAAAAAATCCGGGAAGTACATAAAATAGCTTATCTAAAACCTGAAAAAATGAGCAGCATTCTCTGCTCTCAAACGCTGGGGGTGTGTCCGCTGTCGGCGCCGAAACCACGCCCACTCGCGGGAAAGCGGCAGTAGCACACAAGACAACACTCACTGATCACGAGCGTCTATGATCACGACGCACCAGATGTCGGTGGGACGGGAGGATGACGGCCTGGGCGGGGGATAGTCAGTTCTGCAGCGGATTATCAGTGAATCCCAGTTGTCTCCGGTGAAAGTTTGTAAAACGATCCGGTGTAAAGTCACTGCAGAGGTAGGTGTCGGTGATGATCCTCAGCTCTCTCCATCAAGGGTGCTGTTCACAAAATTAATCCACCTCTTCATCGTTTTTGTTTTGTAAGCTGTTATGCAAGTTGTTGACTATAGTAACTAACAGTACTAACAGTAACTCGCGATCGAACTGATGAGAATGTGCTCTAGTTATGATCGTGTTAGGGGAGGAGTCAGGCTTGGTGCGTCATCGAGCCACCGTTTTAGCCCCGCCCAGAAAATCCTGAACACAGCAACGGTGAAAAACTGTTTAACGGTCTAACTTCTGAATTCAGTACTTCATAGTTCACAGTCTTTGTAATGTGTTTCAGCAATACATTTCTAACATTTATAATGTGTTTAGAAACAAATCTCAGAATTGCCTTTACAGGGACTTTAAATAAAATATCTCGCTTGGCATTGAACTTTAAGCTTTATAATTTTACAGGTATTATTTATGCTCTAACAGCAACATTACGCACTAACTAAAGTTTGAACAGTGGGATCACGAAGAACGGGACCTTTAAAGTTTTGTTTTATAGTTTAATTTTACAAAGTCGGGGCAAAGTATTTCGAATTCTGGATAAAAAGTGTTTCTGATTTGTTCATAGTTTGGGCAGCTGGTGAGGAAGTGTGTCTCTGTCTCCACTTCTCCTGTGGTGCAGTACGGGCAGATGCGGCTCTCTCTGGGCAGCCAGTTCTGTCTGTATCTGCCTGTCTCTACGGTCAGTGTGTGATTGCTCAGTCTGTACCTCGTCATTCTTCTTCTGAACTCACAGTTTTTCACTGCGCTCAGGTATTCTGCTGTTGTGTAGCTTCTGTTTAGGGCCAAATAACATTCCAGTTTACTTTGTTTTTGTGTTGTTTCAGTCCAATAGGGCAGGTAATTTTCTCTTTGTGCTTTAATAATTTTGGTTGGTTCTCTCTCTCTCTCTCTCTCTCTCTCTCTCTCTCTCTCTCTCTCTCTCTCTCTCTCACACACACACACACACACACACACACACACACACACACACACACACACACACACACACACACACACACACACACACACACACACACACACACACACACACACACACACACACACACACACACACACACACACACACACACACACACACACAGGCCTGTCCTGTCCTGGCCATCTAATTAAGCTAGCCAACCCAATCTCACGGCAATTCGTAAATATTTTACAAGGTGACTAATTTGTACAAATTTGTACAACCTCACTCGTACAAATTTCTAAGATTTTTGCTAAATCCTACGTATTTGACGACTAACCCAAACCCCATCCCTAAAACCTATCCATCACTCTAGACAAATAGTACAAATCCATACGAGTGAGGTCATACGTGTGAGATGGTGGTCCAGTGGGTTAAACCGCTGAACTGATATGCAGAAGGTTGCTGGTTCAATCCCAGCGGTCACCACCAGTGTGTCCTTGAGCAAGGCACTTTACTCCATGTTGCTCCAGGGGGATTGTCCCTGTAATAAGGGCACTGTAAGTCACTTTGGATAAAAGCGTCTGCCAAATGCATAAATGTAATTGTCATACAAATTCATATGAATTAGCCACCTCGTGCAAATTGGTCGTGAGATAGCGCAGCATTAAGCACATATCTTTGAATAAAAATCACAGACTTATATAAAGCTAATTATCCAATTATAAATAACCCTGCAATAAAAAATACAAAAAATTAACTTTTTTTTTTTAAGTAAATTTTTAAGATTCCTAATTACTAGCAGTTCAGCAGATTTCATTATATTAGTGATGACATTTTTTAATAGTGCGAACATCACTAGACCTCACAAATATAGTCAAATCCACACACACACAAAATATAATAATTTTTAAAAAACATCACCTAGTATGATTTATAAGCTGTTTTTCTCAAAATACCAAAAAATAGATTTCAGATATTGCCACTTTTGTGGGGACATTTTGTCCTCATAACGTAGGGTTTACCTGGACGCCACGACACACACAAACATACATTTATAAGCACACACGCACGCACGCACGCACGCACGCACGCACGCACGCACGCACGCACGCACGCACACACACACACACACACACACACACACACACACACACACACACACACACACACACACACACATTTATAAGCACACAGCTCCTGCCCTGCAGTACTCACCCAGTCCACACACACACACACACACACACACACACACACACACACACACACACACACACACACACACACACACACACACACACACACACACACACACACACAACTCCTGCCCTGCAGTACTCACCCAGTCCACACACACACACACACACACACACACACACACACACACACACACACACACACACACACACACACACACACATTTATAAGCACACAGCTCCTGCCCTGCAGTACTCACCCAGTCCAAAGTGCATGTTGAAGAGGGTTGTAAAGAGGGGACATTTCCCCTGATGTTTACACAAGTAGACTCTGAAGGTGAAAAATCACCAATATAGATGGATGAGGCCCAGAAGTATATATCAGGTCTATCTTCACAGTTTCATGTTTAAGTCATGATTCTGCATCTGTTTGTTCTTCCTCAGATGGCCTGGTTTATGTGTTGTAATGTTATGTGTGAACAGTTGAGTGTTTCTGCTTGTGAGACAGAAGAAAATCTTCAAGGCAGAGAGGCAACATAATTGTGCAGATCACTAACCTTCCCCTCAAGCATTCGTATAAACACATGAACACATACACATACATGCACACATTTATTTATAAAGCATTTTTTTCTGGGTCGTAGTACATGTACCATGTTCCCCTTTTTACCATATGTAGGAAGCTAAATAAAACCATGTTGGACGAATCTTTTTTCTAATATGTTCAAAGTATATAATATGGGAAGTACTGATGTTTACTGTTTTTATGTATTCATTATTTAATGATTATATAATATGTCTGTTATTTGTTATCTGTTTCTGTTGATGAATTTTTCTTGGTGCATTTATCTTACTTTGGTCACCCTTTAGATTAAGTCTCACTAATAACTAACTTTTTACTACGGCTTTTGTCTCATTAAACGCCTAATTACTGCTTATTAACAGTTAATAAGGTTATTAAGTTTAGGTATTGGGTAGGATTAGGGGATGTAGAATATGGCCATGCAGAATAATGCATTAATATGTGCTTTACACTGTAAACCCCAATAAGTTAGGAAATTTAAAGTTTAAGTAGAACTGAGCAGATTTTTATTTTGTACTCACATTTTATTGCACTTAAGTTTTGTAAACTTAAAAGAAAAAGAACGTTCTAAATACTCATAAAAGTTAATTTGATTGAACTAATTTGTTTAATTTTTGAGTTGGCTCAACACAAACCAATTAATTATTTTGAGCATTGAGCTAACAATCAGCCAATATCCTAGTAATATGCATGCTAATAAGCAACTAGTTAATAGTGAGAATTGGACCCTAAACTAAAGCGTTACCCTTACTTTTCTTTCAGCACTGGCTTTTAACTCTTTGGGATCTAAGATTGCTATTTTCATTTAAAAATGTTTAAATGGCTACGTTTATTTATTCATTTGTTAATAAATCATTTCTATTTTTGTATTTCTGAACATCATTGCATCAATAGGAACTTGAAAATTAATAAATCAAATAAAGGAGGCAATGCTGATGGGCTGGCTCAAACTCTTCCACTCATTTATATTCAAAGCTATAGGCTAATATGTAGATTCATACTGCTGAATTTCCATTTAAATCCCTCAGTCCCATTACGCTACTTAATTCAGAAAGAGAATATAATTAAAATAAATACATTGTGTTCTAGACTAGTCCAGTTCTTTCTTTTCTTTTCTTTTTTATAAATAGAAACTATGTTCTTGTAAACTGTGGATTCATTGTACCTGTTTAGTTCCTGGAGTATTTTACAGAAAACATCACCCACAAAATCTTACAAAGGATCTTAAAAGGTTTTTTGAAACAAACATTTATAAAAACAACAGTTCTTGGCAGATGCTGTAAAAACAATGCATTCAAGCTTGCCCAGAACTTGGTTTGAATGCAGTCTTAGACTTAGCTGAGAGTAAGAATTGTGAAACTGTTTCACTTTAACTTCACAGAGATTCTAGAGATTCAGTTCAGTTGACTCCTCGGGCTACTGTAACACTAACAGAAAACAAAAGTAATATCATATGAACACAGGCAATGTTTCAGTTTCTACACAACTTTGCTTACGAAATACTGAAAGAAAGTTTTGACAGGACTTTCATCATCACTAAGAATACCAAAACAATCAGTACAATCGCCTACGAGTCCAGTGAGAGGTTTATGCAGACCTGGATTCAACATGTGCAAGACATTTGCTCAAGAAACACTCATCAAAAACACACGTTACTGTTGCAAACATGGATCCACACAAACATAAACTCCCACAGGGAGAGAAGCCTTCAGATTTTAGAACTGGGTACATAAGTATGAGCCAATATTTTTTTATGCAAACCTATAAGGTACATGTCAGCCAAGAAGTCAGAGGCACATCTCTCTTGAGGATGCAAAAATGCTTTTATATGTTGGGTTCATATGCAGAATTCAATGCACTGAATGAGATTAAATATCTATATCCAAGCTTTGTACTACAAAGGACCAGAAATCGAGTGACCCATGAAATTATTATCAAACTTCATTGAGGGCCATGGGCCAAAGGTACAGTAAATGTTGCATTATATCCAACTATATTATAACAGGGAAACTATACATATAACTATAAAACATATAAAACAAATGTGTAAAGATGAAATATAAAACCATTTTGTGATCTAACATAAAGCTAAAAATGTTTTTTTGTTTTTTTTTACAGGAACCAGGACCTGCTGTTTTATTTTTCACTGCACATTGCAATAGAGCAGGACTGCTTTTATTTTTAGCTTCATTCTGTGCAACTGATTTTTATGTTTTTCTCTGGTCTAATCAGACAAATTCACAAACTCCACCATTAAACCAGCGCATGAGAAAGTCAGTCATAAATACATTTCTAACAACCTTTCCTTTTTTAAAACGGATAACAAATATCTTCACACATACACACACTGTCAGAAAAAAAAAACAGAAGTTGTTGCTGAGACGTTAGGACCATGTGATATATCTGGATGGATGGAGAGATTGGAGATGAGGAGAGAAGGACAGGCGTTCTCTCTCTTGTCCTTAAATTAAACCCAACAGGAAGACTGAAAAGAGGCCTGCAGCAGCCGTCAGCCCTTTTCGCTTCCCTTTTCTGCCTGATGGGAGAGGCAGTGCGAGGCTTTGCACTGCAGGCGCGGCCTCAAATCTGCTCTGACTCATCACAGATGGACAACTGACCCTCGCTTCTCAATGTGTATAATAGCAGTGTTCCTCTATTACAAATGTTATCATTTTGAACTCGCACCAGCATGTATCTGGAGACAGATGTTGATTAGATATATGAAGTCACATCTACATTTATGCATTTGGCAGTACTTTTATCTTAAGTGACTAAAAGCACATTCAAGTTATAGCTTACATTTCATTGGTACATATATTTCCTGGTGATTAATTCAGTTAAATCTGTCTGAATGAATGTATAGTTCTGGGACTTTTTTTCTGGGCTGCTTGAACTGACTATTGACATAAATACATACATACTGTGTGTGTATGTGTATATATATATGCTAGTGGTGGACATAGATTCTTTTTTTTAATCTAGATTAATCTATTTATTTGAATTCTGCTCATTTGAATTCTGCTGAAGGCATTCAGAATATGTGTGCTCGTAAGTGATCGTTTGTCTTTTTGTAGTTTGAATAATAAATAACTTCTGTCCCTTTAAGACCTGACGCACGCATGGATCCCAAACACTGTTCCTGTGAGCTGGTTACGACTGTTTATGTTAAAACTCACCAAGATGGGCATTGAGACATTTTTGAGTGTATTTGACCATTAATAAGCTGGAAAAAGGAGCTAATTTTTGCACTTGTATGTCAGAGGCGGCGGTATATGTGTGTGCGCTTCAGATGCGAGCGCGAAATCTACGGGAATTAGTATAATTAACGTTATGTTCAATCCCGCGGGAAATTCAGACCGGTCACACCAATACTAACAAATGTCCAGCAGAACACGTGTTCGCAATGTTCAGAGGATTAAACGGACTAAATGAGAGGAGGCGGGTGCGTGTCAACTGACTGTCGGTCGGAGAGGAGAGCGCAGCTGATAGCGATACTGTAGAAAATGAGTATTGTATCGTTTCTGATATTTCAGTATCGATACATAGCAAAATATGGATATTTTTGACAACACTAGTAGGCATACACACAGGTTCGAAGACTCGTTCTCTCGCCCCCTACAGTGCAATTCGGCTAGGTGTACATCCGCGCTAAAATATCAAGGTGAAAGTCATCATAGCTTGCGTAGTATAGACCCAGCACCCAACCCAACTTTGAGAATAGATTAACAGCGATATTTTTTTTATCGCCCAATAAGAGTCTCACGTTAACGCAGCACGTTAACGCCGATAACGGCCCACCACTAATATATACACACTCACCTAAAGGATTATTAGGAACACCTTTTCAATTTCTCATTAATGCAATTATCTAATCAACCAATCACATGGCAGTTGCTTCAATGCATTTAGGGTGTGGTCCTGGTCAAGACAATCTCCTGAACTTCAAACTGAATGTCAGAATGGGAAAGAAAGGTGATTTAAGCAATTTTGAGCGTGGCATGGTTGTTGGTGCCAGACGGGCCGGTCTGAGTATTTCACAATCTGCTCAGTTACTGGGATTTTCACGCACAACCATTTCTAGGGTATACAGGGAGTGCAGAATTATTAGGCAAATTAGTATTTTGACCACATCATCCTCGTTATGCATGTTGTCTTACTCCAAGCTGTATAGGCTGGAAAGCCTACTACCAATTAAGCATATTAGGTGATGTGCATCTCTGTAATGAGAAGGGGTGTGGTCTAATGACATCAACACCCTATATCAGGTGTGCATAATTATTAGGCAACTTCCTTTCCTTTGGCAAAATGGGTCAAAAGAAGGACTTGACAGGCTCAGAAAAGTTAAAAATAGTGAGATATATTGCAGAGGGATGCAGCAGTCTTAAAATAGCCAAGCTTCTGAAGCGTGATCATCGAACAATCAAGCGTTTCATTCAAAATAGTCAACAGGGTCGCAAGAAGCGTGTGGAAAAACCAAGGCGCAAAATAACTGCCCGTGAACTGAGAAAAGTCAAGCGTGCAGCTGCCAAGATGCCACTTGCCACCAGTTTGGCCATATTTCAGAGCTGCAACATCACTGGAGTGCCCAAAAGCACAAGGTGTGCAATACTCAGAGACATGGCCAAGGTAAGAAAGGCAGAAAGTCGACCACCACTGAACAAGACACACAAGCTGAAACGTCAAGACTGGGCCAAGAAATATCTCAAGACTGATTTTTCTAAGGTTTTATGGACGGATGAAATGAGAGTGAGTCTTGATGGGCCAGATGGATGGGCCCGTGGCTGGATTGGTAAAGGGCAGAGAGCTCCAGTCCGACTCAGACGCCAGCAAGGTGGAGGTGGAGTACTGGTTTGGGCTGGTATCATCAAAGATGAGCTTGTGGGGCCTTTTCGGGTTGAGGATGGAGTCAAGCTCAACTCCCAGTCCTACTGCCAGTTTCTGGAAGACACCTTCTTCAAGCAGTGGTACAGGAAGAAGTCTGCATCCTTCAAGAAAAACATGATTTTCATGCAGGACAATGCTCCATCACACGCGTCCAAGTACTCCACAGCGTGGCTAAGGGTATAAAAGAAGAAAATCGAATGATATGGCCTCCTTGTTTCCTTGTTCACCTGATCTGAACCCCATTCAGAACCTGTGGTCCATCATCAAATGTGCGATTTACAAGGAGGGAAAACAGTACACCTCTCTGAACAGTGTCTGGGAGGCTGTGGTTGCTGCTGCACGCAATGTTGATGGTGAACAGATCAAAACACTGACAGAATCCATGGATGGCAGGCTTTTGAGTGTCCTTGCAAAGAAAGGTGGCTATATTGGTCACTGATTTGTTTTTGTTTGGTTTTTGAATGTCAGAAATGTATATTTGTGAATGTTGAGATGTTATATTGGTTTCACTGGTAAAAATAAATAATTGAAATGGGTATAAATTTGTTTTTTGTTAAGTTGCCTAATAATTATGCACAGTAATAGTCACCTGCACACACAGATATCCCCCTAAAATAGCTAAAACTAAAAACTACTTCCAAAAATATTCAGCTTTGATATTAATGAGTTTTTTGTGTTCATTGAGAACATGGTTGTTGTTTAATTATTAATGTTGTAAAATGAATCCTCAAAAATACAACTTGCCTAATAATTCTGCACTCCCTGTACAAAGAATGTTGTGAAAAGGGAAAAACATCCAGTATGCGGCAGTCCTGTGGACGAAAAGGCCTTGTTGATGCTAGAGGTCAGAGGAGAATGGGCCGACTGATTTAAGCTGATAGAAGAGCAACTTTGACTGAAATAACCACTCGTTACAACCGATGTATGCAGCAAAGCATTTGTGAAGCCACAACACGCATAACCTTGGGGCGGATGAGCTACAACAGCAGAAGACCCCACCGGGTACCACTCATCTCCACTACAAATAGGAAAAAGAGGCTACAACTTGCACAAGCTCACCAAAATTGGACAGTTGAAGACTGGAAAAATGTTGCCTGGTCTGATGAGTCTCAATTTCTGTTGAGACATTCAGATGGTAGAGTCAGAATTTGGCGTAAACAGAATGAGAACATGGATCCATCATGCCTTGTTACCACTGTGCAGGCTGCTGGTGGTGGGGTAATGGTGTGGGGGATGTTTTCTTGGCACACTTTAGGCCCCTTAGTGCCAATTGGGCATTGTTTAAATGCCACGGCCTAGCTGAGCATTTTTTCTGACCATGTCCATCCCTTTATGACCACCATGTACCCATCCTCTGATGGCTACTTCCAGCAGGATAATGCACCATGTCACAAAGCTCTAATCATTTCAAATTGGTTTCTTGAACATGACAATGTGTTAACTGTACTAAAATGGCCCCCACAGTCACCAGATCTCAACCCAATAGAGCATCTTTGGGATGTGGTGGAACGGGAGCTTCGTGCCCTGGATGTGCATCCCAAAAATCTCCATCAACTGCAGGATGCTATCCTATCAATATGGGCCAACATTTCTAAAGAATGCTTTCAGCACCTTGTTGAATCAATGCCACGTAGTATTAAGGCAGTTCTAAAGGCGAAAGGGGGTCAAACACAGTATTAGTATGGTGTTCCTAATAATCCTTTAGGTGAGTGTATATATATATATATATATATATATATATATATATATATATATATATATATATATATATATATATATATATATATATATATATATATATATATATATATATATATATATATATATATAAAATAGGTTATATAGACTATTTTTGGCAGCTGTTACAAAAAGATTTTTACAACAAATATTCTCATTTAACCTTGAGCTTTGAAGTATCAGATTAGATAGCTTCTAACTATTTACAATGACACTAATAATTCTTAATTTCTGACAGGAATGTAAAATCAATCAGTAGTTATTGATAGTCTGAATAGAATAATGAGAGACAAACCTGTACATATTGTCACAGTTATGTTCAGTTTGTAGCTATCGTGGACTTTTAGTTTGTTTTCATTCATTCTCATGTTTTCCTTTGTTTGATTTTCCCACATTTTCAATCACGTTTGCTCCCATTTATTTTTGATCACAGTGCTTCGGTACACAACATAGGCTACAAACGTTTAGTCCAAAAGTGCGCACATTAGGAGAAATATGTATTCACACATTTACTTCATATTTCTTTAGATAGAATAGAACCATAATTTCTTGATGACTCGCAGAAAGACGATTCTCTGCTGATCCAACAGTCAATATTGCGTGACAAAACTTCCCACCTTACAGTGACTGTAAACTTCTGCATTCGGTTTCATAATAACTATTATGCGTCAGTTTATTATATATAATATCTGCATTAGGTCACAATAGAGTGAGCAGACACATTGTATTAAGGTCCCATGGCATGACATTTTCATTTTATAAGGTTTTTCAACATTAATATGAGTTCCCCTAGCCTGAATATTGTCCGCAAGTGGCTAGAAATCTTGATCGGTGTAAACCGAGCTCTGGCTGTCTTTCTCTGCCTTTGAGAAAATGACAGCTCAGACGAGCTGATCTTGAATTTTCCTGTTATGAGGTCATAACAGGAACGGTTACCTCCCTTTCCTCTGCCCAGAGAATTTGGCACGCCCATGCAAGCTCCATATTTGTTTGTCCTCAAGAGATCATGGCTTGTGAACGAGTGATTGCTGGCAGTTTCTCAGTGTTTGGATGTACAAATGAAAACGTCTCGGTTACTTATGTAACCCTCGTTCCCTGAGGGAGGGAACGGAGACGTATGTCGGAACTGACCGACGAATTGGGATCTGATTTCAGAGACCAATCTACTTTGAGTGTTTTAAAACGAGCCAATGAAGATTGGCATGCGATTCACACATTCCACGCACCGCCCCGCAGCGTGGGTATAAATAAGGAAGTGGAATGCATGATCATTGCTTTTCTCTGCTGAGGAGCCGAACTTGTGACTCGGCCTCCCAGCGGAAGCACAGCACCTGGTGTCGGGATGTACGTCTCTGTTCCCTCCCTCAGGGAACGAGGGTTACATACGTAACCGAGATGTTCCCTTTCAGTCGGTCACGTTCGACGTACGTCAAACTTCTTCCAGCGTCCTGCTTGAGTGCACTGGACTGTCTTAGATGGTACGGAAGTCAGGGCTCCAAGCAGGGAGATCAGTCACTGCTGTTTCTGCAAGACCCACCCAGTGTGACTATTGGATAACGCTGGGAAAGCGTGCCCGTCTCGGGAGACGGTATGCTGCGGAGCCACGTCCTTCAGTGGAAGGCTTGGTGGTGGAATACACATAAGGACTAACCTAGCAGGGTAGTGCAACATATGGCAGTCTCTGGGGTTGTTCCAGCCTGGTTTCAGGGGAAGGATAGAGACATGAAAGTACGCATCCTTCAGGTCGATCGCTGCGAACCAATCTTGGGGACGGATGCATTTGAAAATGCGTTTCTGCGTTAGCATCCGGAACGGGAGCTTGTGCAGGGCCCGATTCAGGATACGCAGGTCCAAGATTGGCTGTAACCCACCACCTTTCTTGTGTACAATGAAGTAGGGGCCCAATCTTCATATCGGCTGGAGGAACCGGCTCGACCGCGTCCTTCACCAGTAGGACATCGATCTCTGACCGCAAGACCTGAGCATCGCTGCTTCGCACGGAGGTGAAGAGGATGCCCTTGTACTTGGGAGGTCGGTGAGCGAACTGAATCGCGTAGCCGAGTCTGATGGTACGGATGAGCCAGCGAGACCAACGGCACCACAGACGTACCTGGGGTGGGGCAGCGAGGCGGAATAGACAGACCCGACTTGGGAGGCCCGGAGTGTTGTCTGAGTATTCCAGGGTGGGACAGAGTGTGGGTGAGAAGGCCCGGGGGCGTTCTCGGTGCCCACGCTGCTGCCCCGTGGCGGGGGGAGGGGAGGAAAGGAGTGAGAAGGCCTGGAGGTGTCGCACACTGCCAACCTGGCCCTCTTGGGGCCCAGGGAGAGAGGAAACTGCTCTGAATGTGGGTACCGCTGGACTCCGGAGAGCCAGCGGCAGAGTATGACACCAGTCGGGGCCCCCCGGTCCTCCTCCGGGGGGTGGGGGAGGGGTGCGGACACCCACTCCCTCAGAGCAGCTCCTGTTCTCCCCGGGCTACCCGTCTCATGGCCGCTTGCCCTTACGCTTGCCTGTAGACTAGCAAAGCCCTGAGCAGGTTGGGCGCCTCCCTTACATCCGGCACCCCGCTGCCTGGGTTTCGCAGGGGCGGAGGCGGACGCAGGGGGGGGTGCCCTCGGCGACAAGCAGGTAGAGGCGCCCTTTCGAATTAGGATGTTTTTTTTGTTTTTGTTTTGTTTTTGTTTTTACTCGGACTCACGCATATCTGCCAGGTTTAGCCCCAGGTTCCTGGACCACTAGTGTGGACATCGCCTGACCCAGGGAGCGTGCGGTGACTTCCGTCACCCGGAGAGCGAGGTCCACCGCCGCATGCAGTTCCTGCATAACCCCTGGGTCGGGACTACCCTCGTGCATGCAGGACAGAGGGTAGTGAGAGAGGGAAAAATTTATACAGATTTTGGCCCTTTTGGTGTTCCATATTTTGACAACAAATAGTTCCAACTGCTAATTTTTCCCATGCCCATCCGGGGAAAAAGGCACGGGGGTAGGCAAGGTGATTTTACGCGTTGCACTACACCTCAGCCACCCGGGAAAGCATGGCTGTCAACTCTGAATCTGATTCAGCAAGAGCACACACTATTATAGTGGGAACTCAGCATCATCATTTCCAGCGCATAACAGCCCACTCTCCGATGCCACAATTGACATCTGTCCTCTTCCAGAGCCCCAAATGAAACACTAGGTCCCCTTGTTTTTGTTTTTTTTAAAAGGACCAGCAATCCCATCTTTAGGCTGCCAGTGGGCATGTGAGACAGTGAACGTGGCCGTCAAACTCGACGGCACACGGTGCGCTGAACGCTCAAGCCCTATGAAAAGGCAAGACGAACACTGCACCGACGTGGTCATGTCCTCATGAGAGAACATGAACCACCCACAAACACAGCCTCAGCATGCTTGTGATGCGATAGAGGAGTGGGGGCCCACGGAGACGTACCCGGTGGGGAAGCACCACTGTAATCCTCAGGCCACCAAGGCTTATTAGCCGAAGTAGTCCTTCTCTGGCTTTTGAAAGAAAAGAAACTAGATCGGGGAATAGGCAAAGGGACTCAAGCCCGTTTGAGGTTTCATAGTCTCGACCGCGCATCTCTCGCGCCGATTGACGTGCTGGGTTGCCGTGGCAACCCCCGCTGTCAGCCGGCGCCCGACGACACATGGCGTGCTGAACGCTCAAGCCCTTACGAGAAAGGCTTGAGACGAACAACGCGTCGACGTGACCATGCTCTCCTGAGAGAGCATGGATCACCTACGAACGCAATCTCACATGTTTATATGTGAGAGAGATCGTGGCCGTCAAATGAGGACAGGAAACAACCGCATCCAGAAACACACGGTTTGAATGACATCTTGAAAAAGACGCAGGGTCAAACCGTGTTGCTCTTTTTAGAAAGGAAACTGCTCTTTTATGTGCTGAAGCACTCAGGGAGATGACCGCGGCACCACACAATACAATAGTGCAAGCCTGTGTGTGCACTCAAACAGAAACGGCCAGCGAACCAACACTTTGATGTCCGTTGAAGCAGCCACTCGCTGAGACGCGCCGTCACACCCGCACTGGCAGAAGCAGTCCTCTCACGAGACTCGAACACTCTTCGTAGGAAACAGGAAACATTCACTGTTCGGCTCCGGAGTAGAAAGCAATGATCATGCATTCCACTTCCTTATTTATACCCGCGCTGCGGGGCGGTGCGTGGAATGCGTGGAATGCGTGAATCGCATGCCAATCTTCATTGGCTCGTTTTAAAACACTCAAAGTAGATTGGTCTCTGAAATCAGATCCCAATTCGTCGGTCAGTTCCGACGTACGTCGAACGTGACCGACTGAAAGGGAACAGAAGTCTTTTTTCAGTTCCTTCTGATCTGTGAACAGTGATTTCTGATGTGTAGCTAATTATTCAAGTTCACACAGAACTTTATTATTCGTGCACACGCTGCGGCTTCTCACTCTCCCGACAGAACAGTGTTTTCTATCTTGTGAGTCAGTGTCTTTGTACGTCCTCGTCACGTATATCTGTAAAAAATGTGCATACAGTCGTGAGTTTCTGCTCAACATCGGCAGAGCCACACCTTAAGAGATAAAGGTTGAGGCTGCACTGACCGGTCGGCCTTCAACATCACCGACCCCCAGTACTGCATCTTGCCCACAGCGGAGGCACCATATGCGGCGCGGGATTAAGCAGATATCCCCACAATAAACTGGATTACATTCGATTACTGCTGTTGTGTCTTTTTTGCGCTGTGTACTCAATGCGTGTCACTGACACTTTTCACATGATGGGAAAATATCTCAAAATAATGCTATAATCAACACTTACTCGTAACTTGTTCATCTCGACAGCTGTAATGGTACATTACATGTGTTACAAAGTTGGTAGAATAAGGAGGAAGACGGGCTCGGCGTGAATGGGACTCGTGTTTATTCAGAACTCTCAGATACAAACAAAATAAACTCACGCTGACAGCGCTCTCACAACTCCGTAGTTACAATTTCACTTTGTTAGCAATCACTCCGTCTCTGGTCCACTAGTGATGTCCGGTTCGCGAATGAATCGTTCTTTTGAACCGGTTCTTTTTAGTGAACCGGTTCTTTTTAGTGAACCGGTCGAACCAGTTCACCAAATCGGACTGAATCGCTCTAAACGGTTTGCGTCTCGAGTCAGCGCTGATCCATCATTTACTAAAGTTACTAACTTTCTGACATGAGTGACAGTCCCTCCGACTACAAATAACCCAATAACCTGAAGTATATGCTAGTAACTATAACAATTCACTGAACTGAGACGTGCTGAGAGAGCTGATGAGAAGTGAACTCAGGTCCAGCCGCCTCTCTGGCAGTCTTCGTGCCTCGTAGACCTCGTTAAACCACGCCCCCTCCCCTACAAGATCTAATACTCATTTCAATGCAAAGATGTCAGCCAATCACAACAGTGGGCGTTTTTACTGAAGTCTCACAGCAGACACGCCCCTTGAAACAGGGCATTCAGCCAGAGGGCAAACAGTATAGATCAAATGCCTTTTATTTCTAAATTATGACATTTTATGATGTAAAAATCATACTAACAATATAAGTACACCTCAAAAAACATTATAAAATAAAATAAAAAATCCATGCCATGTGACCTTTAATCTCATACTGTCACTCTGAAATAGATTAATGGTGCGCGCTGACTTTCTGAAAAGCTCTGCATGGATTGAGGCGTGTGAAAAAGGATCACGAATCCCAGATAGTCTCGAAGCGGGAGCGCCATAGGCGTCGATTTCGGGGGGGGACGGGGGGGACATGTACCCATCAGATTTCGTCATGAGTCCTTTTGTAGCCACCACTTTTTTTTCTTTTTTTTTTTTACCAAATTTACGGTGAAGCATTGCTGCCACACACATATCATTTTTTTCCACTCAATTGTGTCGTAATAACGATATCTCATGTCGCTTTAACGGCATCTTTTGTCGTAAAAACGTTTGAAAAGCAGAAGCAAGCTCCGTAAAATAGGCTCTTCCGCTGCCTGTATCAGTGGCAGTGCCCATAGCACGAAATTGTTGTAATGTATTGATGTAGCCTACATTTCATAACAGCCATGGGTAGCAGGTGCCATGGACCACTCATGATTAGCGTATGACAGACCCCGGTGCAGCCACAAATATCATAACTATCTATAGGCCTACTGTAATTAAGACATTCAAGAAATGTATTAAAAAGAGAGACGCTTTCAGCCTTACTCAAAGTAGAGCCCTACATTTCTGCCCGAGCCCGACAGGCCCCCAACTTTTTTACGCCCCTAGAGCCGGGCTTCGGGCCAATTTTCCAGTCATAGCCTACCTCAGACGCGGGCCGGGCTTCGGGCCTTTTTAGGCTATAGGACGGCGCTATGCAACACGCATCGCCACAAATGAGTAAAGCAAGCCAACACGCAAACTGCCACAAGTGAAACTGAAAATAAGCTAAGTCTTAGATGCTCAAAAGCACAATCATCTTCATTAAAACTAATGAGACTAAAGGCTCTTACAGTGCTCAGGTCGCTCGTTCTCATAATGCGGTCTTTGATGTTGAAATGAGCTGATGAATAAAATGCTCATATCTGTTGCTTTCGTTGACATGAACTCCGATAAATGTGCATATAGCATGCGAATTGAAGATCGGATTTATATTCATTTCGCGGATAGATGTAGCCTAAGGTAAGACAACCAGCATGTTTTTTAAACTATTTGTTTAGATTGTGTAGACTGTTTCGTTTGCGCGCACCATTGCGATCTGCCTGCCTCATCTTGTCAAAAATGCCTTTTTACTGTGATGGTGGTGATAGTAGGCTAAACGTTTAAACGATGCTTTTAGTGTTTTATATGGATTTTATAAGCAAGACAAGTCAAGTGTTGATTTCGCTTGGTCATCACTTTAAAAAGCCAAAACTTTAGTTTAACAAACAAAACTGAACTATTTTAATGGCTGCAACTAATGTGTAACAGGGATAGGTAATTAGGTATATAATAGGTAATTGAAGAATTCGCGGGGCGCTTTCGGCATGAGTAAGATAGGATATGTCTCTCAGCTGACATGTTTATTTATTTACATTAGTAAGCTACAGGACATAGTCTTTCAAAACATGACCTGCGCTAAAGAGAAAAAAAAAATGCATCATGTACCCAGCACTTCTGAATGCATCTCTGTCCCCAGCACATTTCAAACCAAACTGACGCCCATGGGGAGCGCTAACAGTTAAAGTTAATTTCTGATTTTATTGTTGTTTGTATTGTCATGTTGCAGCATTTTACTTGGCAATGTTTAAAAAAAAACATTTATTTCAGGTATTTTATATGCTCTGTTTGTGGTTTGCCTCCTCATTTTAAAACACCACCGCACACCACTGATACATACATCCTATACATACATATGTACATACATGTGTGTGTTCATGTTTTTCTATTCCAGTGAAGACTTCAACCTGAATGCACAGACTCATGGGGACTCGTGTCAATGTGGGGACCTAAATTGGGGACCTAAATTATTCCACATACCTGGCAAGGTTTAATAAAATAAACACAGACACAAAAATGAAATGCTATTGAAAAAAAACATTATACTTCCGCCAAGCAATGTAGTTCTTCAAAAGAGGAATATTTGCCAAGCAACACACAGACGCAGTAATATTGATGTAATGCGGTCACAGGTGTATGTTTGTAGAGTAATTTATATTCATTTAATCATTTAAGTTTAATATTAATTTTAATCCCATTTGCTAAGACTAAATAATATTGAATTATCATAGACTGTGTAACCAAATAACCATTTTGAAGCATAAAGTACTTAAAATATTTTGGGAATTGTATATTAATAAATGACAGTGTGTATGTGGTAATGTTCCTGAAGTGCAGTTATTAGATTGCATACACTATCATTACTGCTCATCAACCTATACACTGGCTCACAGAAAGGTCCTTCCTCATTTTAGTTGAAGTTTTACAGATTTTGAAAGACATCAGTGAAATCCTGTTTTCTCCAGAACAAATGGTACAAGCAGGTCTCCATTCAATGATGTCAGATCCGTGTGTGTGTGTGTGTGTGTGATTGATAAAACATCTCAGAAACGTGCTGTCCTTCCTCTCTGCAGAGGGACAGTGCTATACAAAGTACATGATATGGGGGGGAGAAAGAGGAAACTTACCAGAAGAAGGGAAGAGAGGGGTGAGACTGCCGGGAAGCTAAAGGTTTTGTGCGCATGTGTGTGTGTGTGTGTGTGTGTGTGTAGGGATGACAGGGTGACAGAGACCGCAGACCCCAGAGATAGATGGCATCTAGTCTGGTTACCTCAACAGATATACAAAACACATGTACCGCTGACTTCCTAAGAGTCGGTGAAGAGCTTTGCCCTGTACTGAGTATGCCAGATAGCAAAGCACACACTCATGTAACCAAAGTCACACCGTTCTTCTAATTTGAACTGCTTTTGCTTTGTTTAGCAAGATCATACATACATATCTGAGATACTGTACTCGTGATCATTTAACACATCTGCAAACTCTTCAGGAAATTCAGAAACATTTTGTCCGTTAATAGGGAACTTCCCACAGCTTTAACCAGGGCTGATGAGAAAGACGTGCAGAAAAGCCACCTTCACCCACACACAATGGTACACAAGGTCATGACACTGCCCACTTCTCATCCATTTACTGAAAAACCGTAATTACTCCAATTGCGCAATCTCCTCAACCCAACCACAATGCCGGATCCTATAAGTGTAATTTGTATTCTAGCAATGTAACAGATCCATCTCGCTATTGTGACATCACTTGCGAGATCTTTATTTTATGCTACTTTTATGAGAAAGCACTCTGCAGGACATGACGCAATGTGCACGTTCACCATATGAATACCCTGACCTGAGCAATATGTCCATTCATACTGTGACATGTAATGAAGTGAGCAAATTACACAATGTGTAATGTCCCCAATCAAGCATTATGTGTGCAACATGTCCTGTTTCCCAATGTCCTGCATATATTTGCAGGACTTGATATTACTGGAAAGCATAGTACGTAGCAAGCACATCTTGGCTTGCATTTAAAGTTTTCTTTAGATTACCGAAAATTGACCTCTACAGTGGACATGTTAACTTAACAGACACAGAGCCAAATGCTGGTGTTGATATTTAATGCAAAATTGACTTTCCTTTTTTCTGACATGCACATCCATTCAAAAGTTTGGGGTCAGTATTTTAAAAAAAGAAGAAGAAATTAATACTTCAGCAAGGATGCATTTAAAATGCATTTAAATAAAGATTTTCATTTCAAATAATGCTATATTCTATTGCAATTTCTAAATAATTATCAAAAAGTTTATCCATGTTTTCAACATTGATAATAATAAGATATGTGTCTTGAGCATCAAATCAGCATATTAGAATGATTTCTGAAGGATCATGTGACACTGAAGACTGAAGTAATGATGCTGAGAATACAGCTCTGCCATCACAGGAATAAATGGCATTTGAAAATATATTAAAATAGAAAACAGTTCATTTAAATTGTTGTTTTTACTGAATTTTTGATCAAATAAATGCAGCCTTGGTGAGCATAAGATACTTCTTTCAAAAACATTTAAAAAATCTTGCCAATCCCAAACGTTTGAATGGTATAGTGTGAATATAAACATTGTACGTATGAATAACTTAGAGAGGGACAACATTTCAAAGATCTTTGTTTGTCATAGAACATTGATTTCAGGAAATTAATACGTTTATTGTATTGTATTATTCAACAAGATTGATCAAATGAGTTCAATGCATCATATTCATGTAACACATTTACTGTGACGGCAGTTTCATTCTGTTCTGTGTGGTTCCTGGTGCCGTATTCAACTTGTTTTAAACCATTACATCACTTTAACTAAGCCTTAACTTAAAAAGGTTATAGTGACTGATAATTATGTTACCATTTAACTTTTAATTAATTTTCATTTTTATTTTGTATGCCATTGGACACCTGAAGCCAAAACAATATAAATCAAACAATAAAAGTCCAACACAATAAAATGATTGGTCTTCAGAAGCTCTATGGTAGCTCTGTAATGTAATTCTTTATGCTCAGATAATCCCCCTGATCCACCATCACACCCATGGGCAGTAGAGGGATGCTGGACGAATTGTCATAATTGTGAGTGAGTTAAGCAGTCATTTATAAACCCTAGTCTTGTGATTGACAGGGTTAGACGAAAATGCGATTAGATCAAATGCTTCACAATTTCGTTTATAATAACCTTTGTGATCTTAAAGTTTTCCTTGTCAGTAAAGTCAGTTCAGGAGATAAAGCGCAAAGGGTTTAAGTTTACACTTTTCTCAGTGAACAGATAGCGTGGATTCTTTTTTTAATTGGACCTTCTTAATTGATGATTTTGCTTCATCTGTACCATCCATAACTGCATGATAAGATCTAAGATCTGACTCATTCGCTAAGTCACATTTTTATTTGGATAATCAAACAACTAAAAAGGTTCTAACCTCAAAACTCAGCTCCTCCCTAGCCAATCAGATAACCGAGCCATATCAAACTTTACTCTTAAATTGCTCTTGCTCTTAAATTAAACATTTCCAGGAACAAAGGAATAAGATGTTTATGAGGTTGTTACTCAAAATATAATTTGTTATTTGACAATAAATCAGTTTTTTTTGACAAGACTAAAGATGTTAATGTTGTTAGGTGCAAATACTTGATTGTATAGGAAATTAAGCCACGTTGTTTTCACAGACTGAGATGTAGAGAAAGGAAAAGAAACAAAGTTCTGAACAGCTGTATCAAGTCTCTTCTCAGCAGATAGTTCACACTGTATCTTCAAATAAACAAGAAAACAAATTCAAATTCCTCTCTTTCTTTGTCTTCAGTTCCCTCCCTCAAAGCCTGAGGTAACGTCCGTCTCCTTGTCTCTATATTTCTCACGCACACAGACACAAGCAATTTAAAACAACACTTTATCATGAGACTATGTAAACTTCATTTGGAAAACACCATCACTCTCACTTGTGCTAAAGAAGAAATACTTCCTCTGCCCCGTCTTTGCTCGTTCAAACATGAATGTTTTCAACATCTTCAGAAAATACTTGCCACTGAATACAAGAAAACGTAGAATAAATGCCACTGGCTGCACATTAACCTTGAAAATATATATATTTTTGACACACAAAACCTTTTTTTACAGCCAAATTTGATCACACCACTACTGAATCTCAACAAAAAAGTTTTTCTTTCTTTCTTTTACCCCAGTAAATGTATAGGTCGGAGAGTGTATTGAAACATATCTGCTCTCATGAAATAAAAGCTGTCAAAATTATGTCAAAATGTTCTCACCCACCTTCCAAACCTGACTATAAAAGAAGATATTTTGAGAAATATCGGTTAGTTTGTTTTTTGTCCATATAATGGAAGTCAATTGTAACCAAAACTGTAAAATTCTTTAAAATATTTAAAATATTTGTGTTCCTCAGAAGAAAGAGGAGGAGATAAACATGGCGGACTGTGTACAGTTCACTCAGGGCGGGGTCTATGCTAATACGGCAGAGTCTGTCAGCAGTCGTGGGCGGGGCCTGCAATGTGACGTCACATTGCCCAGGTGGATTTTTACCATTAAAAAGCGGTTGTGTACACACCCTGCCAACACACATTTATGTTCAAACACCATGTAAAAGTAAATTTTGCATAATAGGTCCCCTTTAAAGTGAAATACATTAAATAACTAATAATAAAAAACTAACCAGTTACCACTTCTCACTTCATTAGCTTGGCATATAGTACCTGTCGAGAACAGATTCTCAGGCAATCACTTTGTCGTGTTTATTAATAGGTTGATGATATGACAGGGTAGTGAGGCCAGGCTCGAGAGAGAGCATTGCTCAGCTTAATTGACCTATCGGTAAGCCCCTCCCCTCGAATGCAGATGAGCCAATAGCAGTTGAGTATCAATTGCACTGGGACCGGAACTCGGACATCTTTAGGTGTCAGTGCCAAAGAGAAACATTGGAAAATCCGAAGCTCTCATCGGTTTGATGGTGTTTATGCTACAAAAATGCTAAAATGACGTGCCTGAGGTCCTGCAACACTGATTCCAGGTATCCTGAGAGGATTTTCTGTTTGTCATACTCTCGTTAAGTTACGATTAAAGTCCCTGCTGACATACAAACCGTAATAACTAACTGTTCTCACGTCATGTAACACTGTAGGTCAAAAACACGAAGGTCTACATTTCAGTGCCTCTCCATATTAAACTGGTTATATGTAAATTAATTTAATTTTAGATATGTTTAAGGTCTACATTATCTGTCCTACTAAGGAGAACTCCTATTTTGATGGGTATTATAGTCTACGGGTAGTGAAAGGAAGAGCTCGCACGCAGTTTATCGGAGTTGCTTTGCAGATACAAAGTTTACCAGTTATTAACTGCACCCTCGAAAAGGCATACGGTCTGTGTATATGTTTGTTTACTGTTAGTTGTATGAGTGTTTTTGTGTAATTTGCTGTGTATATTAATGGTAATGCAATAAAGAGAGATAGTTTGTGAATGAGACGTTAATGCGCACTTCTTATGCTTTGTTTGTTCAGCTCTTACAATGATTTTTTGGAGTGAAAAAGGACATAATAAACTTGATAAACCAACAGTAAAGTTTTGCCATCATTTGGACGGGATATACGCTGCATTCTGTGTCCAAAATCATCTAGGGATAAGGTTTTCACACTGACAGCTGTCATTGTAAGATATAGCAGCTCCGTTTGTTTGTCCGAGTTAGCAGCAGTAATTAAGGGGGGTGGGGCTTACCGATAGGTCAATTGAGTGGTACATTTAAAAATAAGACATGATCTCTCTATCAGTGTAATTCAGTGCTTAGTGTGCCCGGTAAGTGTGTTTGTGTGATTTGTGCATCTCAGCAGTATGTTGTGGCAACGAGCTAACTAAATGATCTCATCATGATTAGACACACTCTTTGTCTGAGTCACACAGAACAAAAGTTAGGCTTCCTTGAAATTCACTGAAGATACAGCATTTTGCTGACTTAAATACACACCCATGATCAAACATGCACATACTTTGTAGGTTGGTCAGATCATGCAGAGTGTTTGCACTTCTGGAAAAAAAAGAATATGAACAAAGAGCAGCATACCCATCTCACTCGGGTAAATATGACCTGACCCTTACCCAGCCTCTGCTCATAGAGAAACAATGAGTGTCGTAGCATGGACTATACATGTGTTATGGGGGTCAGTAAAAATGGAATAAGTATCTTCGTGCATCATTACTGGTTGCTTTGCTCAGATTAAAATCTACAAAGTTACACAGCCATATATAGAAATAGTTTTTTGATATGTTAAAAGTAATAGTTTTTTTTATTATTATTACTGGTTTAGAATATAATTGAGGATGTAAGAATCAATGTCAACCACTGCTATTTGTGTAAACTAACACAGAAAATCTCATGAAAGCCTGTTTACGTCTCAGTGCAAAAAAAAAGTTGAATGATAAGCTAAAGTATAAAATAATAAATTAATTAATTATTTGTAAGATAAAGTCACAGGTACAAGAAAGAAAGTCAAAATGTGAGATGAGAAATGTCAATGCGAGTGTGGCGGGCAGCGAGGCTGAGGGACCGTGAGAACGGGACGAGGCCGCGCTCATCAGTGAGGATGGGCGCCAGCTGCGCGCTGCAGCCGTCTCGTGGCTCACGGAGGAGTGACGGGAGTATAAAGGAGGAGCGACGACAGTGAAGGACGAGAGAGGACCAGGCCTGGATTTTGCTTTGTGTTTTATTTACGTTTTGTTTTTGTATGTAGGCGGCAGTCGGCCGTGAGGGACTGCCGCAGCCATTTTATTTTGTATTAAACTTGTTTGAATGTCCGCCGGTTCCCGCCTCCTTCTTCCCATATGAACGAAAATTACTACAGTGAGTAATAAAGAATATTGAGAAATATTTATATTGTGAAATATAAAGTTGCAATTATGAGAAACAAATATTAGGTCAGAGTCAAAACGTGAGATATACAGATGCTATAATGAGAAAAAATGTGCTAAATGCAGTCTTTCATTTTTTTTTATTCAGCGAGAAAAACAGGCACCCATAAAACGAATAGAGCTACACACACATAAAACAAAATAATAAACGACCGGAAACTATCTGGACGCACACGTCCAAACATTTTGAAGCAGTAGTGACATCCACTCCGGATGGAGGAAAGGGCTGAGAAGAAACACATGCATTTCACACAAATCTGAGTCAGAAATGAACTGAAAATGTTTGTACCAGAAGGAAAATAATGTTTCTGTGCAGAGTATTTGTGTTCTGTGTTTGTGCGTGCACAGTGTGTTTATTGGTCTCAGGCCACTTGTAAGATGCACAGTGACTGGAAACAGCTGTCAGTGAGAACATCATGTGTCCACATACTTATTCAAAGAAACAACGATGAGCCAGTAATAAAGATAAATTTTCACTGTTAGTACCGTGATAGCTTTGACAGATAAAGTTGGTGTGTGAGATCACGACATGCCACTAAACATCACGACACATTCACTGATTTCATCAGGTGAGAAGGTAAGCAGGGTGATCCCTCATTGATCTTAAGTCAATGAGCAAACGTCTTACAATAATATGTATATTTGATTTAATCTTTCATTTACCATTTTCGCTCAAACTTTAAAATGTTGTGCATTTATTACATTTCAATGCATTTGTCCCAACTTGAGCGCACCACTGTAAGTGCGTGTGTGTAGTGTATGCCTGTGTGTATGTGCATGTTTGTACCTGCGGTGATAGTGTGCATGATTGTGTGTGCGGGTTATGTAAGACTGTACTCTGAGGAAGTTGCTGGTTAAGAAGATGTGGGGCAGAAAGAGGAAGTGCTGTGTGTTTATCAGTCTCCACACTTCCTGTGGCCGAGGGGGCAGGGCCTGGCCCCGGGGCTGTGGTTACCGAGCACCTATCTCTCTCAGCAACAGTGTGACTGAGTGACCAAGCGTCTGTTACCAAGCGCTGCAGTCTTATCAGACTCCAAATCTCACACAGCAGAGGTTAAATAACAGGAGCATAAGAGCGGAAATACATACACCTGGCTTTGCTTTCATAAGCACACATACATCCCCCATTATTCTCGCAATGACAGACACCCCGTGAGATGGGCTCACACATTCAAAGATCTGTTTCTCCCTTGTCCTAGACAGCATCATACTTTAGCATCATCAGTCTCTCATCAACACTGCTTAAATTCACATAAATGTTTTAGAATAAATGATAAACAATATGGTCATATTGAAGAATATATCATGGAGGAAACTAAACTAACAAAAAATATGTAGGCCTAAATTTAAGATTTATGTATTTTAATTGCATATACAATTTGGATCGCACAGTTTTAACATAAACAAACGAATAAATAAAATGCAATGCATATTTGTCAGTCATACATCATAAAACAGTTAAGAAGCAAGTAAGATTTAAGCATTTAAAAAAAAATCATGTCATAGTTTATTATTAACAATTTATTTAAATAATCATATTTTCAAAATGCATTTATTTAAATTGCTGGAAATCAACATACATCTAGTCATTGTGAAAATTACATTTATTCAGTGAAAAAGTATAAACGGTTAAAATATGGCTAGTTGTCAAAAAATGTCTACTAATATTCAGTTAGTTAAAATGTACGATAGTGAAACAAATGTATGACTGACAAATATGCATCACTTTTAGTTTATTAATTTAATTTATAATGGATAACGGATGGGAATTTTATATTCAATTCAAATACATAAATAAATATGGACCCACTTTATATTAGGTGGCCTTAACTACTATGTACTAACATTTGAATTAATCATTTGATGCACTTATTGTGTACATACATGTTTTTACATTGTACTTACATTTTAAAAAATGTCTGCATGTAATTACATCTGTAATTAATTTCTGTAGTTACATTTGTAATTACACAGTTGACACTTCCCTTACACCTAACCCTACCCTTAAACTTACCCATACCAGCACACCTGTCCCTAACCCTACCCGTATCCCACCTCAATATCAGCAAAGGTGTTTTGCAATACAATTTGAACACAGTAAGTACATTGTACTTATTTTTAAATGTAAGTACATAGTACTTAAGGCCACCTAATATAAAGTGGGGCCATAAATGGAGTTTGAGTGCAGATAATAAATTAATAAATGATGAGGTAACCAGTTTATTGTCAGTGTTGGTATGACCGTTGGTAGTTAGGAAAGCAGTTTGTGTCCATGTTGCAGCATCTTCCGTTGGGACAGAGAAGAGAGACAGACCAAAGCAAAATCCCCTCCCTAACAAATGTTCTGTCTTATAATACTTTCAGATTAATGTGTTGAAGCATTTTGTATTCTATCAAACATTTTTTGCAAAAACTATACATTTACACAGCTTATTACTAGGACAGCTTATTACTGTGGCAATTAGCCCCTTTTAGTAATATACACTTAAAGTACTACTATGATTAGTGATTTAGTGGTAGATAAGCTACAACATTGTCCTTTTAAGGGCACTGCCCCAGTGATAAACTGCTTTTCCACAAGTGGAAGTGTGGAATTTTTGATCTCAACTAAAAAATAAAAAATAAACATTTTGTGATATGTCTTTAAATGTATCATGACTACTAAAGAAAAAAATGATAAGATACCCAACATCTTATACCCTGTTTACATCTGGTATAAAGTTACAAGTGGATGATGCGAAATACAGGTGTTTTTTTTTTGTTTTTTTTTAGCTTGTCCACTTTCTTTTTTATTTTTTTATTTAGGAGTGCAAAACTTACAACATAGGGTGAACACAGAACACAACAACAAAACACAAAAACAACAATAAAACAGCAGTAATAATAACAGCAATGAAAAATAAGCAGAAATTACAGATACTAATAGTAATAGTGGAAGTATTTAAATAGTAATAGCATGTATAATGATAATGATAATATTTTGTGATGGCGGCAACAGTAATTTCAGTAATAATAATAACAGTAATAATACAATAATGATACTAAAGATGGTGATAAGTTGTGTTGACAGAATTGTAATATCAATAACAATAGATAACATTGATAATAATGATAACAACAACAGTAGTAGTACTCAAAAAAATAATAATAATATATAATACATAATAAAATTAATTAATTAATTAAAAAAAGATAGTGTTGACAGAAAAAAAATTAAATCAATAATAATAACAGCATTTATATCAATAATAATAGCAACAGTAATAATAGTAATACTAAATATGGTGATGATAATATTTTGTATTGACAGTACAGTTGCAATACTAATATCAATAATAATATAGTATCAATAATAATAACAATAGTAATACAAACAATAGAAATGCTAAAGATGGCGATGATAACATTTTGTGAGGACGGCGACAGTGATGTCAATAATAATAACAGTAGTAACAAAAATAATAATAATTAAAGCTGCAAGCAGCATTTATCGGGGTTCAAGCAGTTAAGGCCTTTAAGCACACAAGCATCAAAAGACATTAAGTTTTATTTAGCAAGCATTTAACAACTGCCATCATAGATGAAAAAGTCAATTTACAGCCTATACAGGCAGTTTACCATAGGAAATATATGGTTTTAAAGCGTTTTTACAGTTATAGCACCTTTTGCCTGAGTCTTCCTATAGTCTTGCCTGATCTCCACCACTTTTATTAGTAGTACTCAAAGTGTGCCCATACTGTATATATGTGTCAGATTTGTTGTAAATATGTAATTTTAATAAGGAGTTTAGACAATTATATTCAGTGGCGTAACGAACGAGCCAACACCGGGCCCTTAAGTAGGATTATCAAGGCGGGCCCCTTGATGACGCAATTGATGCCGC
Source organism: Romanogobio albipinnatus (assembly GCA_023566225.1). Lineage (NCBI taxonomy): Eukaryota > Metazoa > Chordata > Actinopteri > Cypriniformes > Gobionidae > Romanogobio > Romanogobio albipinnatus. The sequence continues at coordinate 35,457,084 of CM042239.1, forward strand.
AATGTCCGCGAGTAGGCTACCATGAATAGGGCAGGATATGATCATACACAGCATATAAGAGATGAGATGACTAACAAAATCAGGAGTAGCCTACGCTCACCAAAAACAAAACAAAAAAACAATGGGGACAGCACACTATAAAACATTGTAGGTCCAAATACATAAAAAAGATGCTCTCTTACATTATAGTGGGATTTTCCGGGCTTTCCTATGTGCAACTGCAAAGTTGTCAATTAGATCAGGATTGTGCGCACAGGCAATAGGCTTGTTTGAGATGCACCTTGCCTCGCCTGAAATGTATGCGAGAGTAGGCGGCTGCAGTGAGAGGAGGAGTGAAAAAAGCACAGGCAAGCCGGACAGTTCTCTCTACTCACAGTGGATCTGACACCTGCGAGATCAAAGATGGATATCGCGGGATTCACGCGATTCACACTCGTGCACAGTTTTGCTAATAAACTGGATGTAATTCAAGTTATGTTGCTTTTATATAAAAATAAATAAAATGAACAAGACACCCAAAGTACTTGTTATTTAATTCCATTCCAAATATATGTTTATCAATATTTCTTTCTTTAATACAGACATATGTGTTTTTATTTATTTATTTTTTTTATAAAAAATAAATTGCATAACCCAAAGAGATCGCACTGTCAGATAGTTTGGGAATATTCACAAACAACATATACACATAAAATATGATATTAGAGTTTTAAAATCAAACATTTTAAAAGAGAACAATACATCACAGTTGTTTAAACCAATGAGCATTAAGCTGTGTCGTCAGCAAGTCCTTTCCCATCATGCTTTTGATCAGCGCAGTCGGTGGAGAGCAACTGCGCACGACTGCAGAATCCGACACGTGCGCCTTTCGCTCGCGAGTTTTTTTTGACATACGTCAGCATGACATCAGAGCAAGGCAGACCGCACTCGGACACATTTCTAACCGGCATGCATCTCGCGCTGATCACCGGTGATCGGTTCTGCGCAGATTTTGCTCATCTCAAACAAGCCTATTCTCAATTGACCCTTCGCAGGGAGTTTGATTGACAGGCGATCTGACTAATCATAATCCGCCATTTTGTCCAACAAAGCAGTCAGGAAAGTTAGTAGATTAACATAGGAGGATTTAAATTTGAAAAACAAAGTGTACTGACGTCTTAGCACTTTAAAACAACATTCCTTTTATGTTCATTCATGTTTATTTTAATGATATAAATTAACTAGTAGGAAGAGATGATCGGTTCACAAGCAGCTTTAACTGAGCCTCGAGTCTACAGCGATCTATCAGACACATTAAAGAGTCACAAAATGGTATTTATTGTTTAAATGTCTCAAAAAAATGACTACATTGAGAGTGGTGTCGCTTGTCAGACATAGCAACAGTAACTAAAGTGGGCGGGTCTTTGCGAACGGTCATTGAAAGTATGGACGGGGATTCGCCAGTCCCAATTCAAAACAAATTTCATCACAATCCATCATTGTTCATTTCAAACATGTGAGAGCATCAAAATGATCCATGGGTGAAATTGATTGGATTTAATTCATTTTTTTGTCAGTTCCTATCATAATTTTAACATGTTGGCGTTATTGTTTAGCTATTTACCTATGTTTTAAAATTTTCTTAGTTTTTTTGTTGTTGTCTCGATCAGACTAACGGCTTTGAAGATAACCACAATTTTTTAAAGCTCTAAATGACACTTACAAAAACCATAAGGCGAAACCTGGCATGTTTGGTATTGTTGGACTCGGCAAGGATTCTTAGGAGGTCACTCCTGTGAAAAAAACACGGGCTTGAAACTTCTAAGGCTCCTTCAAGGCATTGTGCCAATGACGTATACTGAGTTTTTTGAGATACTGCAATGTTCTCATAGACTATCATGGCACCCTGGACAAAGACACTGCATGCCAATTTTCAGTAGACTAACGGTTGGGTGTGCATAGCTATTTTCATGATTTTTTTCACTGTTATAGCGTCACCAAGTGGCCAGTTGTCACGATTTTTTTCATGTCAACTCAGATTGAGCTTATAAACATGTGTCCTAAGTTTAACGAAAATATCTCTTTCCGTTCACAAGTTATAACCATTTTATAGCGCCACTAAGTGGCCAATTGTCATGATTTTTTTTCACGTGACCTCAGAATGAGCTCATGAACATGTGTCCCAAGTTTTGCGAAAATATCTCTTTCCGTTCACAATTTATAACCATTTTAGTAAAAATGGCCCTGGTGCCATCAAAGATTTTGGTTCCCCTTATCGACCGTTAATTGAAATTAAAAAAAATTGGGATGATTATTGATTGTCAGACTCAAGAAAATAGTCTTGCAGTGGTTTGGTTCCGATCGGGCCAAAAACCTAGGAGAAGTCAGCAAAAATAGATTTTTCAAAAAAATGTAATTTACTCGAAATTGGCGCGAGCAAAACGGAGATAGCCATTTTGTCCACCTTGAGCCACGAATTCCAACGATATAAGACACAATAATTTTCGATAATTGTTGATCTAGAGAGTCCAGAGAATTGTCCTAGACTGGTTTGGTTCCGATCGGGCGAAAAACCAGGGACTAGTTCGCAAAAGTAGGTTTTGGACAAAATTCGACATAGCAGAATATTTTCCCTGCCTAAATCAAAATCGGAGCCACGAATTCCAACGATATAAGACACTTGATCCTGGGACAAGCGGTCTAAGAGTTATGAGCAATTTTGAACTTTTGGTTGCTGTAGCGCCACCTATGGGCCATTCGGGGTCATACTCTGATAGGTTGTCCCCAAATTGAGGCCTACCATCTGGCCAAGTTTCATGTCTCTAGGCCTTACGGTTTGGTCTGCACGATGCGTTTTACGAATCCTTACAATTACAATAGGGTTTCAGCATTTCATGCTCGAACCCCTAATAAGAATGAAGGTTTTTTGCCAGTCATAGCGCCACCTATGGTCCGATCTCCATGAAACTCTGCATGCTTCCTCACCATGTTCTGACACACATGCTCATCAATTTTTGTGAAGTTCTGAGTTTTCCTTTGGGATTTATAAGCTTTTGAGTGTATTTTGCCACGCCACTTTTCTAAATGACCCTGTTACAGCCACCCAAATGCAAAAGTTAAACTTTTGATCTAGAGAGTCCAGAGAATTGTCCTAGACTGGTTTGGTTCCGATCGGGCGAAAAACCAGGGACTAATTCGCAAAAGTAGGTTTTGGACAAAATTCGACATAGAATATTTTCCCTGTCTAAATCAAAATCGGAGATAGACATTTTGTCCGCCTTGAGCCAAGGACAACAACGATATAAGACACTTGATCCTGGGACAAGCGGTCTAAGAGTTATGAGCAGTTTTGAACTTTTGGTGTAGCGCCACCTATGGGCCATTCGGGGTCATACTCTGATAGGTTGTCCCCAAATTGAGGCCTACCATCTGGCCAGGTTTCAAGTCTCTAGGCCTTACGGTTTGGCCTGCATGATGCGTTTTACGAATCCTTACAATTACAATAGGGTTTCAGCATTTCATGCTTGAACCCCTAATAGCAACAATAACAATGACAAAATGACATTAGTAACAATAAAATGACACATACCTAACACATACCACACCTCTCCTAGTTTCTGTGTCAGTGTGCATGTTTTTTTTCCTTTCTCTTTTTTCCTCTTCTCATTCATAGTACAGTTACTATTTGTATGTATGCCTAAGCTGAGCTTGTCCACTTTCAACCACTTCCAGAAGTAGTCAAAAACACATTTGACTAGATTGCTTGTGTAGTGTAGATGCTCATGTGGTCGAATACATTCGAACAGCCACAAAAGACCACTTACTGACCTAATGCGTAAACATTATGGGAAGTACACAAGCCAACGGGACTTTGTCAGTAGAAGACCCAAGTTTGGTTTGAAGATGAAAAACGTCCCAACTCCCAAGGACAATATTTTCTCACCATTCCTGTCTTGCGGCTGTCAGAGCAGTAACAAAAGCTGATGCTCTCTGTATGTTTTTCCGTCATCTCTGGGTGCATTCATATGTAAATTGTACAAGCTTATGTCATCTATTAGATCGAAAGATCTGAAAAGGCCTACATTTACCTGCCGCCCATAGACCCTCCCCTCGAAAAAATTTGGACAGAAGTGGTTGAAAGTGGACAAAAGAGAAGGACTAAAACACCAAGTGTAAAGGGTAATGTGTCTCCCACATCTGCTCGCAATCCAATCGACCAAAACACATCTTAATGCCAAGTGTAAACAGGGCCTATATAGTTAGAAAGAACACATCCAGAATCACTTGCCACTAGAGTCATTTACAGACTAACACAACACAGGCAACAGAATTAGACTAACAAGTTCATTGGCATACCTTTTACTCTGTCAATATAGTGCTGGCTCAAGTCAAGCATGACTATTCGTCCTTTAACGAAGAATGATCAATATTTTATTACTGCAATCCAGTTGAATAACTACTGATAACTAATAAAACAAATATAGATATGCTATAATAAATCAATTTTACAGTATTTATTTACAATAATACATAATTTTGTCTGGTTCCCCCAATGTTTTGTCACATTTAAACATTATAGTGTCACTTAAACTACTGTGTTCAAAGAGTCTAGTCTTCTAGAAAGACTGATAAATGGAGAAAAAAGATTGACAGGGGAGACTAGGTGTTTTCTGGTAAGCAAGTGCGACCAGACAAACAGTCGGCATGCAGATAATAAGAGGTCTAAAGAGCAAAGCGCATCTCTGAAGTATGTTAAACATTTCTGTAAGAATAAAAAGAGGTTCCTTCTGAGCTGTAGAAAAGTGTGGAGTACCGGCCCGGAGTATTGTGTAGATTTTCATTTAGCCGTATCTGTATATTGAGATGGCAGCATCTTGATCACAAGAAACACTCATGAATGCTGCTTGAAATTGTACAGCAGACTCCCATCCCGAACCGTCAGTGCATGGTTTGAGTCACTTCCAACACGCCTACACCTTCAGACGGAAAGCTCTAAAGATCTTCCATATCTCCTAGTTTATGCATGACTCAATGTTTACAACAGGCTTTGACAACCGATGCCTTAAAAAGGCCACTTATCCAATGCTTTGCAAACACTAGGCAGGATCAAATCTAAACCGAACCTTAAGAGACGTGGAATATTTTTTAGATTGGCTGTCATGAATAAAGCCGTCATCAAAGCTCTCTGACATTAATCCATTTATGTCAGGCAATGAATAAAAATGACACTGTAAATGGATGCTTTCCATGACAATGTTTAACCAGGTTTAAATACCAATTAATATAACACCATATCAAGTGACGGAAACACCCAAACTCCACTGGCTGAAAGCTACATCACAGTATTATAATCTCTAGCTGCCACATATAATAGATATCTGCAGGTGAAGTACACAAATGTTGTTCTATTTAGGTTAATTCTGTAGTCTAGACACCTAATCCAGTCCGACCTGCCGCTCTGTTCACAGTGGGAAGACAGAAAAGTGAGGATCAGGGAGTGTTCATTTTGGCATGTTGCTTTGTTGTGTTCCTGTCACACTGGCTATGATAAACTAGCGTGTTCTTTCTCTCGTACATTCTGCTTCACCAAGACTGGAGGAGCCGTGTTGACACTTGTCTGATACTAACCAATGGTTTGACAGGAATGCATGCAATGCATTTAGAGAGAGAGATAGAGATAAACACAGCAAAATGTGTGTGTGTGTGTGTGTGTGTGTGTGTGTGTGTGTGTGTGTGTGTGTGTGTGTGTGTGTGTGTGTGTGTGTGTGTGTGTGTGTGTGTGTGTGTGTGTGTGTGTGTGTGTGTGTGTGTGTGTGTGTGTGTGTGTGTGTGCTTATTGTCAGGTTTACAGGTAATTAAGGGTACCTGTGCCGAATTAGGGCCCGACCCTGTCTTAAAACATCATTTAGCCGTGCTTTGGATGCTCCGCTCTTTGGCACACTAAAATTACAAAAACCACACATACACAGAAAAGGTCTTCTTATGATCTCTGTGCATTGCAGTGGTGACATTTCTTCAGTGATCCATCTTCACTAAAACACCATAACGTCCAGGTCGACAACTTATTGACCAAAGCCTGGTTAGACGGACAATTTCTGCTCAAAGACAGAAAGTTCAAAAGGACTAAATATACAAGTAACTAATGAACAAACTAAACTAAATGAACACTGAACACTAAATGAACAAGGGTGACAACCAAACATCACCAAATCTTCTACCGAAAGCAATAGAGTCAAAGACTGTACAAAATAAAATTATACCAATTAAAAAAGTGCAGCCCCTAGTTCAGTGGTTCACAACTAGAGGGCCTCAGAAAAACATCCAAGGCCTCAAGATGATTCAAAAGTTTTAAGACAAAACAAGTATTAAAATAAGCTGAAACAATTAGAAATCAAGATATTACTTATGTATTTATTTATTGTTTGTCTTTGAAAAACCATTGTTCCCACAATATACCTGGATATATGAGGTGGGCTAATTTTAAATGTGTGATTTCTAGACCTGGAAAAGGCATGTAAATTAATAAAAAGTTTAATTTTTCATTTTAAAACACCGTAGGCATTTTTTACAAAATGCATATACATTTTTTTAGTTACGCCAAGATACAACATATTTTATTAGGTTCAAATTGAGTAAAACATATTTTTTTAAAAACCTTATCCTTGATCCGCATCCAGTAAATCACAAACAACTGGAAACGTATTGCTTAAAAATTTATTGATTAAAAAGAGTGGAAAATATCTTCTTTTTTGTCTCACAGGAAAAAATAAAGTCATACAGTTTTGGAACGGTATTTGAATGAGCAAATGATGACATAATTTACATCTTTGGGGCAGTGGCATAGCCAGAATTAGATTTTTGAGGGGTCCCATCAAAAAATGGGCCGCAATAAATATATGAAGTAGTTCCAATACCACTTTTTCCAGAACAAGTTTGATACCAACACTTTTATTTTTAGTATACCTGTATTTTCATTGCATTTTTAATGTATTACTAATATTTGGCAGAAGAACCAAAAGAATATGAATCAAATGTGTTGGCTTAGCAAACAGATTGAATTTCATTAGTTATTTTCATGCCTAATTATGCCTGTTAAAATGTATTGAATCTACTGTTACTTTCACTGTTCATATTATTGCTCTATCATATTTTATCTTTCATTTAATAGCACAGTGAATATTTAGAGGGCTCAACCAGTCAAGAGCAGTGAGTGATTTTCTTTGTCTTTTGTTGTTAGATTAATATTGAGGAAAAATACAGCAGTTATCTGCTCGTATCCAACATACTGGTACAAACATGTTTTCTTTTTAACAGTTTAAGTTCACTTAAGACATAGCTGACTATATTTCACAAGGATATTTGACTATAATTGTGTATGAATTTGTCCGTTAAAGCTGAAGACATTAGAGAGAGAACTCCATTCAATAGGCTATTCGCGCACTTCAGATGTTTGCGCACAGAAAACTTCTTGAAAACATAATTTGATTACTGTACCGCCTTCCTGTAATAATGTAGGTGTAACATAGAGATCAACTGGAGGCGAGTGTAGATAAACCCAAGTGCAATTTTCTTGCCAATAATCCAAAGTGAGCAAATGATGCACGTGTGCTGAGTGAACGATCAGCAATCAAGGGCATGCAACAGAAGTGTGCACTCTCTCTCTTTATCGTCAGTTAACGTTAGTAATATGCTTCTTATTTTGCTTTCTTTTCTACTGCTATATCTGACCCAACTACAAACTTCCAGCGATGTCAGTGAAAAAGAGATGTGCGCTCGACAAGCTCACGCCTCTGTGCTGCTGCACGCTCAATTTTTTATTTTATTTTATTAAAAATAACCTGCTTTGGGGTCAACTGTCCATTTTTGTCATGTTTCATGAATAGTGCTTATGAATAGGGCCCAGACACCATTTCCTTGAGTACGGGAAAGGCCCTACATAAATATTAAACATATTATTATGACACAGTAGGAGGAGGAAACATCACTGCTTTGGATAGACGCAATTGGGGTTTCCACTCATTTTCACCCTTATTGTGAGTGATAATCCAAGGATGTACATTTGGACAGTTATTCAGCATAGCTAATCTCCTAATCTGTGTCTGATGGCGGGTGGTTCTTTCATGGTCAGCACACCTCCGAAAGAATGACTTGTTTGCCACTCTGTGGTTTTGAAGAACATATTTCATTACACAGGATCAGCCGCCAACAATGGAGCGCTATTATACAGACTTTCAGAATACAGGTAACAGTATGTGTGTGCATGTTTGTGTACGTGTGTGTGTGTGTGAGTGTACACGTAGGTTGGCAGCCAGGCCGTATCCTCAAACCGCTAACACTCGAAGTACCATCACAGCTGCAGGTTAATGCAATAACAACAAACACTCCACCCTCAGAACCACCACCGTCACACAACCTCTTTCTCTTCACAACACAAGCGACAGCTCTGACAGCTTATGTCAGACTCTTGAGAAACAGTTTCTGTGTACTCTCTATTCTCTATGTGCAGCATAACAATAAGCATTGACATAAGAACAATAGAATATAGTGTGCATAAGTGTGCAGCACAAGTTTGCGTGCTTTAACACTGAACAATCTACCGCATCAAAGTCCAAACCTCAGGACGCACTTCAGAAACTAAAGACCAGAGAGTACATGCACTAGCATATAGATGAATCTCAGATATGTGGAACAGGTTCATGAAGAGCTATTACCCTCACAATTATAATTTTCCTAACTTAAGGGGTTTATTGCAACTCGACCAGATTCTGGATCAGCATCTTTAAAAGGAGGCAGGGATTTGCAGATATTGGCTTAAGCCTATTTCATGTTTTTCTATCATATTTCTGTAACAAAACTAGCAGTGTTTTTCCATAAATCTAATCAGGTGTAAAAACACATCTCTCTTTCGCTCTCTCCACGCAGCTATCAAGTTACTACATAAAATGTTGTGTATTTTCTGCACTGCAGCCCATGAGGTCTGTAGGGTTTGGAACATGGAGTCGATTCATATTACGTTCGTCTAACTCATTGTTATTGGAGTGAGGGAGAGAGAGAGAGGGAGAGAGAGTGCCATATTATGCATACACCATATTTTGTATGTAAATTCATCCCATTTTTATTCCATTGTATTTTTTTATTTTATTTCTACAATGTCCTTTTCTTTTAATTTGCCCATGCATTTTCTTTCATTTTTTCATTCAAAATGAACAAAAGTTAAGATTAAAAATAATGAAATTTAACTTTTTTAAAAAGCAACCACAAACAGTTAAATAAAAAGTACATAAAAAAACTCTGACTCTGAGAGAGAAAGAGAAAAGGGTAGGGACACGTGTCTATAATGTCTCTGTTAAGGACAATAATAGCATTACACACCTCACACATACCTGGCATTGTTCCTGTCAAAGGTACAAAGGAACATTATACTCAGCTGTCTTGTAATTAGAAGTCTCTCTTTCTCTTTTAAAAAAAATGCATTACGTGGCCAATTTGGCTCTGTAAATCACAAAGTATTCAAAATACACACACATTCTTATAACATACTGGAGAGTGCAACGCTCAAGAAACCAATGCATGTGCGTGTTCAAAGATTACGTTTTGAAGTGTTTGAAGGCATACATCTATGGTCTCTCCACACCTGGTTTGTGTGTATGTTTGATGCTGTCTGTGCACATATATGCTCTTTAACTGTACAGAGCTCTCAGCAGGACTCAGGCGGCTGCAGGTGTCAAAGAGAGTTTTCTCAAGTACTGGTGTCTGTCTCAGTGGAGTGACAGCAGGCAGAAGCTCGCTCACTCACACACTGATGAGGAGATAAACTCACAATGACGAGTAAAACAGCCACAACCTGCAGATAAGAAGGCGGTGGAGTCATGCTTCAGTTTTGGGGGGATGCACTGTGTACAGTTATGAACTTGCACCTTTGTAGGGATATACTATGGTTATCTCAGTTCTAAGATGGCCCTTCAGCAGAAATACAGCTGTCAACGGGATGTAACCTAAAAGTCATGAACCTCGTCATGGTTGACTTGTCACCATTCTGGTGGACAGAGACGAGTAGGAGGCAGCAGTAACATGCTAAATCATCACCATCTGGTGATAATATCGACCTCCCTCACTATAGTGATGGCCGTGCTAAAGAGATGTTGTCATCATGTTGTTTCAAACCTGCAAGAACACAAGACATGATGTTGTGAAGAACTGGTTTTGTCCATATAATGAAAGTCAACAATGGACCCCAGTGACTTTTGAGAAAATTCTCAGTAAGCATTTACATTTACGCATTTGGCAGACGCTTTTATCCAAAGCAACTTACAGTACCTGTATTACAGGGACAATCCCCCTGGAGCAACGTGGAGTAAAGTGCCTTTCTCAAGGACACACTGATGGCGACTGCTGGGATTGAACCAGCAACCTTCTGCTTATCAGTTCAGTGGTTTAACCCACTAGACCACCATATCGTAAGCAGTCACAATTTCATCCATTGAGCCACAAATTGCTGTAAGCAGTGTTAGCTGTTTTGCTAACTTCCCCCAGACTTAGCTGCTGATTTAAACAGCCTCCTCCCTCCCTCCAAAACCCTGCCCTTGAAGACATGTCAACAAACAGAGAAAATGACTAACAGGCAGACAGCACATCAAAGTTCTCTATAGTGGCTATTGTGTTCTGATACATTTTACTTGATGCTTACAAGAGTCTAGGGCTGTCACAGACTCAGGATACCAATTTCAGCAATAACTGTCAGTTCAGAGATGAATATTTTCCACAAAAAAGGATTTAATGTTACATCCTTAGCTTATACCTACTCTGTTAAAATGTTTTGTCAGAAAACCTAAAAGTGTCAACGTCTGATTTGATTCAAAATCAAAGTCAAAAGTACAATTTAAAGGGGTCATTTAGCAGGTCTTTTTCTCTATCATCTATCAATGATTTCATTGTTTCAAAGTACATTTTACTGATACTATAGTGAGTTTTAGAAAACAGTCTACACAATTAATTCTCTTACCATGGGCAACTTGGGCATCTCAACTCAGGATTTTCTCCATTATTGTATCTTTCCTCCTTTTCCATGAGTTTATGCTCATTTATTTTCTGTCTTCTGGCTTCATATCTTTTCTGCTTCTTCAGCCGTACAGGTACTGATTCTCCCGCTGTCTCCGCTGGTAAAACATGATAACAACTGTCTTCCATTGTCTAATTTTTGCTCTTCGCATCGCCAAACTACACTATGCTACTAGTGTACATAAAGCTGCAGCTGCCAATGAATGAGAGGATTCTATCCATCATTTAATTAAACACAGCGACTCACATCATTTCAGCATGACGAAATACATTGAGGGATGACCCATATTGTTACAGCAATTTCTAAAGAAAACTATTACGAATTGTTTCATCTCATATAAGTGTACACCATGTTTCTTCACAAAAACTATTTATTTGTACAATTTATTTTTAAATTAGCACCAAACTACTGAATGCACCTATATTGTCACTCGAACAATCTGACTGCATAAACCAACAAACGTACATTTTAAGGGTAGGTAGAGAAATAGTTCTTTATGTGAACTTACATAAAACATATTATTGTGTCCTATAGGACACAATAATAGCAAGCATTATATCTGTATTTCCATGTTCATTTAAAACCCACAGCTTAATACACCCTCTACATTATCTTTCCTAAGTGCCTGTCTTAACCAAACTACTTATGCTCTTGACAGATAACCAAATTGTAAAAGTGTTATATGACAAGAAAGTGTTTTTTGGCAGGCACCGAGTGACCTGACAGAAAGGATAGAATGGAGAGGATAGGAGCCAGAGAATTCGCATACTTGCAAGAAAGCTGAAGAGCAAAAAAGGAGGCATCAAATTCAGTCGTGGGAAAGCCTATGTTACAACCTCAACTCTGCAAACGCGAAAAGCGAAAGTCTGTTTCAGTTTCTCTCATGGTTCAAGCCTAAAAATACATTTAAAAATCACAGTTACATTTCTGGACACAGATTCAATTTCTTGAGGTTTTAATGTCTCAGAGCACCCTATTTACAAGAGGGAGCTAACAGAGAGAGAGAAGAGCAGCATCACGGCTTTCAGCAATGGCCATCTCCTGCTGAAAGAGACTAGTGTGAGAGAAGAGTTTCTTTTCTTTGGACATTTAATGCACACTTCGCATCCAAACTGCACTCTCTCCCTCCCTTCTCTTCGTTTAGCTCTTATCTGCAGTAATTGTTCTCATAGGTGAGTGGACACAAGGTCCAGTGTTTAACTGCGTGTGTGTTTTGGGATGGGGAGGACAGAGGTGGGAGCAGACGGGTTCTTGTGCAGCTCTGGATCATGTGCATGTGTATGTGCGTGTGCGTATGAGGGGGAGCAGCCTTATGGGATTTGGTTGACTCTGGCCGATTATGGTTGCTTTGTTTTGGCTGAATAGCTGCATTTTTGGAGGTTAACATGTGATTCCCCACGATAGTAGCTTTGCTAGATGCCAACTATAGAGGTTCCATCGGCCATTATAGAAATATATAAAACACAAACTACTCTGGAATTAAAGGTTAACAGCATCCCCCACACTCACACATATGCACACAATCCCTTGAGTGTAGTAAATGGACTAAAAACAGACTGAATGATGACAGAACTGTATTCCACAAACATTGAGAATTATTTTGCCTGATAGCACTTGTCAGATTCATATATTTACTTACTACGACACACACATACATGCTCCTTGTGTTACTGTGTTACATACGATATTTCCTGGAGGCTGGAAGACAAATGTTCTAAATGGAAGAGTAATATGAAGGTCTAGTGGAGTATTAATACAGCAGTCATTCATCATACAGGCGGCCCGGTCCTGTCTTGGCTCCGTGGGCCCTCACTAACTCATGCTGTTAACAACAGGCCTCAAAAGCGCACACACACACACACACACACACGCACGCACACACGCACGCACGCGCACGCACGCACGCACGCACGCACGCACACACACACACACACACACACACACACACACACACACACACACACACACACACACACACATCTGAACAGGCTAACTATATATATATATTTATCTAAATTTAGTCCACATTTGGTCTAGTACAAAACCTCTTAAATTAGTTGTTTTTGTGTGTGTGTGTGTGAATGTTATATCTTATTTTAATATCATACTTTTGCTATACAGTAGCAGTTGGGTAAACAAGTGAACACAGTAAAACCACACCAGAACATTCAGACAAAGGTCAACTACATAATGAAGGTACATTTTAACTGAGATGTTGAACCCTGGTCCCAGGTCTAAATCAGCAGCTCTATTTTTTTTTCCATGTCAGGTTGGGGCAAGTTACCATATTCAATTTAAATGTTCAATTATACGTTAATTTATTACCAAAACAGTGATTTGATCTTTTGATGTATGTTACCTTTTATACACTACCATTGAAAAGTCAGTAATGAGAGCAAAGACAGTAAAAGACGACAAGAGTTTTTTGTTGAAATGAAATACTTCAAGAAAGATGCATTAAATCGATCAAAAGTGACAGTAAAGACATTTATAATGTTACAAAATATTTCAGTTTCAAATAAATGCAGTTCTTTTGAATTTTTTATTCATCAAAGAATCCCAAAAAAATATCTCAGTTTCCACAAAATGATTAAGCAGTTTGACTGTGTCGCGGTCTCTGACTCTTATTTTGATATTCTGTTCTGTTTCCTTTAGTTCATGTTTTCCTGCAGTGGTTAGTTTCAGTTTCTGATCATGTCCCTGCTAGTCTCTAGTTACTTATAATCATCCGGTGTGTCAAATTCAGTTCATTATTATCTCATACATACAGTATGATCTGTTCTGTTCAGTTCTCTATCAGTTATTGTCTTTTTGTAATGTGTTTATCTCCTGCGTTCATGATTAAAGTCAATTTTAAATATATTCCAAACCACAAACTGTTTCCAACATTGATAACAATGAAATGTTTATTGAGCACCAAATCAGCATATTAGAATGATTTCTGATGGATCATTTGACACTAAAGACTGGAATATATAAAAATATTTAAAAAATGAAAGTTATAATACTATACAGTTTTAATAAATCAAGAACATCAATAGCTTGTTAATTAGCATTTAAATGGGTCTTAGCACCTGTAAATGAACAGTACTAATGTATGCTAATGTTTTGCATAAATTATTGTAACTTAACAATAGAGATCCCCTTTGTCACTGTTCTTAATAACCTAAAAATTGTCCAGATTGCCGTGTTTTAGTGGTCGGATGCCACGAAGAGAGGACTGAACGTCATACACCATCACAGTGTGAGGGAATGTGAGGGATTTGAGGGGGTGGAGTGTTTTAAGAGGTTGTAGGGGAGTGACATGAGACCCACACACCCTGAGATGAGTCAACCAACAGGGTTAGCTGAGGAGAACCAACCAACTCTATCAATCACACGAATGCTCAAATACTCACACGGACATGAACACACTACAATCACTGTCAGGGAGAAAATACACATGGAGAAGATGAGAGAGAAGATGAGAGTGTCAAAGAGATGTTCTTTAGCATATGTTTGTGTTTGCTGTGTGTTTGTGGTGTTATGGTATTGACAATGAAAGATGGGGGATTATGGGAGTTTTCCTTCTCAACCATCATAAATCAAGGAGAATAAGACATGGCACCACACTGCCAACCAAAGCCCTAAACCGTGATTTCACATATGCACGCACATAAACACACACACACACACACCACAGAGCGAATGAGTGCTAACTGATGGAGCGATCAGTCTCACTGTTGCTCGTTCTCACACATGAATATTCAAACAGCCACAAATACTCCCACTACACTCTAAAAAAAAAGGTTCTATATGGCACCAAAAATGGTTCTTGGCTCGTAATCATAGGGGAACCTTTTTTAGTGCTATATAGCACCAATTTTGGTGCTTCAGCGGTTCTTCACCGGTTCTTTGACTAAGGTGCTATATAGCACCGCTAACTAAGGTGCTATATAGCACCGCTACCATATACAGAACATGTTAAGATATGGTGCTATATAGCACCAAAAGTGGTTCCCCTATGATTACGACGAAGAACCATTTTAGGTGCCATATAGAACCTTTATTTTTTAGAGTGTAGTGTCCTATTTGCCCCTAAATACACAAACATCCAAGACGTGATCTCACAGCGGTAACAGACCAGTTTCAGAAGGTCTGAGCCTATTGTCTTCATAATCCTCTAAATCTGCATGCAGCAGCCAGTCATGATGTCGGGGCTGATTGCATGAGATTAACTGGAAACTCCGTATGAATCAGCAAATTACATGACAATAAGCAGTCATCTACACAGCAAGCACTGATTCAGCCGGTCGGCAGCTCTCGTGTGTTGACGTGGATACCGGTTTGTGTGACGGTGACAACAGCAATAGCTGCTGGGAATTTAGGGCGTGCAGAGAAGATATTACCTGTAAATGTCTCTGTATTAGGACAGAACCTAATGTGGGCAGGGCTTAAACCGAAAGTGCACAAACAAAAAAGGCCATTTTTACTATACTTTTATAGCTTCCAAAATAGCAAATATTCCTTGTATATTTTTTTTTAAATGATTCATTCATTACAACTTTTATGTAAAATAAAGACAAAAAAGCTAAAAGAAAGTGATGGGACCTCCTGGTCAGAAACTCGTACACAGTAATCAGAAAGCAAGCCTGCTTGAGGAGCAAGTGAGAGACGGAAGCAGAAGTATATCGCTTTCAAAAAGTTTAAAACATGTCTGAATTTCGGCTTTGAACAAACCGATTTGAACTTTCATTCATAAAGTTGACACTTTAATCGCATTGGCATATGGTAGACTCAACACTGTTCTGTAATGTTAGGTATGTTCATCTAAAAGATTCAAATAAATTCTACCAAATAATAGAAAATATGCACCTCAATTACTGATTTTTTTTCTTCTATTATTCGGTAGAATGTGTCATTAATTTTTAAAGCCATTATTTGCACTTTTCCAAATAAGTTATTCAGCTTTAGGAACTAGAGGAAATTGTTTTCTCAGTGCATGCGTGTGTGCGTGCTCACCATTGAGAATTCGTCACATTTCATGTTACTGGCTGCGAGCCTAGATTGTCCTTTTGAAGAATTATGATCTGTTGCCTGTCTTTTATTTCCATTAACCACCCCCCAAAACCCACAACTTTCTTTCTCTTTCTGTCTCTCTTGTTTCTGTTCTGGTTTCCGCTCTGGTCTCAGCTGGTTGGTGGTGATAGCATCTCCCAGGCTCTGGACTTCCTCCTATAAAGCCAACGCACTCAAAGAGTCTCTGTCTGGACGGTTAGTGGCTGGTGACCAGAGCCTCATCTCAGCACTCCAGACATGCTTTGATGAAGAAGGGAAAGTGGATTGGAGGGAGGAGGAATAGTCTTATAATATACAATAATTCAACGTGTTTTTGACTAAATGGTTAGCATAAGAAATGTGTTTGAGTATGTGCATGGGTAAATATGTCTTATTAGCTACATCAAGGGATATGGCACCAGGTCAGCTGAGGTTTCCCCTCTCCTCCACTTTAATCTCTCTGTCTTTCTGTCTGTATCCTTGTCCATTAGTTTCAGTCTGAGCTCTGTTGGCTTTTACAGAAGCAAGACTGTACTCTGGCTTCAGTGGTATGTCAGACTCTGATTCAACAAGTTTCATTTTGATTTGAAGACAAGTTCAGTTTCCTCTGTGGAGTAAAATAAAGCAGCCTGGTCTCATTTTTAATATGAGGTATCAATATTGTATACGTTTTTCATTTTTGCATGTTTAGGTAGATGCTGAAAGATGTGGATCACAGCGCACAAATAAAATGTATTACTTTTGTGAATTTATTTTATTTAATAAAATGTAAATGAGTAAACTGTTTAATAAATGCAACTGAAAACATAATGTGATATGGCATTGTAACGGTCTGGGGAACCAGGAACAAATTGAAGAAACAGAAGATCAAAATCCAAACTGAATTATTAATAATGTCGGTCAGGAACCTCAGACGGCCAGAGAAACACAACCTTATTTAACAGTGACTAGACAAAGGCCCCATCCACACGGAGACGCGTTTTTCTGTATATGTAAACATTTTGTATAGTAACAGCGTTTTGTCCAAACGGATCCGGCATTTTAGGAGCGTAAAACCAGTATTTTTTAAAACCGGGTCCCAGAGTGGATAAATCTGAAACCGGCACCCTTGCGTTCGTGTGTACAGCCAATCTGTATATTTTGGGGATGTCATCACACCAAGTCCCACACAGTAAAGACTAGAAGGGCTACAGCTACAGGCACTGGGCAATGCGCTCATCAATATTGCATCATTTAATTACTGTATTTTCATTATTGTAAGGGTAGGTTTAGGGTTGGGCGTTAATAAAACACAATCTGGTAAGTAGCAAATTTATTTATTGTTATTTTATCGTGAGATTTTTGCCTCACTTCCAACCGTTGCTGTACCCCTTCTAGCCACAACTCTTCTTCTACGTTTTTAGTGTATTTCTGTGGCAGAATTACAGCGCCACACTGGTCTGGCATGTATACTAAATCGGTTTGAGTTGATTTCGGTGGTTCCGTGTGTAGCAGATATTTCTTGAGACGAGGGAAAAAAAAGATCGATAGGGAAAGCTCTGGCTTTGTGTAGATGTGGCCAAAGACTGAAGGTGAGGGTGCATCTTAAGTAGTTAACAGAAACAAGATGATTAAACAGACACAGCTGACAAATGAACTAACGAGAGTAACCATGGAAACAAAGGATTGGCGGCAAACTGAACAAAGGACCACAGGAATAAATAAAAATACAAACTGAAAGTCCAAAACACAAACAGAACCGTGATAGACATATCGATCATTAATGACAATTAAATAGAATAGAATCAAAATATAAATGCCACGATTTTGAACCACACTTTCTGTAAAAATTTTGTAGCCACTATTTTATATTTAATAAGTAATGGTCATTAATAGTCTGTCATTTTGTTTGATGAAAAATGTAAACAAAATATTAAAAAAAAAAAAAAAAAAAAAAAACAAATTTAAATATGCAAGTATTTTATATATAAATTTAAACATATCACAAATTAACAAAACGCAAAAAAACAATTTTTTTTGACAAGAATAAGGCTGCCCAGGGGTGTGTACTATCTGAAAAGTGAAAGAAACATCCTCTGAATAATCTGAATTAAAAAAAAAAAAATTTTAAATTTAAATTAAAATATTATAATAAACAGGCAACTATTGGTAAAACTAGGAATCACACCAGATTTTGGAGTGTGTGTGTGTGTGTGTGTGTGTGTGTGTGTGTGTGTGTGTGTGTGTGTGTGTGTGTGTGTGTGTGTGTGTGTGTGTGTGTGTGTGTGTGTGTGTGTGTGTGTGTCCTATCCTACTGGCATGCAGCAGAATTCCTCAGCATGCTTTTCTGGCTTGCTGGGTGGACATTGACCACGGCTGCTAAGGATAAACTCCCACTCGACAGCAGAAGGACAAACACGTTCTATTTTTCTTGGTTAGATTTAAACACTGTGTATTATGCTTCTTGTGTTAATGATTGAAAACATGAGCTCTCTTGGTACTCTCTGAGGTTGACCAGTACTGAAAAGTACACATAAAAAGTCACACTTCCAAGCATGTACTCATATTGTCATTCACACATGCACAGTCCAACAACATAAACTAAGCAGGATTGCCTTAATACGATAAAGCAGGGCAAAAATATTATATAATATATATATATATTCACTTTTATTTAGCCTGTCTCATATAATACTGAATTGTGTATGTATACACATATACACACACACACCTCGTTTTTGAGATACAAGACATGCATTATAATGTTATAATGGCAATGATAGAGTACAGAGTTATTCTGAAAACTAAACAGGCTCCATGTGAAATCACAGGTTTGGAGTGGTATGTCATCACATTGAAAAATTGACTGACTCGCTAGAGCAGTGGTCTCCAACATGGTGCCCGCGGGCACCTGGTAGCCCGCGTGGAGTCTCTGAGTCGCCCGCGCAGCACGTTCTATAAATAGCCTGAATTGTAATCTTTCTTCTTTTTTTTACGATAATGGCATAAAATGAGAAAATAACTATTGGTGACATTTCATATACCATTAAAACATAATAAAATAATAAAATAATTTAAAATATTTTGAATCTGCACGTCGAGTTGCCATAGGCAATTACGTTGTGCAAAAAAAAAAAAAAAAAAACCGTCACTTCTGTGAGTTGAGTTGGTCGCGGGCAGACGGTACATACTCTACATGAGATAAATTGAACTATAAAAAAGAAGAAAAAAAAGATTAATTATGGCTGATGATGCAAGTCATGCAAAAAAGAAGACATTATTTCAACGAGGAGTGGCAGTGACAGGGCTGTAGCAACGTTGTTGCGCGACATTCAGCAACTGAGACGACGTTTTGACAATATTTTTATATGGTGTATTTTGTTAGATAATTATATACTTTTTATCGTTTATTATTTATCCATATTATTATCTATATTATTATTTAATGGGGCTATCAACACCTGCAAGTGTAGCCTACACTTTGAAGAGTAAAAATGACAGAAGCTTTCATTAATTTCAACTTTATTAAAACTGCATATAATCAAATTGCACTTCCAAGTCATAAATTTAACAGTGTGAGCGATGCTACATTAATTACAGTAGAAATTAAAGTTGTAGGTTGTGTTTGATAGCTGGTAGGCTAAACGCAATACTCACGTATCCTTGCTCGATGATGAATGAGAACACAACGAACCCAACAGGTGGTTGGAATTTAATGCTGATTTTCCCGCTTCAGGGTAGTGAGGAGTACATTATGTAGTCCAGTGGTTGTCACCGTTGGCACAACCTTAAGCAATGGCCCTGAACGGTGGTTTAATGTCAACATTGTGACAACGCTGTAACAACCTTCACCACACAACATAGTTATAGCAACTTTTTGGCCATGTTGTTAAAACGTTGTTAGAAGGTTGGCTACGTTGTGCTAACGTTCTGTGTTTGCTGGGGTGTCACTATTGTATCGTATTGAATTTTGTGAACCGTTACACCCCTAATACACGACTATAAGACGACCCTGAATATAAGATAAGAATCTCTCTCTCTCTCTCTCTCTCTCTCTCTCTCTCTCTCTCTCTCTCTCTCTCTCTCTCTCTCGCCCTGCGTCTCGTGCGCGCACCTCTCTTGTTCTCTCTGCGTCTCGCACGGCAGAGGGGCAGCGTTTTAATTTAGTTAAACACAGATATTATGTTGCTTTTCTAATTTTACATGCAAGTATAGCTAAAATCATTCAGTCACTATTTCATATTATGCCGTTGCTCTTTCTCCCTTTCCCCCCGTGATTTTGTCTATATCGCAAATATAAGACGACCCCCCATTTTTCAGCCTATTTTTAGGACAAAAAAACTCCTCTTATATTCGGGTATATACGGTAATTATAAATTCAATTGTCATAATATTTAACAATATTACTGTTTGTTGTTGTATTTTTCAAAACTTAAAACTTTGTGTGTGTGTGTGTGTGTGTGTGTTTGTGTGTGTGTGTGTGTGTGTGTGAGCGAGCGCGCACGTGTGTCTGTCAAACAAGTAGCCCTCAAGACTTTTTTATCCCTTCAGGGAGCCCTCACTCACAAAAAGGTTGGAGACCCCTGCGCTAGAGAGTCTCATATTCTGGTCTTTTATTTTGCTGTTCACTCCGGCTCCACTGAGGGCCTTGCCTGGCTCGCGTCTCTAACCTAAGCTGTGTGAAAGTCTACTCGGAGCATAATCATTGTGTGAACAGAGGACTAAGCCTTAGCCAGCATTGATCAAACAACTTGGCCGTAGAGGAATTGTCCTCACAAACAAAGGTTTTAAAGTCTGTTTTGATATTTGCAACTCAGGACTTAATGTTTGGACTTTGGACTCTGTTGTTCCAAGCCCCCTTTTTGGGCTGCGTCTATTGTTATATAAACTAAGTTTGAAGTACACAGAAATGAGCAGTCTGTTCTTGGACTCAATAGCATCTTTATGCACTTATGTAATGACTGGACAGCTTGAACAGCACAGACTAGGGAAAGAAAAGAATGGTTTGGGTGGAATGGGGTGGAGGTTGGGTCACAGGCTGACACTAGTTCAGCTAAAGAGGACCTTGTGAGCAGGTGAGGTCTATATGACCCTGAAACACAGACTTATCTGTGAACTTTGCACAGCACAGCGGAGGGGAGTTTATGGGAAGGAGAAGGAGCAGAAAAAATAGACAATAAATGAGAGAATGAATGAATGTGTCCATAAGAGGGAAAAAAAGAGAGGAATGTGATAAGAATAATAGCAAAATAGTTGCATGTGAAATTACTGTCTGCACCAAGGGTGATCTTCAAAGGGGAAGTCAATGGTTTGGGTGGTTATATGAACTTATGTTGAGTTTGTTCATCATTAGTGGTGTTTGCTCTGAAGGCGGTCCAGTAATGGGTATTAAAAGGTTGTTTGAAACATCCTGGAGCAGAAGGAAAGTGTCTATATGCTGGGTTGAACTCACACAATGGACACAGTGACTGAGGCTCACCTTCAATCAAACACCTGAGTAAAAACATTCCACCACATCCTAGAGACAGAAGACAGGTAAACACTGAACATGGCCTAAACTGCTAGCAGTGCTGTCAGCTTGGAAGGGTATGAGAATGGGCTTGCCCAGGAAAGATGTCATCTTGATGGCAGTATATGTCTCTGTACGATCCCAATATACGCTTCCATGTCAGTGGTACCTTCACACACATGGAAGTCACCCATGTCGTTTGCACTGATGCACCCCTATACCATGACATATGTTTGCTTTTGCACCCATCCCTGATGAAAGTCTGGATAGTCATCTTCATCTTTGGAACTGAGAACTCAATTTCCATTTTTTCCCAAAACAATCTGAAACGTGGACTCATATAAACACAGAACACATGTCCACTGTCTTTTGGACCATCTGAGACGAGCTCGGGCCCAGAGAACTCGGCCGCATCTCTCCTTGCTTAACAGATTCAAGTTGCATTTCTTGATGCAGCGGCAGACTGTGTTAAAGGGTTACTTCAGCGATTTAGTATTAAGCTTTGTATCAGTAGAAACCCGATAGTATATTCAAATTATGGTACTTTCCCCCCTCATATCCCCCTGAGATGAGAGAATTATGAATTTTATTTCTGGAAAAAATCCTCCGATGACGCAAATATCGTCATTTTGCGTCATCTGAGGATTTTTTGGCCAGAGGCTAAAGACTACAGCCAGAAGAAGGAGCTGGTCCCACATGTTTTCAACCAGCCTACAGTGGAAAGATCTCACTCACAGAATGTAAATGCACACGGCCGCTCGGCTCGGCCATTAATAACGGAGCGGTGCGGAGCAAAGTGAGTGTTTCAACTTTTCAATTAATTCCTATGAAAGTTTAGCTTCCATATGCGATCTGAAAACACGCCAGACTGGCCACGTGCTGAGAATGACTGCCGCACTTACCTCAGCTCTGCTCAGCTCTTACTTCGCTCTCGTGATGAATGAAATCTGACTCCTGTTGCGTTTGTCCTGTGACTTTTGTTCAGCTCACTCACATTTTATTGAAAAGACACGTTCAGTTTTTAATTGTAGTGTTTATTCTCTAACTGAACGAAATTATTGTATTATTATGAAGATCAAAATGACGGTGGGGGCGGTGTAGGGAGTGGCCTCGTAGGGAAGCGAATCAAGTGCATTCTGGGAGTTGGACCGGTTTCTCTCCGCTCATGACCGCCCAGCTCCCGGGAATCTTCCATTTCTTCCAAATCTCCACTAGCAGATCTCGAAGGGATGGAAGAAGCCTTATTCAGCCCGCATCCATCGACATCAGCGAGCTAACTTCGCTGATGTCGAGGGATTATCCGAGGCTGGGTATGTGTCGGTGCCGCCTGTGGACGAGACGTTCGCGAACTATCTCACTTCCGGGCGGCCGTCGACACTAAGGGTTCCGACCCTGCTGACGAAACCTCTCAGACCTTGCGTCTGAACGGCGGGGCGTACATGTCGGCGGGTCACGCTGGGGCGGCTTTGCACACCATGGCGGTGTTACAAGCCTACCAGGCGGACCTGCTGAGGGACCTCTATCAGGGGGAGGGTCTAACCCCTGATGCAGTGACCGAGTTGCACTGGACCACGGATTTCGCTCTCCGGGCTACCAAACAAACAGCGCGATGGCGGCAATGGTGGCCATGGAGAGACATCTGTGGTTGAACATGGCGGACATTGGGTAGAAAGAGAAGTCTTTTCTCCTTGATGCCCCGGTTTCACCCTCTGAACTTTTTGGGCACCTCCGTTGAGGCGGTGGTGGGAAAGTTCAGGGAGGCGAAGGCACGCTCGGCGGTATTTAGAACGTGCATTCTGCTGAGGTCCGGGACCGCGCCCAGGCAGTCGGGTGTCCCTGGCCCGTCCCGGTCTGAGGATTGGAGGCGGGACCAGCGAGCCAGCGTCGCCTCTCGAGCGCCCCCCTCCACTAATGTGGGTAGCTGAATTTGCGCTCTTGCCCGCGGGCTTGTAGTGTCGGGGGCGAGCCGTGTTTTCCTAGCTTAAAGTGTGAAGTAGCTGACGACCGGGTATGCATTTATGCACGAGCTGTAGTGAGATCTGCGCCCAGCTCTGCAGGGCTTTGGGAAGGGTTTTTTTCGGGGCCTCATTGTGTTTATAAGGGGTGTTAATATTTCTTTCCCGAGCCCTGAGTAGATCTAGTGCAGATTTAGTGTCGCACCACTTGGCCTAGGCTCCGTTAAGGATGGGGGGCGTCCCCTTTTAAAAAGGTTTGTTCGCCCCTGGCCTGTCTTTTAAGTATAAAAACAGGGCTTTGTTTCTGCATCCTTGATTCAGCCTCCTCTTATTACAGAGTCATCCGGCCAAGGCCCGCCCCCTTCTCTGCGTTCTGGGGTTATTTAGTAATGCAGTCTAGGTGTTGCAGCAGGGATAGCGACTTTGCCAGTGGTCGTGGGGCGGGCTTAAGCGCCTTTCGCTTGTGTGCGATTAGACTGTATTTTGCTGTACCCGCCTTTTAGAGCTTGTGTGGCGGCCCCCGGCCTCATCATGGGGGATGGCACAGCCGGCGGGTTGCATATGTGTATAATATTTTCACCCTTGCTCTATGTCTTCTGCTCCATCTTCCTTAGGGCTCAGGTTGAGCTGAACATCGCAACCTTCTGCATGGCGGTTTTGGTCAGATGCTGATGCCCTCGCATGAACGGCAGGCCACTGTATGGGAAAGTGAGGCGGCCGCCCCGAAGCGGGTGGCGTAAGTTGTACTCCCCTCGCTTTAGAGGGTTTGTTAAGCATTTGTTCGCTTAGTGCACTGCTGTTGGCAATGTGATTAGGTTCATGTCTGTAGGCACTGCCCGTGAGACTGCACCGTCTAGTGCCCTCTAGCCTGCCCCAGGTGTGGGCGTATGAAGGCCAGCTGGTTGTTTGTAGCCAGCTTGGGCAGTCTGCTCCCAGCTTGGGCAGTAAGCTCCTGGTTTTTGGGTTACCTTGGCTTAGGTGGTAGGCCCCACCATGCCTCCCTGAGAGCCTGCTATGAGTAGCAGGCCTTGCCCGGTCTCCCCCGAGGAGGTATTCCTGGGCATTAGTCCCTCGACGGCTGGCACAAGCTGCTAGTAGGTGGTAGGCGTTACCCTAAGGGCCTGCTGTGGGGTAAGCAGGCTCACTTGACCTCCCCTGAGGGGGCGTTCCTGGGCTCCAGTCACTGGATGGCTAGCACGAGATGCTAGTAGGTAGTAGGCCTCACCTGGCCTCCCTGAGGGCGAGTTCCCGGTTCCCAGTCTCTGTGGCGGTGAGCATGGAGAGCATGGAGTGATAGTTCAGCTATCAGGTGGTAGGTGCTGGGCCTCCCTGAGATCGTTCCCTGGTCCCCAGTTTCGGTAACAG
The DNA here is from genome assembly GCA_023566225.1 of Romanogobio albipinnatus. Lineage (NCBI taxonomy): Eukaryota > Metazoa > Chordata > Actinopteri > Cypriniformes > Gobionidae > Romanogobio > Romanogobio albipinnatus. The sequence continues at coordinate 35,481,967 of CM042239.1, forward strand.
ATGGTGGCATGGGTTTGCTAACAGGTATCAAGCTGCACAGGGTTTCCCTGTGGGATTCGCTATGGAGTAGTAGGCCTCACGTGGTCTCCTCTGAGGGCATGTTCCTGTCCGCGGTCTCTGGATGAGTCCAGTCACTGAGCGGAAGGCTGTGGTGGAGGAGTGCCCGACGACTGGCAGGTGGTAGGCCTCGCTAGGCCTCCCTGACGGAGCGAGTCCCTGTTCTTCCCAGCTACCTCGAGGGCTAGCTCGACTGCTATCAGGTGATAGGCCTGTCTGGCCTCCCTGAGGGCGAGCTCCGTTGTTTGGACACGCGAGCAGTCAGCACAGGTTACCCAGGTTACTCCTCTCAAGTGAGAGTCTGCTGCGAGCTTACGGCGGCCTGGCGCTGATCCATTGGTTGTAGGCCCTTCAGGGCCTCCCTGGCAGGATCAGCCTGTAGCACGTTTTAAAGTAAGTGCTTGGTAGATCCGAGGATCGAGCAGCTGAACTTCCCTCGCTAGCAAGGGTTATAAAGCACTTTGCTGAGCGCTGCTCTCCAGGATAACCCGTCTCTGAGGTCCGGCTGGTGGAGGACACTGCCTTTTTGCAGTACCCTAGCGGGATGTCTCTTCGGAGGCGAGTACCAGAGGCTCTGTACTTTACAGACAGAGTTGGCTGTACTGACGTGTCCCATATGAGGTCACTAGGTCAGACCTCCCTGGTGGCATTCGGTGAAATCCTACCGAATAGTGACTGCCGCGGGTTCCCTCGGGTTCCCTTGCCACGTTCCTTTAAAGGAACGCCTTCTGTTGAATGGGCTTTCCAGGCCTTCGAGCGGCCAGGGTAGGACCTCATATGGTATGCGAAGGTTCCTTCTCAGGTTATAGCTTGGGCTTTGTCCGTAGGGAGCGCTGTCACTGACAGCCTAATGTGACCAGAAGGGGAGTGGTTAAGGCTTTTCAGTTGAATTTGCTTGTCCTGACAGTTGTCACTGCCTAGTGGGCATGCACTCCCTTCGGCATGGCGGGGGTATATCGTTCCCTGTAGCGTCAGCTGACGCAGCGCGAATTCCCTTTCGAAAGGGAATGTCTCCGGATACGTATGTAACCTAGGTTCCCTGAGAACAGGGAACGAGACGCTGCGTTGCTTTGCCATGCCTCAGGGCTTGCCTGCCAAACAGTCCCTTCAGACGATTAGATGCTGTCATGTTGGCAAGGCGCCCTTATATACTTCCTGGTCGCACCTTGATGACATCATAGGCTGTCGCCGGTCAATAGGATTGACGTTTTGTGATTGTGATTTCAGGCACCTGTCACGCTTGAGGCGTTCCCCGTAGCGTCAGCTGACGCAGTGTCTTGTTCCCTGTTCTCAGGGAACCTAGGTTACATACGTAACCGGAGACGTTTTCCAAAGTACTCCTGAGCTCATGTGGCTGTACACAATATTATGTATGGTAGATGGTGAAAGGCTTTTAAAATTTATTTTGCCACTGCCATTGCTTTTTTGTTGTTGTTGTTGTTGTTGTTAAATAAAGGTTAAGAACTTTCTTGATTTGGGGCTGTATAATTTTACAAAAGATTTCTATTTCAAATAAATGCTGTTCTTTAGAACTTTCTTTTCACCAAAGAATCCTGAAACAAAATGTATCACGGCTTCCAAAAAATGTATAAAGGTTTTTAACATTGATAATAATAAGATACATTTCTTGAGCAGCAAATCATTATTAGAATGATTTCTGAAGGATCATGTGACTCTCAAGACTGGCGTAATGATGCTTCGCCATCACAGGAATAAATTAAATTTTAAATTGTAATAATATTTCAATTGAATTAGTATCAATTTTGATCAACTAAATGTAGCCCTGCTGACATTAAAACATAAAAAATGTGCCTCAACCCCAAACTTTTGAACGGTAGTGTATTTCCAAACACGTTTTGGCCATTGAATTACTGTTTGAGCATTGTTAAGTTAAAAACAGTTTTAAAAACGCATCACAAGACCTCATTGAATTCTGCAATGCTGTGCTTTCTATGGATACATTCTGGCTCATTATGTTAGCTGTTTATGTTTCTTATATAAAAGGCCCCCTGAGAAACACGCAATGGGTGTGAGGAGAACCTGAAACATCTTAATTACACAGGGCTTTGTAAAGACTGATTAGGTAACTAGTTGATTTCAATGTTTTTTTGCACATCTCAGATGCACTTCCTGAGATTTTTGAAAATGTATCAAGTAAAAGTTACACATTGAGATCTGTGAAGATTTTCAAGTAGATGTATCTCAGATGAAGTGTCTCTAAAGTCTGGGATTAGAATGAGCACTACACATTCTACACTATAATTTGTGTGCAATGGAAAGTTTCCATGGATGTTAAAGGTTCTTAATGGAACCACAAATGCCAATAAAGAGCCTTTATTTTTAAAGCTGTATGGCAACTGTTATGAGAATATGCACTGTTTGTTTGACTTTTAAATGCTGCACAAAGTTAGCAAAAATGCATGTATAGTACATGGGAATCAGAACTGCAGAAAACAACTTATCATGCACATTTCCAGTTGGACTGCTGTCCTATCATCAGAACTTCATACTAGTAATCACTTCCCTCTCATTAATGTCATGATATAATGTTTCAAATGTTTAAACTCCAGAGCTATAACCATTCTTCATTTTCTGTAAATGTCAGAAATCTTGAAAAATGACAGATAATATTTCAGCAATGATACTGATAAATAAAGAAAGCAGTGTTTAAGAAAGGACTACATTTCCCAAAATAACATCACTGTCTATCCGCATCAATGATAGAGGCTACTATTTGTGGACGGGACCCTGTCTCATGCTATGCAGGGGGCCTCCGGGATTTGTGGTAAGCCACTAAGTAGAAGTTGTCAAATCAAATGATCAAACGTTTAGCTATCACCTATCCTGCAATGAAGTTTTTTTATGCAGTAGTTTTCTATCTTAGTGACAGCTGCTTGGCTACCATAGTCATGCCCTTTAGTGGCCCTCTTGAAAAACAAGATCTCTGACGGCATAATAAGATCCTTCCTTGCCATGTTACTTGTAAATACAGTCTCCCAGACAGCGGAAAATAGGAGATCTGAAACAGGAACAGAGTTACACAAGATACACTCACATATCCATCTTGTAGCTCAAATAAAAAAAGATCCCAATTACCAGACAAACTTTGAAGAGTCCAGGCTCTTCAGCAAAAAAAACAAATAAGACATACAGAATCATGGCAGTCATTTATGCCCAGTATGCCTTCACGCTCAGCTAATCTTATAAGATTTTTTTATTCAGCAAGGATGCATTAAAATACATTAGCAGTTACAGTAAAGACATTATAATGTTACAAAACATTTCTATTTCAAATAAATGCTGTTCTTTTGAATTTTCTATCATATAAGAATGATTTCTGAAGGATCATGTGACACTGAAGACTGGAGTAATGACGCTGAAAATACAGCTTTGCCATCACAGGAAAAAAACATACATTTTAAAATATTAAACAGAAAACAGTTACTGTTAATATTTAAAATCAAATACAGTGGGGAGAACAAGTATTTGATACACTGCTGATTTTGCAGGTTTTCCTACTTACAAAGCATGTAGAGGTCTGTCATTTTTATCATAGGTACACTTCAACTGTGAGAGATGGAATCTAAAACAAAAATCCAGAAAATACCATTGTATGATTTTTAAATAATTCATCTGCATTTCATTGCATGACATAAGTATTTGATCACCTACCAACCAGTAAGAATTCTGGCTCTCACAGACCTGTTAGTTTTTCTAACTAAAAAGCCCTCATGTTCTCCACTCATTACCTGTATTAACTGCACCTGTTTGAACTCGTTACCTGTATAAAAGACACCTGTCCACACACTAAAATCAAACAGACTCCAACCTCTCCACAATGGCCAAGACCAGAGAGCTGTGTAAGGACATCAGGGATAGAATTGTAGACCTGCACAAGGCTAGGATGGGCTACAGGACAATAGGCAAGCAGCTTGGTGAGAAGGCAACAACTGTTGGTGCAATTATTAGAAAATGGAAGAAGTTCAAGATGACGGTCAATCTCCCTCGGTCTGGGGCACCATGCAAGATCTCACCTCGTGGGGCATCAATGATCATTAGGAAGGTGAGGGATCAGCCCAGATCTACACGGCAGGACCTGTTCAATGACCTGAAAAGAGCTGGGACCACAGTCTCAAAGAAAACCATTAGTAACACACTATGCTGTCATGGATTAAAATACTGCAGCGCACACAAGGTCCCCCTGGATGACCCAGAGGAGGAATGGGAGAAGCTCATGTGGTCTGATGAGACAAAAATAGAGCTTTTTGGTCTAAACTCCACTCGCCGTGTTTGGAGGAAGAAGAAGGATGAGTACAACCCCAAGAACACCATCCCAACCGTGAAGCATGGAGGTGGAAACATCATTCTTTGGGGATGCTTTTCAAAGGGGACAGGACGACTGCACCGTATTGAGGGGAGGATGGATGGGGCCATGTATCATGAGAGCATTGAAGATGGGTCGTGGCTGGATCTTCCAGCATGACGACGACCCGAGACACACAGCCAGGGCAACTAAGGAGTCACTCTGTAAGAAGCATCTCAAGGTCCTGGAGTGGCCTAGCCAGTCTCCAGACCTGAACCCAATAGAAAATCTTTGGAGGGAGCTGAAAGTCCGTATTGCCCAGCGACAGCCCTAAAAAATCTGAAGGATCTGGAGAAGGTCTGTATGGAGGAGTGGGCCAAAATCCCTGCTGCAGTGTGTGCAATCCTGGTCAAGATCTACAGGAAACGTATGATCTCTGTAATTGCAAACAAAGGTTTCTGTACCAAATATTAAGTTCTGCTTTTCTGATGTATCAAATTACTTATGTCATGCAATAAAATGCCAATTAATTACTTAAAAATCATACAATGTGATATCAAATACTTGTTCTCCCCACTGTATATGCAGCATTGGTGAGCAAAAGTGACTTCTGTCAAAAACATTAGAAAAAATCTTTGCAGTTAAAAGGTGCTCTAAGCGATGTCAAGCATTTTTTGGTGCAGGCTGGACCATGAAGCACAACAAACAGTGCTCCAGCCAATGGTCCAGCCTGCACCAGTTTGTTTTTGTTGCAGTTTGTGGAGCTAAGGCGAACTACAGAGACCGCATGTTCAAGGGACAGGCAGCTAGCGGATAGCGAGGAGATGTTTGCTGTACGTGACAAAAAAATTTTTGGCCTAAAAAAAACGTGTGACATCGCTTAGAGCACCTTTAAGCTACTGAACCGGGATTTGGATTCCAGGTAAATAAATTACTATTTACTATAATATTTAAAGGTGTATAATATTTAAAGGGGTCGTGAACTTCATTATTTTATTATTTTATAATGTTTCATGGGGTGCACTTATAATGTTAGTATGATTTTTACATTAAAATTTGTCATAATTTAGAAATAAAAGGCATTTTTCCTACCCTGATTTTAGCCCTCTGACTTGGACACTGTTTGAAAAGGTGTGTGCTGTGAGACTTCAGTATAAACGCCCACTGCTGTGATTGGCTGTAACAAGCATTACATGTGGAACGCTCTTGAAAACTTTTAGCAAGTTTTTACTATTGCAGCTCTCAAGGTTAACTATTCGTGAAACGTGTTGATTATAGCATTAAAATTTAGAACGTGGCATGAAAGGTTGCAGTGATGAACAATGTACCCATTCAAGGACATGTTGAGTGCATGAATGAACTTGATTTCTACACACTAACGAATGCTTTCATCATAACTAACAGTGCAAACACAATGTAAATAAGAGATTCGTTGATTATAACCGGAGTATAACGGCAGTCAGTGATAAACTGGCACTATTTGATTGACAGCTCCAGCGATTGTAAAGGGAGAGTTCTTTGATTGCTTTCAATATACAGCTCTGGAAAAAATTAAGAGACCACTTAGCATTGAGAAATCAATGTTAAGTGGTCTCTTAATTTTTTCCAGAGCTGTATAATTTAATCAAGTTTAAAGGAACACTCCACTTTTTTGGGACTTTAGCTTATTCACTGTATCCCCCAGAATTAAGATAAGTCCATACATACCATTCTCATCTCCGTGCATCCCATAACTCTGTCTGACGCACCCACCGTTAGCCTAGCTTAGCACAAAGACTGGAGGTAAACGGCTCCAGCTAGCCTACTGCTCAATAAGTGACAAAATAACACCAACATTTTCCTATTTACATGTTGTGATGTGTATAATCACAGCGTGTATAAATAACAAGGTTACATGAGACAGCCATATTATAAATGTATACACACTGGGGACTATATTCTCAAAAGGCGCAGCACTGCTCTACTTCTGCGGAGTGCGGAGTGATTTGCTGTTACGTCTGTCAACAAAACCAACGTGACTAGGAAGATAGCAGCGAACGTGACTGTTGCATGGCTGACTTTGAGGAATTGTCAGAGGATTTTTACTTTGTATCAAACCAAAATCCAGAACCATATCGTTTTGAGCCAGAATACACAGACAAGGAGTTACAAACTTTGGAAGCTGATAGACAAGACGCCGAATTACCTCTGGCACCGCTCATTTGTTACTGTGACAGTCGGAGCGCGTTCAAGAGAACACAATACTAACATTACAGTGGATACATGGAGCACGGGAACAACTGCAATACAGTAGTGATCACCCTATTCATGTAATAGTTTCACTAACGGTACATTATGTATAGCTAATGACACTGTAACAGTAGGCTAGTCATCTAAAAACATAAAGGAAGTACTTAGAAGTGGAGTGTTCCTTTAAATAACAGATTATTTTCATCCTACTAAGATGGATGAAAGTTAGTAAATCACTGGTTTGATTTACTAACATATTAACAGCAATAAACAATTTTGAGACAAAGAACATCTGACTGTACACGAATCATTACATATCAGAAATGAAAGCTCTAGCGCAAGTTCTACCAAGAAGACTCAAATGTTTTGTCACTTGTTGCCTTCAGATCTAACCTATCATGTTCTAATACTTGGAGTATAAAAGATTGGTACTTACACATGTCTGAGTTCGCAGATGCTGACGTCAACATTAATCTCCAACCTCCCCACCACAACCACGATGGTCCCTGCCCATACCTCCCAGGGGGTCGGCTGCGCCCCTGCCTTCATCTTCAGGCAGGAAATGCAGAGTCTGTTACCTTCTAGACGTGAGCTACGGACGCCGGGGCCTACGCCAAAGAACCTCTTAATATAATACTTGCTGGTCTGTTAAATAATTAACGTATTGTTACTTCATCTTGCCTCCCAAGTCTTTCTTGCAGAAATCACTGGTGATTTTGGTAAGACACCTACACATAATCGGTACATATCAAACGATCTGTAACAAAGCAATAGTGACACAGCAAATACTTTTTTACTCACAGTATTGCACC